>OX451738.1:311643047-312182524 GCA_948472305.1 Vicia faba | reverse complement strand
GAGCTTCTGATTGTGACTTAAGCAAGGAGGCTTTGGAGGCCTTCTAAAGCTTTACTTCAGTTGTTCCAAGTTCTGAAGATGCTGAAAACAAGGTTATGTTGAACGAGTTCTAAAGATCTGAATACATTCTAAAGACCAAGTGCTGAAGACTCTGAAGGCAAGGGTTCTCTGAACAAGCCCCAGAAGGCTCTAAAGACTTAGGTTCTAAAGATACATAGTTCTGATCTTTCTACAACATGCTTTATAATAAACAAATTAGAAGCCTTTGAAGATATAGAAGACGAAGATCAAGACTAAGGAATTGCGTGTGATGGTGATTATAAAAGTACAAAAGTACTTTGTGACCATACTCTCTAGAGTGGCGCAAGGATATACTTTTTTGTACTATTGTCTACAAAAGTACAAATGTATTTGTGTTTCCTATTCTACCCTCTAACGGGTCTCTTCTTTCAGGTATAAGAGAGTAGTTGGAAGAATGTGAAATCAACGAATCAATTCTACAAAACTACACCAAACCACTGCACAAACTTTGTAGAGTAATTCTTTGTATAGTTTTTTAAATAATCAAGGAGATTTTGTTCGTATCTTGCTATCAACACTTTTGTGTTGTTGTACTTAAACATTGTGTAATCTGCTTGGGTAGAAGCATATTTGTATACACATCTTTATAATCAACTGTTGTTGATAGGTTCCTTGAGAGACTCTGTAACACCCCAAAATAATTATATTATTTATTTAATTATTTAATTGAATTATGATGAGTATTTTTTAGTTTATGTGATGTTCTGATGAATTAATGATGATTGGAAGTATGATGTATTTTTGTTATGTTATGTTATGTTATGGGGTACAATGTATTAAGATGAATATGAGGGTTATTTGTATTTTAGATAATTAGTTTTAATTATTTAGAATTATTATTATTAATTTAAATAGAATATAGGTGTAGAAGTGCTAAGGGCAAGATGGTAATATTATGAGGATTAGTGGGGGTAAGATGGGAAGACTATAGAAAGGGTACAAGGGTTAAACAAGGAATATAGGAAAAGTGTGACAGTGTGTTCGATCGTGAAAAGAGTTAGAAGAACGCAGAAGAGCTATGGCACGAGAATAACAAAGGGATTTACGGTAGAACACAAAGAGGAAGATCAAGGCTAGGAATCTAAGGTAAAGGGTTATCTTTATTATTATGATTGATATAGGGTTTAAATGTATATAGGTTGTTTGGGGTTTTATGATGAATTTAATAACATGATGATTGTGATGAAATTGATGACAATACCATGTTATTTTACCATGATTTGATGCACTTGATGCCTACTAAGTTATATTGTTGTTGTATAATGAAAACATGATGATTTGGGATGAATTTGGATTGTCATTGGTATGAAATCTCAAGAGAATTTAGGACTGAACAAGTACAAAATTGCAACAGAGAATTGTTGTCTGGAACGCGTCGCCACACGAAGTAATTTCACCTGGTATTCGTCGGGCGAGACAAGAAGTGAAGGAATGGGTGAAAAAGGAGGTTCTCTTAGAAAATGTATGGGAGGAGGAGCTTCGCTCCAGCCTCGCTGGGCGAGCAAGAGGTGAGAGCCCGTCGCCTCTGCTTTGTCGAGCGAGCATCATGCGAACATACCTATTTGTCGGGCGAGGTAGTAGCGAGCATGACTGCTTGTGAAGATTTTATAAATGCCATAACTTGAGTTTTCATACTCTGTTTGACATGTTGTTCGAAGTGTTGGATAGTTATCGTGACGAAATATAATTAGTAGAATAAAATGAGTAAAAGGATGTATATTTACAGTACCTTGTTATGATTAGACTAGACCCTTGTGTGATAAACTGTGATGATACTACGATGAATCGATGTGATTATGTGATTGATGTAACATGATGTATGTGTGTAGGATGGATTGATGTTGTTGTGATGATTCCATGTGTATTATGATGTATGTGATGATATTATGATGAATTCGTGGATGATGTGTTTTGACTAGCGATGGTCGTATGTATTATGTTATTGCGCATTTTGCATTCATGGCATAAGTTAGGACATTGGTTTAGTGATGTTAGGATGTTGATCCAATGATGTTGTTAGGAAGATAGTCCAGTGATGGCCTTAATCCCGTAGTGTGGATTGAGTTCAATATTATGATGCGCTCTGGTTCCAAGCGGGAACCGATCCTATGGTGGGGATCTAAGGAGAAAGATGACTTGGTCATCAGTGAAGTTTTGGTACCACATGCATGAGCCAATGATGTTGCATTGAATTATATGTGTCATTTCATAATGATTGATTAAGTGATGTTGATGACATTATGATTTTGATGATGTTTGACGATGGATGTTATTGTGATGATTTAATGATATAATTGATATGTACTGTTTATACGAAAGTGTGAGTATAATATGTGAAGTATGATAATATGTATAATCCATGATTAGTTTTTGTTTTACTACTATACATGGGTAATTTGCAGGTGATCAGGAATAGTCTGTTAAAGCTTAGAGGATAGCTTCGAAGTGCATTCTTTATTTCCTGTTGAATAAAGTGGGTCTTGCTCTGATATATAACATCGGGGTTGGGATCGTTTGTTTGCATAATCATGTTCTTTCATTTATAATGATATTTTAAATTACCTTTCATAGTATTGAAGTTATGTGAATTGTGAATCATGAATGATGAAGTATGATGAAGCTACTATGAAGTATTTTAATAAAAGTATTTTAAAACTATGAATTTTGATGTGAGTAGTTGAAGTGTCATTGTTGTTATTAATAAAGTATTTACTATAATTGATTTCGAAAACTGTGTTACAGAGTAGGATGTTTTATATGAAGTTTATATGAAGATGTGACACCCTTGTTGGTGGTTTTATTTGAATTTTTTCGTAAATCATATGATAATTATAGGTGGATTTAGAAGGGTGTTACATTAGTGGCATCATAGCAGGTCGGCCTGTCTGACCAGGTTTTCTTATAATGTGTGTGATACGGTGGGAGAGCTGACTTGGGTGTTTTGTATTTTATCGCAAATGTTGCGGTTAGCAAGAGTCGCGACCGACTTTTCTTTTATCCAATAAGGAAAGACTGAAAAAAATAGGAAAGACCTTTGAGATTATTTTCTCGAGTTCGGGGGGTAGATTATGAAAAGGGAAGGTGTTAGCACCCTTTTCATCCATAGTTATCTATGGGCTCTTAGTTGCTTGCTAGATCACTTGCTTTTGTTTGAAAATGTGCTTTGTGTGGTTTTTGAAAGTATTTTGAAAAGGCGCCTTCATTTAGGCAAACTTTGTAATAGTTCTCGTTCGTAAGAACGTATACAAAGTGTTGGGCTTTTGAAAATATTTCATGTTTGGAAAATGTTTTGAAAATGTTTTTGAAAGTGTTTGGTATTTGTTTTAAAAATAAGCAAGGATGTTTGATTTGAAAGTAAGCAAGCAACTAGGAAAAATCTACCTATTCAAAAGTCTTTGTTCATTTCTTCATTTCCTTTGATATTGCTATCTTACCATTGATTTGGTAAGAAGCCTTATCTTTGGATGTAAAGGGACGGGCGTGGGTCATCGTATAGCCATGATAACAATGTTGTGAGATATCTTAGCATTTCTCTTTGAGGGACTAAGATCATCTTGAAAGGCAACATTGATAGCGTCATCGAGGGACTATGATCTTGTATTTTTGATTACATTTTGCTAAGATATCCCATATGCATAACTTGGCCGTTTTTGTAAGGCAACAAAGTGGAATTACCCTAGGGGTGCAAGTGTGCAAGTGTGTTTGATTTACATGCATTGTTTTGTCTTGAATTAGGGTTTGCTACTTGTTGATTTTAATCTTTCCATACAAACCCTAATTACTAGCATTTATATAAAGCGATAAATTGTGGAAGGTAAAATTACTATGCTATTACATCATTAGGGGAGGGGGTATACAAATTTACAAATGGGGATTGCAAGAAAATTAAACCTAATTATCTATTACAACCATATTGAATAATATACAAGAATTGAAAAATAATGTACAAGGATATAAATGGAAAAAGAAATGATTTTGTTTGTTTTCATGAAAGAGTTTGGTCTTGACTTAATTAAGAAAATGATTAGTTAAAAATTAAAAAAATTAAATTTAAACTAAATAAAGAAAGAAATTAAGTTAAAAAGGATTTTTAGGGTTTTTGTGAAAGTTTTTAAGTTTAATCAAAAAATAATATGAAAATTAATTAATTAAAAAAAACCTAAATTCTAAGTTAACTTTAAAATAATAAAAAAAAGAAAAATAATAATTAAATTAAATCTAAATATTAATTAATTAATAAAAAGAAATTAATTTATTAAGCAAATGTTTTTAGTCTTTTTGTTTTATAAAGAAAATAAACATATAAATGTGAAAATAATAAATAAAAATGTTTTTGGATTTTTATTAATAAAAATAAAAATAAAAATAATAATAATAATAAATAATAAGAAAACTGAAATAAAATAAAAATAAGAAAAAGAAAATAATAGTAAATGAAATAATAAAATGAAATATGGGTCAGCATGCAAAAGTAAACACGGGGTTAGAAAAAGAAAAAAAAACAAAAGCCCGAAGGGGGAGGCCCAGCGCGCTGGTTGGAACAAAAAAGGAGGAGAAATATGAGAAAAATGCACAAAAGGTAGCGCTGGGTGTTGAACCCCTGACCTCTAACTCAAACATGCACTACCTTTGCCACTGGGGTGGCTGTACATCCGGTAACATTGATGAAATAATAAATACATAACATTAGTTATGTCCTGAATGTGACTTCATCTTCAACCTCCAGCCTGAACATCTGTAACTTCACACTTTCTTAACAAAAATGAAATATGCAAACATGAAAGTTACTCCATTTTTCCATACGAATCCAACCATATAAATATCATAAGCTATAAATCAAATATGGATAAGAATTTCTAAAAGTACCAAATTCTGACCTAATTATTTTCTGAGATTCAAACCTAAAATTCTCACTACTCAAGCAATATAAATGAAATCTATGGACATGTACAATTTCAGGGCAATGATGTCTACATTTTATCTTCACAAATGCAAGCCTAACAATGCCTAAATGAGAAGATAGAAGTTTAGAAAATGTACCTCAAAGATGGAAATCTTGAAATGAGTTTGAGCTGCTTTCAAGGAGCTGTGATGATCATGTTAGCTTCCTCAAGTTCTCAGGAAGCTAATGTAATGATTAGCTTGAGCAATGGATGGCTGGAATGACTTGGAGAAGTCAACTTGCAATGCCCTGTTTTTGGTTATGGAGGTTGATGTAAATGGTGTTACAGTTCTGAAACAGGGTCAGGGATGGGTTATATTTGATGTATAAGAGCTTTAGGAAGTGAAAAGCCAAGAAACGCGCGAGGGAAATGTGAGTTTCAAGTTCAAAGTCAAAAACTATGCAACAATGGAGTTTTTGGGCAATTTCTGGCACGAGGGAGTTTGAGAGAGTTTCAGGGTGCTTGAGCTCGTGTCTTAGCTCACAAATAGTGCTTCTATGTATAAGCAACAAGTTTGGAGGCTTGTCCTTGATCAAAATTCGAAATCACATGTTTAAGCTCAACATATGATTTTGTGAGAAATCAAGTTTCAATGTCTTGTGTACTTGCTAATGTAGAGTGATTATGCTTTAAACAAACTTGCTTATGACTTTGTAGATGGAGTGTGTAACGCGGTGGGAGAACTGACTTGGTTGTTTTGCGTTTGATCGCAAATATTGCAGTTAGTAAGAGTCGCCACCGACTTTTCTTTTATCCAAAAGGAAAGGTTGAAAAGAACAGGAAAGACCTTTGAGATATTTTCTTGAGTTCGTGGGGTAGATTATGAAAAGGGAAGGTATTAGCACCCTTTTCATCCATGGTTTTCTATGGGCTCTTAGTTGCTTGCTATATCACTTGCTTTCGTTTGAAAATGTACTTTGTATGGTTTTTGGAAGTATTTTGAAAAGGTGCCATTGTTTGGGAAAACTTTGTAATGATTCTCGTTCGTAAGAATGTATACAAAGTGTTTATCTTTTGAAAATGTTTTCAAGTTTGTAAGATGTTTTGAAAGTGTTGGTGTTTGTTTTGAAAATATCAAGGATGTTCTGGTTTTAAAAATGAGCAAGCAACTAGGAACAATCTATCTACTCAAAAGTATTTCATGTTTATTTCCTCTTTCCTTTGACATTGTCATCTTACCATTGATTTGGTAAGTGACCCTATCTTTGGATATAAAAGGGACGGGCAAGGGTCATCGTATAGCCATGATTAGCAATATTGTGAAATATCTTAGCGTTTCTCTTTGAGGGACTAATATCATTTGTAAGGCAACATTCGTAACATCATCGAGGGACTAGGATCTTGTATTTTGTTTGTTTTTGCTAAGATACCCCACATGCATAATATGGACATTTTGTAAGGCAACAAAGTGGATTTACCCTAAGGGTGTAAGTGTGCAAGTGTATTAGTTTACATGCTTGATTTATCTTTGAATTAGGGTTTTCTATTGGTTGGTTTTAATCTTTCCATACAAAACCCTAATTACTAGCATTTGTATATAAAGCAATAAATTGAGGAAATTAAAATTACTACGCTATTACATCATTTAGGGGAGGGGGTGTACAAATTACAAATGGGGAATTGCAAGAAATAATTATTACAACCATATTGAATTTTAATAAATTGTACAAAAATAAAGATAAAAATGCAAGAATATAAAATGTAAGAAGAAATGTGATTTTTTTTGGTGATTTTATGAAAAGGTTTTTTTTTGACCTAGCTAAATAAAAATAATAATACTTAACTAAAAAATAAGAAAATTAAGATTAAGTTAAAAAAGGTCTTTTTTAGGGTTTTTCTTAGGAAAGTTTTTATCTTAATGAAAATACAAACAAGAATTAATTAATTAAAATAAACCTAAGCCATAAATTAATTTTATTCACAAGAAAATAGTATTATAGTCAAACCCTAGTCTAAATATTTATTGAAAAGAAATTAATTTATTAAATGAAAAATGTTTTTGTGTTCTTTTAGTTTTTTTTATATATAAAAAAATAATAATAAACTAAATAAATATAAAATAATAAAAATATAAATATTTTTTGGATTTTTATTAATGAAAATAATAATAATAATAATAATAATAATAATAATAATAATAATAATAATAATAATAATAATATTAATAATAATAATAAAAGATGAAATAAAAATAAAATAAAAATAATAAAGTCAGAGATGTTTAACATTGAATTTGGGAGGTAGTGTTAAGAAAAAGTCAGGCCCAAGGTATCCCTGGCCCAAACACTTCCTAAAAGGAGAAATGGCAAAAAATGTGAAAAAATGCAAAAGGCAGAGCGCGCTGAGGTTCGAACCCATGACCTCTTAATTACCAGCGCGCTGCCTTACCGCTGGGATGGCTATACATTTGTTAATATAACTAAAATGATAAATATATAATATAAAACAAGTCCTGAATACACTTCATCTTCAACCTCCAGCCAGACCACCTGTATCTTCACCATTTCTCAACAAAAATGGAAAATGTAAACATGAAAGTTGCTCCATTTTTCCATACGAAACCAACCATATAAATATCATGAACTATAAATCAAAGATGAATGAGAATTTTTGAAAGTACCAAATTCAGACCTAATTATTTTCAGAGGTTCAGACTCAAAACTCTAACTAACCAGACAATAATAATGAAATCTAAGGACATGGTTAGCTTCAGGACAATGATATCTACATTTCTTATTCACAAATAAACCATTAATGATACTTGTATGAAGAGTTCAAAAGTCAGAAAACTCACCTTGTAAGAGGGTATTGTGTTTTGAGTTTGAGCAACTTTTGATGAGTTCCAGTGATTGGGTTAGCTTCCTCAAGTTCCCAGGAAGCTAATGTGATGCTTGGCTTGAGCTGAAAGTGGCTGAGGAGTTCCAGTGAAGTCAAGGTGCAAGGTGTTGTTTTTGAAAATGGTGGATGGTGATGGAGGTGTTACAGTCGTGTTACAGGTGTTGGAATTGTTTGTTTATGTTATTTAGAAGCTTTCGAAAGTAAAAGGCCAAGAAATGCACGAGAAAATTTGGAGATTGGATTCAAAACTCAGAAATGGAAAGTTTTGAGATGTTTTTGGTGGTTTTGTGTTCTAGGGAGTTTCATGGCTTGAGCATGCGTGTCTTTTCTTGCAAATGACTTGTGTTTATGTATGGAAAAGGTTTGGATACTTGAGATGGTCAGAAGTACAAGATCACATGTTTTGGCTTCTTGACTTGTTTTAGAAGTAAGGTTGACAAACATGGTTTCAATGCATAGTACAAAGCTATCTAGAGTGGTTACCAAATTTAAACATGCTTATCTGACTTTGTAGAGGAAGTTTATGTAGAAGGAACAAGTGCAAAGCTCAATGCAAGTTGACTTTGCATAAATCTTGCTTTATGTAAATGGCAATGGTGCCTTTGTACCATTAATGGAAAATTAACTTGGATAAAGCTTGAATCAAGTGGATAATAGCTCAAAAGCAAGTTTAATATTCTAATTATGAAGAGATCTTGAGGTTTAGAGGCCTGCAAAGCAAGATTGTGCAACATAGGTTTGAGATTTTAATTTTGTTCATCACAAAATTTGCCTTATAAAACAACTTGAAACCCTAACTTCTGACCTTCGATTCTCATTGCTCACAAATGATCTCAAGGAGTTCTTGGACATTTTGGAAAGCTTGTAATGTTATATACAACCCCTATTTGAATCACTTTTGCAAAATCTAAATGGAACTATGTGAAACTTAGGTCAGAAGTTAGGTCAAAATCCTGACCTAAAATGCTCAAAATTTCACTAAGTGTTTTGTTTCATGACCATGACTTCATGGATTAATAAATTGAGATCCAAGCGTTTCTAGGATGAGTTGTATAAAGAAATGTTGTAGATATAATGGAGATCTACAACTTTCATGTTGAAAGTTTATTTTGAATCATCTTGCATTATGGTGAAAAATTGGCTCAAAGTTGTGAAAAAATATGAAGTTTTCAATACTTAGAAAAATTTCTAAGTTTGAAAACTTTTACTTTTCAAAATGAAATCTTGAATTTTTGATTTCTTGATGAACAAGTTTCATATTTTTACATGTTTTTATGAATTGTGATCTTTGACACTTGATTTTGACCAAAAAGTCAAAGTTTGACTTTTTAGTGTACAGTTTACTTTTGATCAGTTGACTGAAAATCAACTATCAATCCAATTGATCTTGAGCAATATTTTGAGTCATGCATTAGGTAAAAATGATGCAATTGAACTCTTTAGATCATGCCTCAAACCAACTAACCATTTGCTAGGTCAAAAATCAGAAATTGCCCTTTCTCAACCAAAACCTTAATTTTGACCATTTTGCCCTTTTGGTGATCTGATCAAATTTCTTGAGGAATTGTGGTCCAAAATTGATCAAATGATACATATGAGTTTATAATGTTGATATGGATAAAAAATTATGAAGTCTAACTGTAAATTGGCCACAGTTGACTTTTTCTCCAATAAGGTTGATTTTTAGGTCAACTACTCAATTGACTGAGCAAAAATGTGAACCAAGACTTGAAACTTGACATGAGAAATCTTGGGGGTCCATAATGGTCCATGAAAGTCATATGAGGCATTAAAATTTCAATTATCCTTGTTCAATCTCAAACCCTAATTTCAGTCATCAGTGCTTAAGGAGGTGTCTTGAGCTGGCCAACCCTTGTGCAATCTTGAACCAAAGGAGATCTTGTGAGAAAATCTTTGATAAATGAGAGGTCAAATTTTGGGGTACAACAGCTGCCCCTGTTCAATCTTCTTAGACCTGAAGAGTTAGATTGGTGGATCCGTTATTTGTGACTTGAAGGTGGAAGATGATTGGACACTAGAGTGCCCAGAAATTTGCACTCGAATATGAAAAGGGAATGGGCTTATAGATGTCATTTGGAGGAATGATGGAGATTTGCCGGAGATGGGATTGTAGATTCCATCCAAGGGTGACTGTTGACAAAAAATGGACTGAGTCTGAACTTGATTTCAACTGGAAAATAATCAGAATAAATCTTTGGAGCGATTTATCAGAACCAAGAGAAGTCTTGTATGTTGTTTGACCGGGAAGAATCATAATAAATTGTTGAGGGATTTATACTAAACCGGAAGTGTTCCTTTGTAAAGTATAAGGATAAACCGTTGGGATGTTTAAACTGAACCCGGAATGTTCTTTTGGAAAGTATCAAGATAAACCGTTGAGGTGTTTAAACTGAACCAAAAGAGATCTTGAATATTCTTTAACTGGAAAGAATCAGAGTAAATCTTTGTGTGATTTATCTGAACCAGAGAAAGCGTCTGCGGGAAAGAATTAGAATAAACCATTGAGAGGTTTATCTGAACCCGAATAAATCTTATATGTTCTTTAACTGGAAAGAATCATAGTAAATCTTTGTGTGATTTATCTGAACCAGAGAAAGCATCTGTGGGAAAGAATCAGAATAAACCGTTGAGAGATTTATCTGAACCCAAAAGAGATCTTAAATATTCTTTAACTAGAAAGAATCAGAGTAAATCTTTGTGCGATTCATCTGAACCAGAGAAAGCATCTGTGGGAAAGAATCAAAATAAACTATTGAGAGGTTTAGACTGAACCGGCAGGGATCTGGAGAAGAATCAGAATAAATTGTTGAGAGATTTATCTGAACCAGAGAAGACGTCTGCAGGAAAGAATCAGAATAAATTATTGAGAGGTTTAAACTGAACCGATAGGGGCCTGAAAGAAATATCTGTTATATAGATGGTTGATCAATCCTTTCTTGGGAACTGATCTGTAATTGAATTGTTGAAATTTGACGATAATTTTCTGTTGATTGATCTTTCCTGGAAAAGATGAAAAGTTAGTTGCATGCAATGTCATGATGTATGAAATGCATGGTGTAATGACGTTCTCAAAATAAATGAGATTGTGTCGTATGTATTTGTGCAGTCAGTGTTATGGCATATGGATGCAATGTATGGACACATTAACTGTTATGCCGCAGTGTTGATGGAGTCGGGGAAAATAAATCCCAGAGTGTTTCTATGTATGAGGAACGTGAGTCTTCATATTTTGAAGTTTGAAGTATTGATGAGCTTCCATTTGTTAGAGAAATAAACTCTTGTGAAAGGGAAATGCTGTGTATTTCTTGTAGATCTCGTGGAATCCAACTGGGGAATCCTGAGAAATTGGGCGACTTTGACTATGGAATCTTAGGAGCGGTAACTGGAAGTTTTATTCCGTCGGGGATGCGAGAGAGCTTGATATCATTAAGATGCACACTATGGGGAATTTTATGGAATAGTCTAAAGACATTATCCTATTTCTTAAAGCCATTAGTGATTGTATTTCTATTTTCTGTTCTTTTTTTATTCATTTGTAAATAATAGTCACGTTAAAATGCATATGTTCAAAAATAAATCATTGTACGTTTTTGTAAACAAAACACAAAAATAAAGAAAAACAGATAGTTTTGCACTTTCAAAGGGATATCTTTGTATTTAACTTGAATAAGTATTTTTGTACAATGAGATGAACATTATAGTAAGAGAAATGTCGTCGTAGAAAAAATGAAAATTTGATACAAAGAAAAGATAACTATGTCAATTAATCCCATGGGGTTCCCATTCTGCTATAGCCTTCGTGTCTATGAGCGTCTTGTCCACTTGCTGCCTTGTCTGAAGCTGATTGGATTGATCAGAACCATTTTGGGTTTGTCAGTTGATGCTAAAGGTTGTCTGTAAGGTGATCCAACGGGACATAGTCATACGCTTTAATTCCCTAACTTTTGCCTGGACCACCCTTTCGGGTTTTCAGTCCACCGGGATACCCTTTTTTGCCCAAGTCGCCCTTTCGGGTTTTCAACTTGCTGGGTGTACATATTTTTTTTTGTTTTATCCCTAATTTTTTCCCGAACCTTTTTGGTTCACCGGGATGCCCTTGTTTTGCCTAGGTGTGTCAACCTAGCAGGTCTCATGCGTAGTATCTTTTGACTATGTCCGTGTTCACAGGGTGTGGAAGGTCGTCGCCATCCATATTGGTTAACATCATTGCTCCACCAGAGAATATGCTTTTGATCACAAATGGTCCTTCATATGTAGGAGTCCATTTGCCCCTGGGATCACCTTGTGGTAATATGATACACTTGATTTCCAAGTCACCAACCTGATATACCTGACGTCTGACCTTTTTATTAAAAGCCTTGATCATGCATTTTTGGTACATATGGCCATGACAGACATCCATAAGCCCCTTCTCATCAATTAGGTTCAATTGGCCAAGTTGAGTTTGGATCCAATCATCTTCATTCAACCCTGCATCCTTTATGATTCTCAGAGAAGGTATTTGGACTTCAATTGGTAGAACAGCTTCCATGCTGTATACCAAGAAGAAAGGAGTTGCCCAGGTTGATGTGTGCGCCGTGGTACGGTCATCGTGGAGAGAGAATGGTAGAATCTCATGCCAGTCCTTATAGGTTACTGTCTTTTTTGTATGATCTTCTTGATGTTATTATTTGCGGCTTCGACTGCGCCATTCATCTTTGGCCGGTAAGGGGAAGAATTATGGTGCTGGATCTTGAATTGTGCGTATAGTGTAGTGATCATAGTATTATTGAGATTCATACCATTTCCTGTGATGATTCTCTCTAGGATACCGTATCGACAGATGAGATTCTGTTTGATGAAACGGGCCACAACATTCTTGGTAACGGAAGCAAAAGAAGTTGCCTCAACCCACTTCGTGAAATAGTCAATGGCCACCAAGATGAAGTGGTGTCCATTAGAAGCCGTAGGTTTGATTTCTCCATCATATTGATGCCCCACATCACGAATGGCAGGGGAGAAGTCAGGACGTTTAGAGGAACTGGAGGCACATGCACTTTGTCAGCATAGATCTGACACTTGTGGCAGGTACATGAATACTGATAGCAATCTGCTTCCATGGTAGACCAATAGTACCCTGCTCGTAGGATCTTCTTAGCCATCGTGTTCCCACTAGAGTGGGTGCCAAAAGTGCCTTCTTGTAGATCATCCATGATTTTGTCTGCCTCAACCTTGTCTATGTAACGAAGCAAAACAGAGTCTTGGTTGTGCTTGTAGAGAATTCTATTATCGAGGAAGAATTTAGCAGAGAATCTCCTTAAGAACTTCTTATCATTGACTGAAGCTCCCTCCGAATATTCTTGGGCCTCGAGATACCTCTTAACTTCATGGAACCAAGGCTTGTCCAATACTTCTTCAGTATCAATCTTGTGACAATAAGTTGGTTCATCCATCCGCTCAATGGTGATCTGGGGAGCCTCGTTACCCTACTTGAGTTTAAACATGGATGACATAGTGGCTAGCACGTCTGCTAATTGATTTTCCTCTCGTGGAAAATGATCAAAGGAAATTTCCTTGAAATGTGGGATTAATTCCAACACATGTTCTTTGTAGGGAATGAGATTAGGGTGCTTCGTGTCCCATTCTCCTTTGATCTGACTGATGACTAAGGCTGAATCTCCAAATACACTTAAGGACTTGATTCCCAAATCTATGGCAGCTTTGAGACCAAAAATACACGCTTCGTATTCCGCCATATTATTGGTGCAGTTGGAACAAAGTCTTGCAGTGAAGGGAGTATGACATCCTTAAGGGGATATGATTACAACACATATGCCATTGCCGAGTGTGTTGGAAGCTCCGTCAAAAACCAAGGTCCATCGGGATCCTTGTTTAGGTCTGTCATATGGTCCGGACTCTTCACAATTGTTTACCATCATGATGTCTTCATATGGTAATTCGAATTACATGGACTGATAGTCATCCACAGCCTGATGAACAAGGTGATTGGCTAGCACACTGCACTTTATTACTTTTTGGGTAGTGTACTGAATGTCGTATTCAGTCAGGATCATCTGCCATCTTGCTATTCTCCCAGAGAGGGAAGACTTCTTGAATATGTATTTAATTGTATCCATCTCGGATATCAATAAGGTAGTATGGGTCAACATATACTGTCTTAACCAGCGAGCAGCCCATGCCAGAGCGCAACAAGTTTTCTCGAGCAGTGAATATCTTGTTCCACAGTCGGTAAACTTTTTGCTCAGGTAGTAAATAATATGCTCTTTTCGGCCAGACTCATCATGCTGCCCTAACACACACCCCATTGAATTTTTCAAGACAGTTAGATACATGATCAAAGGTCTTCCCTCGATTGGCGGTAGGTACTCTTGATCTTATCGAAGGCAGCTTGGCACTCATCATTCCATTTGACTACTTGATCTTTCTTCAGTAATTTAAAGATTGGTTCACAAGTAGTTGTCAAGTGAGAAATGAATCTGGCAATGTAGTTTAGCCGTCCTAAGAATCCTATGACTTCCTTCTCGGTGCAAGGAGCAGGAATTTCTTGTATTGCTTTTACCTTGGCAGGGTCCACTTTGATACCTTTACCGCTGACGACGAAGCCTAGGGGTTTACCGAACCTCACCCCAAATGTGCATTTATTCGAGTTCAACCTCAGCTTGTATTTCTTTAGTCTCTCAAACAGTTTCTGCAAATGGTCAAGATGTTCCTCTTCAGTTTGAGATCTGGCTATCATGTCGTCCACATAGACCTCTATTTCATGATGGATCTTGTCGTGAAATAGAGCTACCATGGCACACCGATAAGTTTCCCCAACGTTCTTCAACCCGAATGGTATAACCTTGTAACAAAATGTGCCCCACTGTGTGAAGAAGGTCCTTTTTTCCATGTCCTCAGGTGCCATTTTGATTTGATTGTAGCCTGAGAAACCATCCATGAATGAGAACACTTTATGCTGTGTGGTATTGTCGACCAGAATATCAATATGGGGGAGTGGGAAATCATCCTTAGGGCTTGCCCTATTCAAATATCGGTAATTCACACACATCCGTACCTTGCCGTCCTTTTTAGGCACTGGAGCAACATTGGAGACCCATTGTGGATAGGAGGTGACGATTAAGAATCCGGCGTTGAATTGTTTCATGACTTCAGCCTTGATCTTCTCTGACATGTCTAGCTGCATGCGGAGGACTTTCTGTTTTACCGGAGGGCTGTCTTCTTTTGTTGGTAGACGATGGACCATGATATCAGTCTCAAGTCCCGACATGTCTTCGTACGACCAGGAAAAGACCTCAACATAGTCATGTAGTAGCTAAATTAAGCGCTTCTTGACACTAGATTCTATATTGGCTCCTACCCTGACTTCTTTCTTGTCCTCTTCTGTATCCAAGTTAATTGTGTCCACTGGTTCTTTGTGGGGATGTATGGTCCTTTATTCCTGTTGTAGTAATCTAGCTAGTTCCCCTGGCACTTCACAATCTTCCTCACCTTCGTCTTCAGCTTGGTAGATTATATTTTCAAAGTCACAAAAGGCCATAGAAGAATCGTTACCCATGGGATCTCGAATGGATGTAGATCTGCATTTTGAATCTGAGTGTGTAAGAGTATAACTATCTTTGAAAGAAACAAAAAAGTAGAAAAAGAAAGACAAAGAGCATAAAGTTTGTATGCAAAAACATCCATGATTCATTGATGACATATGAAAATGAGGTAACAACCCTTACAAATGGACCGTTGTGCCTCGGGTAAGACACAAGGTTTTAAAATTCTGAATCGTTTAATTATTACAAGTCCGACAAAATTTAAATACAATTACTGTTGGATAAAAGTAATTGGGACAAAATATTTAGCTTCCCAGATGATGAGCCCTCCGTTGATGGTTGGGAAAATCCAATCTTCTAGGTCACAACTGTCATCATCATCCTCCACTGTGTTGACTCCGTGGTTGCTGATCTTCAAAGGTGGTTCCCCGGCACGAGCACGACGAACAGCCTTCTGGGCTCCTGAAGTGAAACCCAAACCAAATTTGTCAGATTTGTAAGGGGTATCCGGGAGTTGGCCCCAAATAGCACACCCACCTTCTTCGACCACTACCCTGGCATCTTTCAGAGAAGACATCTTTAGCGGAGGTCTTGTAATCTTCGGGCCTTGGGAAACAGTCTTGGTTATTGCCAGGGTTTATGGGACTTCCTCGAAGTGCTGAAATGGAGTTTCAATGAATTCACCATCCAATTCCACGTATCTGAAGGAGTTCAAGTGACTAACCATATATTCCTCTTCTCCATGGATAATAATGATTTTCCCTTTGGTTGGGTATTTCAGCATTTGATGTAATGTAGAGGTGACGACACTAGTGTTGTGAATCCATGGTCGGCCCAATAAACAGGAGTAGGAAGGGAGAATGTCCATCACGTAAAAAGTTGAATCAAAGGTTTGAGTTCCAACTTTTATGGGGATGTCCACCTCCCCATGCACCATTCTCTTCGAACCGTTGAAGGCCCTTACCACTATGTTGCTGGGTTTTAAGGTCAAACCTTCACAGTCGAGCCTATCAAGAGCTTTCTTAGGTAGCACATTCAAAGAAAAACCGATATCAACCAAGACATGGGCCAAAGTAGTGCCCCTGCAATAGACAGAGACATGCAATGACTCGTTATGTTTCCTCCCCCTAGGTGTCAGGTCAGCATCGAAAAAGCCTAAACCATTCCCAGCGGTCAAACTGGCCACATAGTCTTTGAACTGATCAGTAGAGGTTTCTTGTGGTACGTGGGAAGTTTTAAGAAATTTCACCAAGGCCTTCACATGATCCTAGGAGCACAACAGTAAAGCCAGCATGGAAATATTTGATGGAGTCTGCCCTAGCTGTTTGACTATGTTGTAGTTGCTTTTCTTTATAATTTTCATAATTTCTTCCATCTCCTTTTGGGAGGCCCTGGAATAGATACTGATTGCACCTTCATCCGGACATGCTCAACCAAAATGCCTTTGCCTCGAGTCTCGGTTGACTCGGTGGTATGGGTGTTAGTAGGGGTAACCATGGGAATTATAGTAGTAGGAACAAAAGCAGGGATGATCACAGGACCAGTAACAATTTTCGAAGGAGCAATCTCGGGAGAGAATACTCTGCCACTTCGGGTTATCTTGCTGGTTCCTGCAATGTTGCTGATGTCGGGGTCAGCCTTCTCAATAATTGAGTCTTCATCAGCCAGCCAATCCTGCTTGACATCATGATAGTAGACGTTGCCCCCATAATTCCATGGGACAGTTTTATCTGAGGAGTACGGGATCAGCCCTGGCATAGTAATTATAAGTGGAGCCACTTTAGGAACTGATGTAATCCTAACAGGTCTTTTGGTGGAGACCCTGGAAGGAATGGCGGAAATGGTTACTATTGAAACATCACTGTAAGAAATGGTTGGAACGGGAGTCTTCTAAAAAAAATATATTTGTCATCCATTAGGCGTTGGAGACCTGCTTTCAGTAAATGACAACTAGTTGGTAGGGATAAACAGAGGTGGCAGATTTCGTCACAGCCCGAAAATAAACTGGCTTTCAACATGTTCTTCTTGACATTCAGGAGAGGAGTAACAAGTTCATCAACAACAGTAACAAACATATCATCTTCAACAGTGTTAACATCACGACCATGCTTGGGCATAAGAGCGGTGATAACATTTGGGATCTCAGGAGCATCAAATTCAATTTCTTTTGCTTCGAGAAGGTCTTGTACCTTGTTTTTCAAAGCCCAACAGTTGTTGGTATCATGGCCTGGAATTTCTGAATGGTAAGCACAACGAGAATTAGGATGGTAATGAGGAGAGGCTGTGTTGGGATTCTTTGGGGCTTCCTTCAAAGTCACCAGATTAGATCTCAATAAATGTGGCAGAACTTGAGATAGTGTCATGTTTATCCAGGTAAATTGTCTTACCGGTCTTTCTGTTCTAGGTTGATTTCTCCTTTGTTGAGTAGGTGTAGGCTTAGGGATCATGACAACCCCTACCATTGGTCGGCGTCCAGTTCTATCCTAATTCCTTTGAGAATACATAGCACCAACTTCTTTCTTCCAAATAAATGGTTTTCTCACGGCACTGGAGGATGCGTCTTTTTGGATCTTCCCACTCTTAATCCTAGCTTCCACTCTTTCCTTGGTCAATACTAATTCAGTGAAGCCTACTGAGGAGCTTCCAATTAGATGATTAAAAAATGGATGAGACAAGGTCCCTAGAAACATATCCACTAGTTCCCTTTCAGACAGGGGAGGCTGGACTCTTCCTGCTAAGTCCCTCCATTTCTGAGCGTAGTCTTTGAAACCTTCACTTGAAACCATAGTCATACTTTGGAGTTGAGTACGGGTGGGAGCAAGGTCTGCGTTGTATTGATACTGTTTATAAAAAGCAGTGGCAAGGTCTTCCTAGTTATGGATATTGGCGCTTTCCAGTTGATAGAACCAATCTAGCCGAGTCCCGGATAGACTATCTTGAAAGAAGTGGACCCACAAATCTCTATCAGCAGTGTGAGGTTGTACCTTCCTTACATAAGATCGGAGATGCATCTTGGGACACGAAACCCCTTCGTACTTAGCAAATATTGGTGCCTTGAGTTTTTGTGCCCTGAATTTCCATTGCACTTATAAGTTCTTCCAGATGTTTGTATTTGTTGTCGACCGGAGGATACTGTTCTTCAGAGTAATCCTCTTCTTCTTCCTCTTCAGATTCTGGCTGGGCAGTCACTTCCTTGCCTTTCCCTTATTGATTATCCTTTTCACCAGATGACGTTGCGAAGTCTAGGGTTTGTCTGGCTGGCCCTGGGAACCTTCTTCCTAGATTCAGAACTCCGGTTGTTTTCTTTTCTTTCTTCTTCTTTTCTTCAATCAAAAAAGTTTACAAATCCTCTTGTCCTTTGACTAGAGTCAAGAACATCTGTTGAAACTGAGCATTCTGCACCTGGAGGTCTTTTACTGTCTGCTCAAGATCCATCTTACTGAAATAAACAGTAGAAAGATGAGGAGACTTGTTGTAAGAAACCTGCTTATGTTATGATGAATGGAGATGCATATGCAATGATTTCAAGGAAATTAGAGACTTAAATTTGCTTTATACAAAAAAAGAAACACACGTCATATTAATAAATTAAAGTTTAAGTACATCATGCCTCTTTTGGGCTTACAAATAAATACAAAAACTCTAAGATAAAAAAGTTGTACGCATCCTCTTTGGTGCGATGTAGGCGTTCAGGCTCCGCTCCTTACGAAGCTACTTGGTGAGTTCCATAAACTTCTTCTCGCTGGCGTAGAATTGGGCCTCGAAAGTGTCTCGCTCACCCTTAAGCTGTATCCAATCCCTTTGCAAGTCTTCGAGAGAGGTGGGCATGTCAGGATGCAGGATAGTGTATGGAACATCTCCTTCCACAATAGGCTCTATGATAACCGGGAGGATGGAGAGGTAAGGCATCATAATACTTTAAGCACGAGCTCATACCCATTTGAGGTAAGGCTCAAGAGGGATGGAATTCTTGTGCCCCAATGTCTTGCTATCTACCTTGATCGTCATTCTCGTAGTCAAACACCAACCCTTGAATAAGCATCTCATATGGACCATCCCTTCGGGCGTAACCAAATTGTCTTAAGGCTAAGCAAGGGTTGTAGGTGATACCTCCTCTAATGCCAAGTAAGGGGACATTAGGGAACTCTCCACAATGGTCGACGATAGTAACATTCTCCACAGATCGGGAACACCAATGAATGTCTGAATGTTTGAGTGTCATCAACCTATGTGACCACCTTGAACCTTGCTTGTTCTTCAATACAGATTGGGGAAGATGCGAAATAAACCATCTTGACAAGATAGGAGTACAACACATAAGGATACCTCTTTTCCTCATAGTGCTAGTGTGAAAAGAATGTAGGATGTCTCCTAACAAAGTTGGCACTGGGTTACGAGACATGAAGATTTTGACGGTGTTCATATCTATGAGTTGGTCAGGATTTGGAAACAAAACCATCCCATAAATGAGGAGAGCCTAAATTTCCTCAAAATCTTGCAAATCCAAGGAGTTCCAACAGTTTTGGGCTTTCTAAAGCAAGAACTTGGCTAAGAAACCTTTGACACCACTCCTTGTTTCCCAATTAGTTGTGACATCAGATGGTTGCAAGTGTAGGGCTCGAGCAATCTCTTCTGGCTTTGGATCTCTTTCCGTACCGTTGAAAGGTAGTTGATTGAGAATGGGAATCCTTAAGAGTTGGGAGAATTCTTCCAAAGTTGGCACAAGTTTACAATCGGGAAATATGAAGCAATGGTGTAGAGGATCAAATAATTGGAAGAGCACCTTCATCATGTCCTCATTAGTGTTTGAGGTAACCAAGTTTAGGAGGCGACCATATCTTTCGGTAAATGGAGAATTTTAGGTATCCCTTGATGCTAGCTCTTTAATTTGAGGAGGGATTCTTACAAGATTGACTTGAATGGTTTTCCTACGAATAGAATCCATGTTCTGCAAAACAGAACACAGATAAATCCCAAAAATCCTTGAAATGGTTAGTGAATATGAGTATGATGTTATGATGTTATGATTTTTATGATTTTATGTACAAGTAAATATATACAAACAAAACAAAAAAGTTATTAGGTTTAGGCTTGCATGGAGTCTCATAGGTAAGTACCCTCTTGAAGTTTAGTTAGCTCAAACCTGTCCTAGCAATAGTAACTGGGTTCTAAGGGAGCTCAATATCACTGGTTTGTTTTCTCGGGCATTGTTTCAGCGCAATCCTCTTTAATGGCGACTGAAATATCCCAAAAAACCAAACCTGAATGAGTGTAGTATCGATGATCTACCAACTTCGGACTGCACCAAAGTCGGTCATCTCACTATGTCCTAATGGCCAAGTTGGTCAAGTAAAGGTTCTAGAAGTTAGTTAGTGCCTCATGACATCACTCAGCGGCCCCGTATTCTCCTTGACAACTCAAGGGCTACCGGTACCCAAAATATGTCACACTAACGTAGCTATTTCTTAGACCATGTCGGTATACCCCGCACAGTTTCCACAATATATTTCTACTTACCTATAAGGTATCCCAAATCCGAGTAGAGGATTCAAACCCAAACAAAGAACCAAAATGTAAAGCATACAATTAAACAATGAAAGCAAGTAAATATGATCTAGCCCTAAGGTAACCCCACTTTTAAAATTTTCCCCAGTAGAGTCGCCAGTTCTATAACACAGTGGGAGAACTGACTTGGTTGTTTTGCGTTTGATCGCAAATTTTGCGGTTAGCAAGAGTCGCCACCGACTTTTCTTTTATCCAAAAGGAAAGGATGAAAAGAACAGGAAAGACCTTTGAGATGTTTTCTTGAGTTCGGGGGGTAGATTATGAAAAGGGAAGGTATTAGAATCCTTTTCATCCATGGTTTTCCATGGGCTATTAGTTTCTTGCTAGATCACTTGCTTTTGTTTGAAAATGTGCTTTGTGTGGTTTTTGGAAGTATTTTGAAAAGGTGTCATCGTTTGGGCAAACTTTGTAATGATTCTCGTTCGTAAGAATGTATACAAAGTGTTAATCTTTTGAAAATATTTTCAAGTTTGTAAGATGTTTTGAAAGTGTTGGAGTTTGTTTTGAAAATAGAAAGGATGTTTTGGTTTTTAAAATGAGCAAGCAACTAGGAATAATCTACCTACTCAAAAGTCTTTCATGTTTATTTCCTCTTTCCTTTGACGTTGTCATCTTACCATTGATTTGGT
This sequence comes from Vicia faba, assembly GCA_948472305.1. Taxonomy (NCBI): domain Eukaryota; kingdom Viridiplantae; phylum Streptophyta; class Magnoliopsida; order Fabales; family Fabaceae; genus Vicia; species Vicia faba. The sequence continues at coordinate 312,160,906 of OX451738.1, read as the reverse complement.
AAGTGACCCTATTTGTGGATGTAAAAGGGACGGGCAAGGGTCATCGTATAGCCATGATTATAAATATTGTGAAATATCTCAGCGTTTCTCTTTGAGGGACTAAGATCATTTGTAAGGCAACATTCGTAGCGTCATCGAGGGACTATGATCTTGTATTTTGTTTGTTTTTGCTAAGATGCCCTACATGCATAATATGGCTATTTTGTAAGGCAACAAATTGGATTTACCCTAAGGGTGTAAGTGTGCAAGTGTATTGGTTTACATGCTTGATTTGTCCTTGAATTAGGATTTTCTATTTGTTGGTTTTAATCTTTCCATACAAAACCCTAATTACTAGCATTTGTATATAAAGCAATAAATTGCGGAAATTAAAATTACTATGCTATTACATCATTTAGGGCAGGGGGTGTACAAATTATAAATGGGGAATTGCAAGAAATAAAATCTAAATAATTATTACAACCATATTGAATTTGAATAAATTGTACAAAAATAAAGATAAAAATGCAAGAATATAAAATATAAGAAGAAATGTGATTTTTTGTGTGATTTTATGAAACGGTTTTTTTTTGACCTAGCTAACTAAAAATAATAATACTTAACTAAAAAATAAAAAATTAAAATTAAGTTAAAAAAGGTATTTTTTTAGGTTTTTTCTTAGGAAAGTTTTTATCTTAATGAAATTACAAATGAGAATTAATTAATTAAAATAAACCTAAGCCCTAAATTAATTTTATTCACAAGAAAATAGTATTGTAGTCAAACCCTAGTCTAAATATTTATTGAAAAGAAATTAATTTATTAAATGAAAAATATTTTTGTGTTCTTTTAGTTTTTTTTTTATATATAAAAAAATAATAATAAACTAAATAAATATAAAATAATATAAATATAAATATTTTTTGGATTTTTATTAATGAAAATAATAATAATAATAATAATAATAATAATAATAATATTAATAATAATAATAAAAGATGAAATAAAAATAATAAAGTCAGGGAGGTTTAACATTGAATTTGGAATAATGTTAAGAAAAAGTCAAGCCCAAGGTATCGCTGGCCCAAACACTCCCTGAAAGGAGAAATGGCAAAAAATGTGAAAAAATGCAAAAGACAGCATGCTGAGGTTCGAACACATGACCTCTTGATTACCAGCGTGCTGCCTTACCACTAGGGTGGCTATACATCTGTTAATATAACTGAAATGATAAATATATAATACAAAATAAGTCCTGAATACACTTCATCTTCAACCTCCAGCCAGACCATCTGTATCTTCACCATTTCTCAACAAAAATGGAAAATGTAAACATGGAAGTTGCTCCATTTTTCCATACGAGTCCAACCATATAAATATCATGAACTATAAATCAAAGATGAATGAGAATTTTTGAAAGTACCAAATTTTGACCTAATTATTTTCAGAGGTTCAGATTCAAAATTCTAACTACCCAGGCAACAATAATGAAATCTAAGGACATGGTTAGCTTCAGGGCAATGATATCTACATTTCTTATTCACAAATAAACCATTAATGATGATTGTATGAAGAGTTCAAAATTCAGAAAACTTACCTTGCAAGAGGGTATCATGTTTTGAGTTTGAGCAGCTTTTAATGAGTTCCAGTGATTGGGTTAGCTTCCTCAAGTTCCCAGGAAGCTAATGTGATGCTTGGCTTGAGCTGAAAGTGGCTGAGGAGTTCCAGAGAAGTCAAGATGCGAGGTGTTGTTTTTGAAAATGGTGGATGGTGATGGAGGTGTTACATTCGTGTCGCAAGTGCTGGAATTGTTTGTATATGTTCTTTATAAGCTTTTGAAAGTAAAAGGACAAGAAGTGCACGAGCAAATTTGGAGATTGGATTCAAAACTCAGAAATGACAAGTTTTGAGATGTTTTTGGTTGTTTTGTGTTTTAGGGAGTTTCAGGGCTTGAGCATACGTGTATTTTCTTGCAAATGACTTGTGTTTATGTATGGAAAAGGTTTGGATACTTGAGGTGGTCAGAAGTACAAGATCACATGTTTTGGATTCTTGACTTGTTTTTGAAGTAAGGTTGACAAACATGGTTTCAATGCATAGTACAAAGCTATCTAGAGTGGTTACCAACTTTAAACATGCTTATCTGACTCTTTAGATGAAGTTTGTGTAGAAGGAACAAGTGCAAAGCTCAATGCAAGTTGACTTTGCATAAAGCTTGCTTGATGTAAATGGCAATGGTGCCTTTGTGCCATTAATGGAAAATTAACTTGGATAAAGCTTGAATCAAATGGATAATAGCTCAAAAGCAATTGTATTCTTCTGATTATGGAGAGATCTTGAGGTTTAGAGGCCTGCAAAGCAAGATTGTGCAGCATAGGTTTGAGATTTGAATTTTGTTCATCACAAAATTTTCCTTGTAAAACATCTCGAAACCCCAACTTCTGACCTTCGATTCTCCTTTCTCACAAATGATCTCAAAGAGTTATTTGACATTTTGGAAAGCTTGTAGTTTTATCTATAACCCCTCTTTGAATCACCTTTGAAAAATCTAAATGGAACTATGTGAAACTTGGGTCAGAAGTTAGGTCAAAATCCTGACCTAAAATGCTCAAAATTTCACTAAGTGTTTTGTTTCATGACCATGACTTCATGGATTAATAACTTGAGATACAAGCATTTATAGGAGGAGTTGTGTAAAGAAATGTTGTATATCTCATGGATATCTACAACTTTCATGTTGAAAGTTTCTTTTGAATCATCTTGCATCATGGTGAAAAATTGGCTCAAAGTTGTGAAAAAATATGAAGTTTTCAACACAGAAAAATTTCTTAGTTTGAAAACTTTGACTTTTCAAAATGAAATCTTGAATTTTTTATTTCTTGATGAAAAAGTTTCATATTTTGACATGTTTTGATGAATTGTGATCTTTGAATATTGATTTTGACCAAAAAGTCAAAGTTTGACTTTTCAGCGTAGAGTTGACTTTTGATCAGTTGACTGAAAATCAACTATCAATGTAATTGATCTTGAGAAATATTTTGAGTCATGCCATTAGGTAAAAATTATGCAATTGACCTCTTGAGATCATGCCTCAAATCAACTAACCATTTGCTAGGTCAAAAATCAGAAATTGCCCTTTCTCAGCCAAAACCTTAATTTTGACCATTTTGCCCTTTTGATGATCTGATCAAATTTCTTGAGGAATTATGGTCCAAACTTGATCAAATGATACATATGAGTTTATAATGTTGATATTGATAAACAATTATGAAGTCTGACTGTAAATTGGCCACAATTGACTTTTTCCCCAATACAGCTAACTTTTAGGTCAACTGCTCAATTGACTGAGCAAAAATGTAAGCCAAGTCTTGGAACTTGACATGAGAAATATTGGGGGTCCATAATGGTCCATGAAAGTCGTATGAGACATTAAAAGTTCAATTATCCTTGTGCAATCTCAAACCCTAATTTCAGTCATCAGTGCTTAAGGAGGTGTCTTGAGCTGACCAACCCTTGTGCAATCTTGAACCAAAGGAGATCTTGTAACAAAGTCTTTGATAAATGAGAGGTAAAATTTTGGGTTACAACAAAGTGTGATCAGAGGGAACAAGTTAGATGCTCAAGAATTGACTTATTGCATAAAGCTTGCTTTTCAAGAATGACATTCTTCACTTTCTTCCCAAAATGGCAATTTAAGTTGGACAATGCTTAAACCACTTGGATCATAGCTCAAAAGTTTGTGTAATCCATTAATTATGGATAGATACACAAGTTAGAAGGCCTGCAAAGAAATATTATGCAGCCTAACATTGAGATTGAATTATGTGTTCATCAAGAAATGACTTATAATTCAAGAATGAAACCCTAACTTCTTGCCTTTGATTCTCCTTGCTCAAGTATGATCTCAATTAGTTCTTGGACATTTTGGAAAGCTTGTAACATCCTATACAACCTCTATGTTATACATTTTTGAATATTCATCTTGGAACTAGGTGAAAATTACCATGAAGTTAGGTCAAAGTCCTGCCTAAACTAGGGCAAAATTTCACTAAGTTTTTCAAGTTTCATGAACATGTCTTCACAAAATCATAACTTGAAATCTATGAATTTATAGAAAAAGTTATGTTCTACAATATTTTATATCTCATTTATATCTAAAACTTTCATGTTTGAAGTTTCCTTTGAATCATCTTGCATCATGGTGAAAAGTTGGCTCAAAGTTATGAAAAAAATGTGAATTTCCAACACTTAGAAAAATTTCGAAGTTTAGAAATTTTGAATTTTCAAAATGAAATCTTGAATTTTTGATTTCTTGGTGAAAAAGTTTCATATTTTGACATGTCTTGATGAATTGTGATCTTTGATACTTGATCTTGACCAAAAAGCCAAAGTTTGACTTTTCAGTGTACAGTTGACTTTTCATCAATTGACTGAAATTCATATGTCAACCAATTGATCTCGAGGAATGATTTGAGCCATGCCATTAGGTCAAAATGAAGTATTTGAAACCTTTATATCACAACTTAAACCAATCAATCACTTTCTAGGTCAAAAATCAGAAATTGCACCTTCTTAGTCAAAACCCTAATTTTGATCATTTTGCCCTTTTGATGATCTGATCAAATTTCTTGTGGAATTATGGTCCAAACTTGATCAAATGACATATATGAGTTCATAATGTTGATATGGACCAAAAATTATGAAGTTTGACTGTAAATTGACCACAATTGACTTTTTCCCCAATACAATTGATTTTAGGTCAATTGATCAATTGACTGGGCAAAAATGTGATCCAAGCCTTGAAACTTGAAATGAGAAATCTTGAGGGTCCAAAATGATCCATTAATGTCATATGGGGCATTAAAAATTAATTTGTCCTTGTGCAAACTCAAACCCTAATTTTCAGTCATTAGTGTTATATGAGGTGTCTTGAGCTGATCAAACCTTGTGCAGTCTTAAACCAAGGGAGATCTTGTGAGAGATTACTTGATAAATGAGAGGGAAAATTTTGGGGTACAACATCTGCCCCTGTTCAATCTTCTTAAACCTGAAGAGTTAGATTGGCGGATCCTCCGTTCGTGACTTGAAGGTGGAAGATGATTGAACACTAAAGTGCCCAGAAATTTGCACTCGAAGATGGATTGGGAATGGGATTATAGATGCCATTTGGAGGAATGCTGGTAAATACTGGAAGAAGTATCAACACAAATCTCTGGTCGATTTATACTAAAACTTGATGTTTTACCTGTGGAAAAAAGGTTTGTTAAATGCAGATGTATGCATGATGTTCACAAGATGTGGTATTATGCTAAATGAATTTTGTATGTATATGCTATGATGTATGAATGTGGGGTGCATATTTGTCTGGTAAAATAAATCCCTGACTGCTGTTGAGGAGTTATGTACCCCAGATTGTTGTTGGGGATTATCTCTGGAATAATAGTTGTTATCTAGTCGGGTCCATACTTCACAACAATTTGCTGAGGATAAGGAAGTTAAACTGCTATCTGGTTGGATCCAGGATTTACGATAAGTTACTGGAGAAGAATAAATTAATTATTATCTGGTAGGATCCCAGGCTTCGCAGAAAATTTCTTGGGGAGAGTGAATTTAGGTTGTTATTTGGTCGGATCCCAAGCTTCGCAGAAAATTTCTTGGGGAGAGTGAAGTTAGGCTGTTAGCTGGTTGGATTCTCAACTTCACAACAACTTGTTGGGGATAAGGAAGTTAACTATTATCTGGTCGGATCCAGGATTCGCAGTAACTTGCTAAAAAGGATGAAGTTGAACTGATATATGGTCGGATCCAGGCTTCATTGTAAGTTGAAGTGGTAACTACTATCTGGTCGGGTCCAGGCTTCATAGTTTTTGAAAAGTTATACTATTATCTAGTCGGGTCCAGGCTTCATAGTGTCTTGCTGGGGATTGTAGCTGGTTGTTATCTGGTCAAATTCTAGGCTTCATAATAGCTTTCTTGAATAGACGAAATTGAACTGATATCTGGTCGGATTCTAGGCTTCACAATAGCTTTCTTGAATAGACGAAATTGAACTGATATCTGGTCGGATCTAGGCTTCTCAGATTTTGAGGTGGATGAAATTAATTGTTATCTGGTCGGGTCCATGCTCCATAATAAATTTGTCTGAAGAGATAGGGTTGAACTGATATCTGGTCGGGTCCAGGCTTTACAGTAACTCGCTTGGAATTTAGTTGTTATCTGGTTGGATTCCAAGTTTCACAATAATCTTCTGAGGGGAATTGCTATCTGGTCATATCCAGGTTTCACAATAACTTGTTGGGGTAGAGGCAAACTCTACTGGGGGAAAAGAAGTTAAACCTTGGTCTAGTTGAGTCCAGGTTCTTCAATATCTTGAAGAGTTGAACTATTATCTGGTCGGGTCCAAGTTTCATAGTATTCTGAAAGTAGTACTATTATCTGGTCGGTACCATGCTTCATAGTATCTGAAAGGCTTTCACTATCATCTGGTCGGGTCCAGGCTCTATAGTGACTTGAGAAGTTGACTATTATCTGGTCGGGTCCAGGCTTCATAGTAACTCGAAAATTGCATTAATATTTGGTCGGGTCCAGGCTTCATAGTATCTTTTGGAGATAGCAAAGGTTTTGTTGACGACTTCACTGGGGATTAGGGGTTATGGCCCTATAATTTGCAATAGTCTGAAAGGCAAAGTCAAGCTGGATAGGATAAACTCAGCTAGGGAATACAGGCTCAGCTGGGGAGGATAGACTCAGCTGGGAAGATAGACTATGCCGGGGGAAATTAAACATAGTTGGGGAGTTATGCTACTCGTTGTTTGTTTGTATGTTATTTGTTAGGGAAATAAACCCTGTTGGGGGAAATAAACCCTGTTGATGAATACTTGGTGAATTGCTGACGAGGTGAGTTTTTTGAGGAAGAGGTCCATAAGGCTTTTTCTTGTAGGATCGACTTAGCTAGAGAGAGAGCTTCCAAGAGATTGAGACTCTGATTAGAGATTAACTTGTGCAAAGAAACTTTGTGGGTAACTCCATTGAGGATTGGTTTATTATAGCCGTCTTGTGGGGATAATGTTAATGAAATAAATCTGTGGGGATATTCCATATACATTAAAGAGATGCTTGTTGCTTCTTAGTAGGAACATGTGCCAAATAGTTTTAATTATGTTCATATGCATATGTTCGTTCAATTTTAGTCATTGGACAAGTTTGCATTCAAAACAAAGACAAAAAGTTTGCACTTCAAAGTATATTTGTATTGATATTTTGCCCATGAATAGGCATTTTTTGTACAAAGAGATGGAGATCCTAGTAGGAGGAAATCGTCGAAAGGAAAACAAAAATTGAAAACAAAACAAATAGCCATGTGGAAATGATCTCATTGCATTCCAACTCTACTATTGCCCCAATGTCTTCAAATGCCCATTGCTGTTAACATGAGTTGATTGAATTGATCTTGGACCGTTTAAACTCGGATCTTAGTAATAAAGTTGACTGTGGTGATTCCGCGGGACATAGTCATACACTTTCAATCCTTAACTTTTGCCTGGACTTCCCTTTTGGGTTTTTAGCCCACCAGGATACCCATTTTTGCCCAAGTCTCCCTTTCGGGTTTTCAACTCGCCGGGTGTACAATCTTTTACATATGTCCCTAATTTTTGCCTAAACCTTTTGGTTTTCCGGGATGCCCTTATTTTTCCTAAGTGTGTCAACCTAGCGGGTCCTTTATGCGTAGTATTTTATAACTATGTCTGCGTTTATAGGATGTGGGATGTCTTCACCATCTATGGTAGTCAGCATCATGGCACCACCAGAGAACACACTCTTGACAACAAATGGCCCTTCTTGGTTGATTGTTTTTGGGCTGATCAGCGGCAGACTTCTGAATCATTACGGCCCCCACCGTTGGCCGGCGCTCAATCCTTCCTTGACCTCTTTGATAGTAGACAGCTGATACTTCCTTCTTTGCTGTAAAAGGCTTTTTGATGGCAGTGGAAGCAGATGCATCATTTTGAATTTCCCGCTCTTAATTCCGGCTTCAACTCTCTCACCAGTTAGAATTAACTCAATGAACCCCGCAGATGAACTTCCAATCAAGTGATTAAAGAAAGGCCCTGACAGAGTTTCCAAGAACATGTCTACTAGCTCCCTCTCAGATAGAGGTGGTTGTACTCGTCCCGCCAAGTCTCTCCATGGGCATACTCTTTGAAACCTTCATTGGAGACCATGCCCATACTCTGTAATTGAGTACGGGTTGGTGCTAAGTCCGTATTGTAGTGATATTGCATGTAAAAGGCGGCTGCCAAATCCTCCCAATTATGCACATCAGACCTCTCTAACTGGTAGAACCAATCCAACTGCGTCCCCGACAAATTGTCTTGGAAAAAGTGGACCCATAGGTCTTTGTCAGAAGAATGTGGTTGGATTTTCCTGACATAAGATCGTAGGTGCATCTTGGGACAAGACACCCCATCGTATTTGAAAAACAGTGGCACTTTAAACTTCGGAGGGATAACTATTCCAGACACCAACCCTAAATCTTCAAAGTCCAGCCCAGGCACTCTCTGTATCTCCATAGCTGCTAGACGTTCTTCCATATTTTTGTATTTTTCATCTGCAGGAGGGTATTGTTGTTCAGAATAGTCCTCATCCTCTTCTTCCTCAGAATCAGATGGCACTGCAGTTTCTTTTCCCTTTCTTACCCCTTCATCAGATGTTGAGGGGAAATCCAAAGTCCGTCTGGCTTGTCCTTTAAATCTTCTTCCTAAGATAGCCACACCAACTCTCTTCTTCTTCTTTTTCTCTTTTTCCTTTTCCAGCAAAGTCTTGAGCTCCTCCTGCCCCTTGGCCAAGGTCAAGAGTAGCTGCTGAAATTGTGCATTCTGAGCTTGTAAGTCTTTAACCGTTTATTCAAGATCCATGTTGCTGAAATAAATAGCAGAGGGATGAGGAAACTTTGTGTGAAGACCTGCTTATGCATATGATGAATGAAGATGTGATATGCAAATGATTTCAAGGAAATTTAGAAGATTTAAATTTTCCCAAACCAAAAAGAACGCACGTCATATTAAATAAAACCAAGTTTGAATACATCATGCCTCCTCGGGCTTACAAAGAAAGAAACTAAAATACAGCAAAATTCTCAAGACAAAAAGACCGAACGCATCCTTTTTGGAGCAATGTAAGTATTCAGATTCTTCTCTTCATGAAGCAGCTTGGTGAGCTCCATAACCTTCTTCTCACTGGCGTAGTACTGGGTTTCAAAAGTGTCTCGCTCTTCCTTCAACTGAATCCAGGCTTTCTGCAGGTCTTCGAGAGAGGTAGGCATGTCTGGATGAAGAACGGTGTACGGGACGTCTCCTTCAATAACAGGCTCAATTATGATAGGAAGGATGGAAGGGTAAGGCATTAAGAGACTCTGGGCACGAGCCCGTACCCACTTAAGGTAAGGCTCGAGAGGGATAAAGTTTTTATGTCCCAATGTCCTACTGTCCACTTTGTTCACCATTCCCCAAGCACGTGTAAACCTCTGGTGGTAACCTTGGTCTTCTTTGTCGTAGTCAAAAACCAGACCTCGGACGAGCATCTCATGAGGGTCGTCCCTTCGGGCATACCCAAATTGCCGAAGAGCTAAACACGGGTTGTAGGTGATACCTCCCCTAATACCTAGCAGGCGTACATTAGGGAACTCACCATAGCGGTCGATGATAGAGATATCTTCCAAGGATCTTGAGCACCAACGAATATCATAGTGGGTGAGAGACATCATCCTTTGAGACCAAGTCAATGTTTGCTCGTTCTTCAATGCTGACTGAGGCAGGTGTGAAGTGAACCACTTAGCAAGTAGAGGTATACAACACAAAAGGGTACCTCTGTTCTTCATGGTACGGGTATGAAGACAATGCAAGATATCTCCTAGCAAGGTGGGTATAGGATTGCGAGAGAGAAAGACTTTGATGGCATTAACGTCTATGAATTGGTCTGAGTTAGGAAACAGAACCAAACCATAAATGAGGAGAGCTAGCACTTCTTCGAAAGCTTGGAAATCCATGTCATCCCAGAATGAACGTGCTTTTTCCAACAGAAACTTAGCTAAAAATCCTTTAACCCCACTTCTTGTCTCCCAATTGGTTGTGACGTCGGCCCTCTTCATATGTAAAGCTTCAGCGATGACTTCGGGTTTTAGAATCCCTTCTAGACCGGTGAACGGTATCTGATTAAGCACGGACACCCTTAAGAGCAGAGAGAACTCTTCCAATGTTGGTACCAATTGATAGTCCGGGAAAGTGAAACAATGATGTACGGGATCAAAGAACTGGAACAGTACACACATCATATCTTCTTGGAAGTTGGATGTATCCAAACTGAGAAGTCGAACATACTTCTTGGTAAAAGGAGAATCCCCTGGCACTATTGAGGCTAGCTCTTTAAGTTGAGGATGTGCTTTTAATGAGCATGCATATGATGTTGATGATGTTTATGATGTTTATGTACAAGTAAACATATATACACACAACAAACAGATCCCTATGTTTCAGGCTTGCATGAGTTTGTAGGTAAGTACCCTCTTGAAGTTTTAGTGGGCTCAACCTGTCCTAGAAATAAAGATCGGGTTCTAAAGAATCTCAATATCACCGACCTTTCTTTTATGCATTGTCTCAGCACAATCAATCTTTTCTTGCGGCCGAGATATCCCAAAAGTCTAGTCTCAATGAGTGTAGTATCAAGTGTCAACCAATTTTCAGCTTTACATCGAAACCGATTACCTCACTACGTCCTAATGGCCAAATTGGTTCAATTAGGGTTCTAAGGTTAATTAGTGCTTCACGACGCCACTCAGCGGCCCCGTATTCTCCTCGATTCACCACGAGGGATACCGGTACCCACAAATGCGTCACACTAACATAGTTATTGTTTCAACCATATCGGTCTACGATGTACAGTCTCCATAATCTATTGCTATTTACCTAAAAAGGTGCCCCAAATTCGGGTAGAGGATTCAAACCCAAACAAAAGAACCAAAAGATAAAGCATACAAGTCAAGCAAGATCAGCATGTAAAAGTGATCTAAAACCCTAAGGTAACCCCACTTTTTAATATTTCCCCAGCAGAGTCGCCAGTTCTGTCATACGGTGGGAGAACGGACTAGAGGTTTTGCGTTTCGTTCGCACTTGTGCGGTTAACAAGAGTCGCCACTGACTTTTCTTTTATCCAAAAGGAAAGGTAAAAAAGCACAGGAAAGACCTTTCGAGAATTTTCTCGGGTTCAGGGGGTAGATTATGAAAAGGGAAGGTATTAGCACCCTTTTCATCCATGGTTTTCCATGGGCTCTTAGTTACTTGTTTTAGATCACTTGCTTTTGTTTGATTGTATGCTTGTGGTGTGGGTTTTGAAAGTATTTTGGAAAATTTCTTTGTAATGGTTCTCGTCTCTATAAGAACGTATACAAAGTTTTGTTTCAAAAAAATGGTTCAAAGATGTGTTTGTGAATCGTGTTTTTGAAAAGTGTTTTGAAAAGAGGTTTTGCAATGGTTCTCGTCTCTATAAGAACGTATACAAAACATTTTGTCTTTTGAAAGTGTTTTGAAATGGAGGTGTACGTGTAAAAGTTTTTGTCGTGAGCAAACGAGTAACTAAGAGCGAATCTATCTACTCGAAAGGTATTAAGTTCTTCTTCCTTCTAATGGTGCTATCTTACCATTGATTTGGTAAGAAGCCCCACCATTGGATGTTAAGGGACAGGCGCGGGTCAATTTTACAATCATTGAAGGCAACTTGTGAGATGCTCTAGCAATTTTTGTAAGAGACGAGATCGTTTTATCAAAGGCAACATCGAGGGTCATCGACGGACTACGATCTTTGTTTGTCGAAGGGTCATTTGCTAGAGTGTCTCATATTCAAGGGACATGATTGTATTTCCTAGGAAACGAGCGAGGTTACCCTAGAGGTGCGCATGTGAAAAATGTGTTGATTTCAAGTTATTTTATTCTTGGATTAGGTCATCTAGCGATTGATTTTTGAATCTTGCCATACATGCCTAATTACTATACAGTATATAGAAAATAGTAAATTGCGAGAATTGAAATTCGACGCTATTACAAAAGTATTAGGGAATGGGGGTACAATTGTTACAAATGGGGACGAATCAAAATATCAAACAATACAACCAAATCGAATTGTTGCGCGATTTAATATAAAGCTATGACAATTTATGAAATAAAATCAACAAAGTATGAAATGCAATGTATTTACCTGAAAAGAGAAAAATAAAATCTATTCTAAAGAAGAAAGATTAAAAATTTTATTATTATTATTCATTATGAATAAGTTTAAAGAAAGGAAAACAAATTAAATTAAATTTTTTGATGTTTTTATTAAGTGTAAAAAATATAATAAAAATAAATTATATAAGAAAAGAAAATAGTAAAAATTGATTTTCAAGATTTAAATAAAAAAAATGTGTTATATATTTTAATTAGTAATAAAACAAAAGAAAGATACAAATTAAAAAAGGATAAATGGGCTTGAGTGAATGGATGAGAGGCCCAATGGTATTTTTCTGTTAACAAAAAAAAGAGCCAAAAAGGGGGTATGAGCTAGAAATCGTGTGGGCCTAAAGGGTTTGCCAAGACAGGCCCAATACTCTCTTAGACTGTCTAATGTGTTTGATTAGGGAGGCAAAAACAAAATTAGGGTTTGACCCCTTTGCTCACAGCGGCGCTCTCTCATCGTCCCTTGCGCTTCTCTATTCCAAATTGTTCATCTTTCTCACTAGACGTCCATATTCTCTTCCTAATTTCGTGAATAAAATGCTTTTTTGGCCTCTTGGTCTCATTCTGATTTACACTTTTTCTGGAAATCCCTAAGTTTGAAATGAACTTATCTAAAGGGTTTGAAATGTGTTTTGATCTGATCTTCCCCTCACTTTCCGTTACCAAAGCTCTCTTTCTCTCACCTCCTAACGATTCTCAGTGGTTTTGCTACTTGAAAGAGGTTACGTTCTGTCTTTGTTAAGCTTTAAACGATTTTTGTCATTTTTTATCTTGTTCATGTTTTTTGTGTTAACCTACTATACTATCCATTGCGATGTAGGAAATGTTATGAAGAAGGAGAAGTATCCATACCTGTTTGGAAATTCCTGTGAAATGAAAAGGAAAGGTGAGATGGAAAGTAGCGATCCCTGGTGGTCGGAGGCGTGAGGAGGAAAAGATGATGGTTGGATGCGCGTTTCTAGTAACCTTTTCTGTCCTTTGAGCTTTGAATGATGATGGTGATGTACTTCTGGATTTTGTTATTTTTGTAAGTTTGCTGGATGTTGTTTTGATACTTTGACAGCTTGATGGTTACAGTTTGAAAACTTTTGTTGGTTTGGATATTGATTTGATGATGTTTGAGACTCTTTTTTTCTGGTTTTCTGATATTGAGATGGTTTATCAGTTTCCGTTTTTGAATGTTCTTGTTTTTTTTGGTTTTTTTTATTTGTACGTTGGTTTGAGATTTGTTTTGAGGGAAGATGGTTTTTTATGATGGTTTTTCTGCTGTTTTGTTGATGTATAGGTTTGAAGGTTTGGTGTTGAAATGTTTTTTTGGAATTTTACTGGTTTTTTGGGTTTGAGATGTTTTAATCAGGTTTGATCAGTTTGTGAAGGTTGTTGGTGTTTGAAGGTTGATGGAAGTTTTGGTGTTGCTACAGGTTTTGGATTTGTTGGTTAATAGGTTTGATGGAAGATTGTTTGAGGATTTGTTTGTGGTTTTCAGTTTTGAGTTGGTTATTCTTGTTTTTGGACTTGTTGGTTATCAACAGGTTTTTTTTGTTATTGTAAGTTTGACAGGTTTTGTTGACTGTTTGTTTGAACTCCTTGACAGTATTTTGAAGGTTATCTTTGTGGCCTTGAGATCAAGCTTGGGATGTTGGTTTGAAAATGTTGCAGGCTTGGTTTAGGATATTGGTTAACAGGTTTTGGTTGTGTTTGATGGAAGATGGCAGTTTGACAGTTTGGATACTTGAGATTTGTGTTTCAGTTTTTTCTGAGTTTGATAAAATGTTCTCTCTCTTTGCTTTAACCTTGTCCACTGTTATATTAGTTGCCTTTTGACAGCTTATTCAAAATGGTGGGAAAACCACCAAATTTTGAATACTTTGGCATGTTCTCCTTATGCTCTTTTCCTTGCAGTTTTGTTTTCTAGCAATTCTGGTGCAATTGTGACAGCAGGGCAGTATCCCTAGGTGACTTCTTTCCTCTCTCTCTCAATGACCCTAAGCCAAATGCTTTTTTTTCCTGAAAAGTTTGCAATAAAAGGAAAATGATGAAAATGATGAAAATGCCTATTTGAACAAGCCTCTTGCTTGTTGACTTGGTTATTATACTGCTATACTTCTTTGCTGCCTGCTTCCTACTGCTATGTTGCTGCTTGTATTTTGTTTTGCCATGCTGCTGTATTCAGTTTGGACTATTTGTTTTGTCCAGCTTGCTTGCATTGTTTGTTTGGTGATGCGCTGCTTGTTTGGCCCTGTTTTATGCCTTCTGTTTGTTATATTGTTTGGCTACTGTTTGGGCCTCTTGTTTATTTGGACAGCCTTGCTGCATTTCTCTTGTTTGGATAGCTTGTTGCATTTCTCTTGTTTGGATAGCTTGCTTATATTTCTCTTATTTGTGAACTAAGAATAATAATCTTCTTGTGATTTGCAAATAAGAATGTGATGAATTAAAAATATAGCCCTCTGATTCCAAGTTGCAAACTTTAATGATGAACATTTTTCTTTCTTTTCAAAATTCTTGTTTATGCCAAATTAATTGTACTAACTATTTTTTTGTCTTTTGTTTTCATGTGAGCACAGATGGATGGTGGCAAAGCAGAGGAAGCAAGAGACTCTGCGGCAAGCATGGAAGCAATGGAAGCTTAGTCAACCTTAGGCATAGATTCACTTTCTTTGTAATTTAGAGAGAAACATTCAATCAATTGTACTAATTTATTTTTCAAATACGATAAGTTGTAAAACCTAAAGCATTTAAATAATAAATTTTTTTGTAACAACTTTTGGAATAAATGAAGAAAGTCTTATGAGATATTCTGATGTCCATTAAAATCCTTTACTGTCAATAACTCGCAATTTTCTCTTCACATCTTAACTAAATCTTAAAGATTCCCAATCAAGATAATTGAAATAAAATGTTCCCATCTGATAACTTAAACTCCAAGTAATCCAATAACTCTGCAATCTTGCAATTGTATTCCAATCAAAACACGCACTGTCTATTCCAATTCCTAAACAAGCAAATGTTTTAAAAGACGCAAATTATCTGGTTATCCTGGATCAAACAGAACATCAATGTTCCAAATGACAGTCTTAGATCCCATCTCTTGTCTCAAACAAACATGCCTTGAGAATAAACATTAATCTTTCAGTAAACTTGAGGAAGCATGAAAACATGTGACAGCCAATTGGATCTTTTAGAATTCATTTCTTGTGAGAATTGCAAGAAAACCCTAACTGCTGGTTTACAGCCAAAGGAGAAAATTTGTCTGATCGATTCTTGATTCAATCTTGAATATCTGAGAAACCCTAGGGTTGTGCTTTTTTATGAAAAATGGGAGGGCAAATTTTGGGGTACAACAGCTGCCCCTGTTCAATCTTCTTGAACCTGAAGAGTTAGATCGGCGAGTTTTGTCGTTCGTGACTTGAAGGTAAAAGATGACTGGACACTAGAGTGCCCATAAATTTGCGCTCGGAAAAGGTGTAATTGAGGGAATGGGCTTAAAGATGCCATTTGGAGAGTATGTTAGAATCTTGTTGGGGATGGGCTTGCCGATGCCATCCAAGAATGTTTGGTTTTAAATCGACAGAATAAGCATCAGAATGGTGTCCGTATTTGGAACGTATCTGAACTGTATCTGTACTTGAATATGAATAAGCGACAGAATGGCTTCCGTGTCTGGAGCGTATCTGAACTGTATCTTGAAATTAAATCTGAATGAGCAACATAATGGCTTCCGTGTCTGGAGCGTATCTGGACTATATCGGTACTTGGAATCTGAATGAGTGACAGAATGACTTCTGTGTATGGAGTGTATCTGTACTGTATTTGAATTTGAATCTGGATAAATGACAGAATGACTTCCGTGTCTGGAGTGTATCTATACTGTATCTGAACTTGGAATTTGATTAAGTATCAGAATGACTTCCGTGTTTGGAGTGTATCTGTACTGTATCTTGAAATTAAGTCTGAATGAGTAACAGAATGACTTCCGTGTTTGGAGTGTATATGTACTGTATCTGGAAGTTGAGATCTGAATGAGTGACATAATGGCTTTCGTGTTTGGAGCGTATCTGTACTGTATCTGAAATTAAGTCTGAATGAGTGACAGAATGGCTTTCGTGTCTGGAGCGTATCTGTACTGTATCAGAACTTGGAATTTGATTAAGTATCAGAATGACTTTCGTGTCTGGAGTGTATCTGTATTGTATCTTGAAATTAAGTCTGAATGAGTAACAGATTGGCTTCCGTGTCTGGAGCGTATCTGTACTGTATCAGTAATCTTTGAATATTTGTTAAAGATAGTTGTTAATCTTATCCTGAAAAGGGTAGAATGTTAGCTGAAACAGAAAGTTATGTTGCATGAAATGTATGATGCAATAAATGTGTTTTATCCATGTTTATGATGTAATGCATACGCATGTAAGCTGATTTGCTGTATTGCTGAGGAAGATAGATCCTTAACCGCTGCCAGGGAAAATAAATCCTGGACTTCTGAGGATTCCATTGTAAGAGTAATGCCATATACTTCTTGAGGAATCTGCTTGGGGAATCCAGAGAATTTTAATGACTTTTACTGGGGATTGTTGACGGGAGTCTTTGTTCTGTCGAGAAGCAATAAAAACTCTGTGGGGAAAAAGTTTATCATGTAATGAAAACTCTGGGGGAAAGCTTATTTCGCTAGGGAGTTCAGGAGTTTGGGTTGTCTGCCAATCTACTGGGGAGTTACCCTAGGTTGGGGAGAAACAAAAGTTAACCGTTAACTGGTTGATTTTCAGTCCTCAGAAAAACTTGTTGGGGGATATCTAGAGAAACTGGATGATTTCGCTGTGGGTTGATAGTTTGAGCTCCACTGGGGATTGATAGTTGGTAGTCTCAGCTCCGCTGGGGATCTGTAGTTCAAAGTTTTGGCTTCGCTGGGGGATCTTAACGACGTGTTGTAGAGATTGCTCGTGGAATAGCCTAAAGACATTTTCCTAATCTTTCTACCTGTCAGTAATTATTCTTTTTCATCCTGTTTATTTGTAAACAGTAATTATGTTCAAATGCATATGTTCATTAATGAATCATTGGACGTTTTTGCAAATAAAACACAAGTGTAAAGAAAAAGGCAAATAGTTTTCTGTACTTTGAAAGAGATATCTTTGTATTTACTTTGAATAAGTGTTTTGTACAAAGGAGACAGACATCCTAGTAAGAGGATGGTGTCATACAAAATGAGAAAATTTTATACAAAGAAAGATAGTTATGTGTGAAAAAATCCCATGGGGTTCCCATTCTACTATAGCCTTCGTAACTCCGAATATCTTGTCCATTTGTTGCTTCATCCGAAGATGATTGGATTAATCAGAAACTCCAGGTTTGTTTGTGAAGAGATTGTCCTTAAAGTGATCCGACGAGACATAGTCATACGCTTTAATTCCCTAACTTTTACCTGGACCGCCCTTTCGGGTTTTCAGTCCACCGGGAAACCCTTTTTTGCCCAAGTCGCCTTTTCAGGTTTTCAACTTGCCGGGTGTACAAATTTTTTTGTTTTATCCCTAATTTTTTCCTGAACCGCCCTTTCGGGTTTTCGATTCACTGGGATGCCCTTGTTTTGCCTAGGTGTGTCAACCTAGCGGGTCTCTTATGCGTAGTATCTTTTGACTATGTCTGCGTTCGCAGGGTGCGGCAGATCGTCGCCATCCATGGTAGTTAAAATCATTGCCCCACCAGAAAAGATGTTTTTGATCACAAATGGTCCTTCGTAAGTAGGAGTCCATTTTCCCCTAGGATCACTTTGTGGAAAAATTATGCGCTTGATCACAAGATCTCCGACTTGGTACACCTGGCGCCTGACTTTCTTGTTGAATGCCTTGATCATCCATTTTTGATACGCCTAACCATGACAAACAGCAGTAAGTCTCTTCTCGTCAATTAAGTTCAATTGATCAAGCCGGGTTTGGATCCAATCGTCTTCACTCAAACCAGCATCTCTCATGATTCTCAAGGAGGGAATCTGAACCTCGATAGGTAAAACAGCTTCCATTCTATATACCAAGGAATAGGGTGTTGCCCCAGTTGAAGTGTGAGCCGTGGTACGGTACCCGTGGAGAGAAAACGGTAGCATCTCATGCCAGTCTTTGTAGGTGACTGTCATCTTTTGTATTTTCTTCTTGATATTTTTGTTCGCAACTTCGACAACACCGTTCATCTTTGGCCGATAGGGAGATGAATTGTGATGTTGAATCTGGAACTGCTCGCACAAGGCGGTGATCATAGTGTTATTAAGGTTTGTACAGTTGTCAGTGATGATCCTTTCGGGGATACCGTACCGACAAATGAGATTCTTCTTGATGAAGCAGGCAACAGCATTCTTTGTGACAGATGCGAAGGAAGCTGCTTCGACCCACTTGGTAAAGTAATCAATGGCCACTAGAATGAAGCGGTGTCCATTGGATGATGTAGGCTTGATTTCTCCAATCATGTTGATTTCCCACATAGAGAATGGCCAAGGAGCTGCTAAGACATTGAGAGGAACTTGAGGTATATGAACCTTGTCCGCATAGATTTGACATTTGTGACAAATCCGGGAGTGCTGATAGCAGTCTGCTTCCATGGTAGACCAGTAATAGCCTGCCCTTAGAATCTTCTTAGCCATCGTATGCCCACTAGAGTGAGTGCCAAAGGTACCATTGTGCAGTTCATCCATGATCTGTTAAGCTTCAATCTTGTCCACATAACGGAGCAGAATGCAATCATGATTGTGCTTGTATAGGATACCATTGCTCAAGAAGAACTTAGCTGAGAATCTTCTTAAGAACTTTTTGTCATTGACTGAAGCTCCTTCAAGATATTCTTGAGTCTCAAGATACCTTTTGACTTCATGAAACCAAGGTCGGTCCACTACTTCTTCGGTATTGATCTCGTGACAGTGTGCGGGTTCGTCCATCCGTTCAATGGTGATATGGGGAGCCTCGTTGTCCCAATTAAGTTTAAACATGGATGAAATTGTAGCTAGAGCATCTTCTAGCTGATTTTCTTCTCGCAGGAAATGCTCGAAGGTAATCTGCTCAAAATATGGCAATAATGTCAAGACATGTTCTTTGTAAGGGATGAGGTTGGGATGTTTAGTGTCCCACTCTCCTTTGATATGACTGATGACCAAAGCTGAGTCTCCAAACACAACTAAAGATTTGATTCCCAGGTTTATAGCAGCCTTGAGACCAAAGATACAAGCTTCATACTCAGCCATATTGTTGGTACAGTTAAAGCATAGTCTGGCGGTGAAAGGAGTATGGCAACCTTCTGGAGATATGAGCACAACATCGATACCGTTGCCAAGTGTATTGGAGGCACCATCAAAGTATAGGTTCCATCGGGATCCTTGTTCAGGTCCAGCATATGGTCTGATATCTTCAATATTGTCCAATGTCATGATGTCTTCATCGGGGAAGTCAAACTTCATGGATTGGTAATCTTCAACAGCTTGATGAGCCAAATGATCATCTAGTACACTTCCCTTTATAGCTTTTTGGGTCGTGTACTGTATATCATACTCTGTGAGGATCATTTTCCATCTAGCTATTCTTCCAGACAAAGCAGGCTTCTCAAAGATGTATTTGATCGGATCCATCTTAGATATCGGCAAAGTGGTATGAGTCAACATATACTGCCTTAGCTGGCGAGCAGCCCATACTAAAGCGCAACAAGTTTTCTCGAGCAGTGAATATATTGTTTCACATTCGATAAACTTTTTGCTAAGGTAATAAATGGCATTCTCTTTTCGGCCAGACTCATCATGCTTCCCCAGTACGCACCCCATTGAATTCTCTAGGACGGTCAGATACATGATTAGCAATCTTCCTTCGACGGGTGGCATCAAGATAGGAGGCTCTAGCAAATATTCCTTGATTTTATCGAAAGCAACTTGACAGTCATCATTCCATTTAACTACATGATCTTTCTTCAACAGCTTCAAGATTGGTTCACAGGTAGATGTTAGGTGAGAGATGAATCTAGCAATGTAGTTTAGGCGTCCCAAGAAACCTCTGACCTCCTTCTCAGTGCGAGGAGCAGGAATTTCTTGTATAGCTTTGACTTTGGCAGGATCAACCTCGATGCCTTTGTTGTTGACAATGAAACCTAAGAGTGTACCGGATCAGACTCCGAACATACACTTGTTAGGGTTTAATCTGAGCTTGTACTCCTTCAACCTGACAAACAGCTTTTGCAAGTGATCAAGGTGTTCTTCTTCAGTTTGTGATCAGGCTATCATGTCATCTACGTAGACCTCTATCTCATGATGTATCATGTCATGAAACAAAGCTACCATGGCGCGCTGATAGGTTGCCCCGACATTCTTCAGTCTGAATGGCATCACTTTGTAGCAGAACGTACCCCACTGTGTAACAAAAGTAGTTTTCTCCATGTCTTCATGTGCCATTTTGATCTGGTTGTAACTTGAAAATCCGTCCATGAAAGAACATACTTTGTGCTGAGCTGTGTTGTCAACCAAGATGTCAATGTGTGGTAGTGGAAAATCATCTTTAGGGCTGGCCCTGTTTAAGTCTCTATAATCCATGCACGTTCTCACTTTGCCGTCCTTTTTAGGCACGGACACAATGTTAGCAACCCATTGTGGATAGGAAGTAACAGCCATAAATCCAGCATTGAACTGCTTCATAACTTCTGCTTTGATCTTTTTGGACATGTCGGGCCTCATGCGGCGGACCTTTTGCTTAACTGGTGGACAGTCTTCTCTTGTGGGGAGACGGTGTACCATAATGTCTGTATCAAGCCCCGACGTGTCTTCGTATGACCAGGAAAAGATCTCAACATATTCATGCAACAGCTGAATTAGGCGCTCCTTGACACTCGGCTCTAGATTGGCACCCACTCTGATTTCCTTTTTGTCTTCCTCAGTTCCCAAGTTAATTGTATCCAACTGCTCTTCATGAGGCAGAATAACCCTTTCCTCTTGTTGTAGAAGTCTAGCCAATTCCCCTGCACCTCACAATCTTCCTTACCTTTGTATTCGTCTTGGTAGACCAAATCTTCAGAGTCACTGAAGGTTATAGCAGTATCATTACCCATGGGATCCGGAATAGAAGAGTACCTGCATTTGTGAGTGTGGGTGTGTGTAAGGGCATAGCCATCTTAAAACAAATAAAATGCAAAAAGAAAGACAATGAACACAAAAGTTTGTATGAAAAACGTCCATGATTCATTAAATGGCATATGAAGATGAAAAATAAGAACCCTTACAAATGGACCTTTGTGCCTCGGGTAAGACACAAGGTTAAAAAAAGTACGAATTGTTTGTGAATTATTACAAACCAACAGAAATGTTTGAAAGATAAATTAATGCGGTATGAAAGTAATCAGAACAAAGTCTTTTGCTTCCCAGTTGCACAGTCCTCCGTCAACAGTTGGAAAAATCCAGTCTTCCATGCTGCCTTCTTCTTCACTGTCCTCTAGAGCATTGACTCCATGATTACTGATCTTCACAGGTGGCCCTCCAGCACGGGCGTGGCGCACGGCCTTCTGAGCGGTTGAGGTGAACCCCAATCCGAATTTATCTGATTTATGGGGAAAGTCTGGAAGCTGCCCCCAGATTGTTCTTCCTCCCTCTTCAACCACTGCTTTTGCATCCTTGAGAGACGACATCTGAGGCAGAGGCCTGGTAATCGTGGGTACAGAGGACACTATTTTGGTTGCCGCAATCTCCTGAGCTACCTCTTCAAAATGCTGAAAAGGGGTTTCGATGAATTCGCCATCCAATTATACATAACGAAATGAATTCAGATGACTGATCATGTATTCCTCTTCGCCATGAACAGTTATGATTTTCCCCTGGACAGGGTACTTGAGCATTTGATGCAGAGTAGAAGTGACAACTCCAGCATTGTGAATACAGGGTCTTCCCAACAAGCAAGAATAGGAAGGACAGATGTCCATCACATAGAATATGGAGTTGAAGGTGTCAGTTCCCACCTTAATCGGGATGTCCACCTCCCCGTGAACCATCCTTTTAGAACCATCAAAGGCTCTGACAATGATATTGCTGGGTTTCAGGGTTAGGCCTTCACAATCCAACCTATCCAAGGTATTCTTCGGCAAGACGTTTAAAGACGAACCAGTGTCTACCAGTACGTGTGCTAGGGTAGTCCCTCTGCATTCCACCGAGACATGCAAAGCGTCATTATGCTTTCTCCCTTTTGATGTTAAATCGGCATCGGAGAATCCTAGACCATTGTCAGCTGTTAAGCTAGCTACACATTCCTGGAACTGATCCGTAGAGGTTTCTTGTGGCACGTGGGTCGTCTTCAAGAATATGATCAGAGCTTTAGCATGAGCTTCTGAACAAAGCAGTAGGGCCAACATAAAGATCTTTGAGGGGGTTTGCCCCAGTTGTTCCATAACATCATAATCTCTTTTCTTGATTATTTTCAAAATTTCCTCAATTTCTTTTTAAAAGGTTTCAGGGATGATCAACGGCTGAGCCCTCGTCCTGACGGGCTCTTCTTGGATCCCTTTCCCTCGAACATCAGTAGCAGCAGAGGGGTTAACCACGGGGGTTACAACTTATTCAATAATTAGAGTTCTCGCAGATATGTTTATCGGTGCAGGGGTAACCTTAGGAGTAGCTAAGGGTCCAAAGATTTCCTTTGGAGGGGCAATCTCTGGAGAGAAAATTCTTCCACTGCGGGTGATTTTGCTCGTTCCGGCAATGTTTCCAATGTCGGAAGTCTCTTCATCAGAAGTCTCTTCGGTTGATTCAATTTGCTTAATACCGTGGTAGTAGATTTCTCCACCATAGTTCCACGGTATTGATTTGTCGGACTTGTACGGGACGGGCCCGGGCATGGTTATCTTCAAAGGTGCGATCTTCGGAGCGGATGTAATCTTAACAGGTCTTTTGGAGACCTTGGAAAGATTGGCGGATATGGTTATTATTGAAATATCATTAACAGGAGTTGATAAAACAGGAGACTTCTCAAAATGGATTTCTTGATTATCAATTAGGCGTTGGATGCCTATCTTCAACAATGGATAATTGGTTGGTAAGGATGAACAAAGGCAGCAATCTTCTTCACAACCTGGGAAAATCCCAGCCTTCAGCAAATTCAACTTGATTATCGGTAGCAGAGTTATCAAATCATCAACAGTAGCAACAAAAAGATCTTCTTCAACAGCATGGGCATTGTGGCCATGCTTGGCATTGGAGCAGAGATTACATTCGGCTTTTCAGGGGCGTCGAATTCCACTTCTTTAGCATCTATCAAATCCTGAATCTTATTCTTGAGGGTCCAACAATTGTTGGTGTCGTGCCCTATACTCCCTGAATGATAAGCGCACTTGGCATTCGAATGGTAGTAAAGATAAGCTGTATTCGGATTCTTCGGGGCCTCTTTCAGACTGAAAACGTTTAACTTCAAGAGATGGGGTAGAACCTGGGCAGGAGTCATGTTTATCTGGGTGAATTTCCGTACAGGCCTTTCCACTGTTGCTTGGTTGGTTCTTGGTTGATTGTTTCTGGGCTGATCAGCGGCAGACTTCTAAATCATTACGGCCCCCACCGCTGGCCGGTGCTCAATCCTTCCTTGAACTCTTTGAGAGTAGACAGCTGATACTTCCTTCTTTGCTGGAAAAGGCTTTTTGATGGCAGCAGAAGCAAATGCATCTTTTTGAATTTTCCCGCTCTTGATTCCGGCTTCAGCTCTCTCACCAGTTAGAATTAACTCAGTGAACCCCGCAGATGAACTTCCAATCAAGTGATTAAAGAAAGGCCCTGACAGAGTTCCCAAGAACATGTCTACTAGCTCCCTCTCAGATAGAGGTGGTTGTACTCGTCCCGCCAAGTCTCTCCATGGGTATACTCTTTGAAACCTTCATTGGAGACAATGCCCATACTCTGTAATTGAGTACGGGTTGGTGATAAGTCTGCATTGTAGTGATACTTCTTGTAAAAGGCGGCTGCCAAATCCTCCCAATTATGCACATCAGACTTCTCTAACTGGTAGAACCAATCCAACTACGTCCCCGACAAACTGTCTTGGAAAAAATGGACCCACAAGTCTTTGTTAGAAGAATGTGGTTGGATTTTCCCGACTTAAGATCGTAGGTGCATCTTAGGACAAGACACCCCATCGTATTTGGAAAATAGTGGCACTTTAAACATCGGAGGTATACCTATTCCAGACACCAACCCTAAATCTTCAAAGTCCAGCCCAGGCACTCTCTGTATCTCCATAGCTGCCAGACGTTCTTCCAGATTTTTGTATTTGTCATCTGCAGGAGGGTATTGTTGTTCAGAATAGTCCTCATCCTCTTCTTCCTCTTCTTCCTCAGAATCAGATGGCACTGCAGTTTCTTTTCCCTTTCTTACCCCTTCATCAGATGTTGAGGGGAAATCCAAAGTCCGTCTGGCTTGTCCTTCAAATCTTCTGCCTAAGATAGCCACACCAGCTCTCTTCTTCTTCTTTTTCCTTTTCCAGCAAAGTCTTGAGCTCATCCTACCCCTTGGCCAAGGTCAAGAGTAGTTGCTGGAATTGTGCATTCTGAGCTTGTAAGTCTTTAACCGTTTGTTCAAGATCCATGTTGCTGAAATAAACAGCAGAGGGATGAGGAAACTTTGTGTGAAGACCTGCTTATGCATATGATGAATGAAGATGCGATATGAAAATGATTTCAAGGAAATTTAGAAGATTTAAATTTGCCCAAACCAAAAGAACGCACGTCATATTAAATAAAACCAAGTTTGAATACATCATGCCTCCTCGGGCTTACAAAGAAAGAAACTAAAATACAGCAAAATTCTCAAGACAAAAAGACCGAACGCATCCTTTTTGGAGAAATGTAAGTATTCAGATTCTTCTCTTCATGAAGCAGCTTGGTGAGCTCCATAACCTTCTTATCACTGGCATAGTACTGGGTTTCAAAAGTGTCTCGCTCTTCCTTCAACTGAATCCAGGCTTTCTACAGGTCTTCGAGAGAGGTAGGCATGTCTGGATGAAGAACGGTGTACGGGACGTCTCCTTCAATAACAGGCTCAATGATGACAAGAAGGATGGAAGGGTAAGGCATTAAGAGACTCTGGGCATGAGCCCGTACCCACTTAAGGTAAGGCTCGAGAGGGATAGAGTTTTTATGTCCCAAAGTCCTACTGTCCACTTTGTTCACCATTCCCTAAGCACGTGTAAACCTCTGGCGGTAACCTTGGTCTTCTTTGTCATAGTCAAAAACCAGACCTCGAACGAGCATCCCATGAGGGCCGTCCCTTCGGGCATACCCAAATTTCCGAAGAGCTAAACACGGGTTGTAGGTGATACCTCACCTAATACCTAGCATAGGTACATTAGGGAACTCA
Organism: Vicia faba; assembly: GCA_948472305.1. Lineage (NCBI taxonomy): Eukaryota > Viridiplantae > Streptophyta > Magnoliopsida > Fabales > Fabaceae > Vicia > Vicia faba. The sequence goes on along the minus strand of OX451738.1, from coordinate 312,135,325 downwards.
CCACAGCGGTCGATGATAGAGATATGTTCCGAGGATCTTGAGCACCAACGGATATCAAAGTGGGTGAGAGACACATCCTTTGAGACCAAGTCAATCTTTTCTCGTTCTTCAATGCTGACTGAGGCAGGTGCGAAGTGAACCACTTAGAAAGTAGAGGTATACAACATAAAAGGGTACCTCTTTTCTTCATGGTACAGGTATGAAGACAATGCAAGATATCTCCTAGCAAGGTGGGTATAGGATTGCGAGAGAGAAAGACTTTGATGGCATTAACTTCTATGAATTGGTTCGAGTTAGGAAACAGAACCAAACCATAAATGAGGAGAGCTAGAACTTCTTTGAAAGCTTGGAAATCCATGTCATCCCAGAATGAACGAGCTTTTTCCAACAGAAACTTAGCTAAAAATCCTTTAACCCCACTTCTTGTCTCTCAATTGGCTGTGACGTCGGCCCTCTTCATATGTAAAGCTTCGGCGATGACTTCAGGTTTTGGAATCCCTTCTAGACCGGTGAACGGTATCTGATTAAGCACGGGCACCCCTAAGAGCAGAGAGAGCTCTTCCAATGTTGGTACCAATTGATAGTCCGGGAAAGTGAAACAATGATGTACGGGATCAAAGAACTGGAACAGTACACACATCATCTCTTCTTGGAAGTTGGATGTAGCCAAACTGAGAAGTCAACCATACTTCTTGGTAAAAGGAGAATCCTCGAGCACTCTTGAGGCTAGCTCTTGAAGTTGAGGATGTGCTTTTAGAAAGATGATTCGGATGGTGTTTCTTCAGAGAGGATTCATTTCCTACAAAATAAAAACAAGGATAAATTTCTAAATCCTTAAAATGGTTAGTGAGCATGCATATGATGTTGATGATGTTTATGAAGTTTATGTACAAGCAAACATATATACACACAACAAACAGATCTCTATGTTTCAGGCTTGCATGAGTTTGTAGGTAAGTACCCTCTTGAAGTTTTAGTGGGCTCAACCTGTCCTAGAAATAAAGATCGGGTTCTAAAGGATCTCAATATCACCGACCTTTCTTTTAGGCATTGTCTCAGCATAATCAATCTTTTCTTGCGGCCGAGATATCCCAAAAGTCTAGTCTCAATGAGTGTAGTATCTAGTGTCCACTAATTTTCAGCTTTACACCGAAACTGATTACCTCACTACGTCCTAATGGCCAAATTGGTTCAATTAGGGTTCTAAGGTTAATTAGTGCTTTGCGACGCCACTCAGCGGCCCCGTATTCTCCTCGATTCCCCACGAGGGATACCGGTACCCACAAATGCGTCACACTAACATAGCTATTATTTCAACCATATCGGTCTACGCCGTACAGTCTCCATAATCTATTGCTATTTACCTAAAAAGGTGCCCCAAATCCGGGTAGAGGATTCAAACCCAAACAATAGAACCAAAATATAAAGCATACAAGTCAAGCAAGATCAGCATGTAAAGCTGATCTAAAACCCTAAAGTAACCCCACTTTTTATTATTTCCCCAGCAGAGTCGCTAGTTCTGTGATACGGTGGGAGATATGACTAGAGGATTTATGTTTCGTTCGCACTTGTGCGGTTAGCAAGAGTCGCCACCGACTTTTCTTTTATCCAAAAGGAAAGGTAAAAAAGCACAGGAAAGACCTTTCGAGAATTTTCTCTGGTTCGGGGGGTAGATTATGAAAAGGGAAGGTATTAGCACCTTTTTCATCCATGGTTTTCCATGGGCTCTTAGTTACTCGTTTTAGATCACTTGCTTTTATTTGATTGTGCGCTTGTGGTGTGGGTTTTGAAAGTATTTTGGAAAATATCTTTGTAATGGTTCTCGTCTCTATAAGAACGTATACAAAGTTTTGTTTCAAAAAAATGGTTCAAAGATGTGTTTGTGAATCATGTTTTTGAAAAGTGTTTTGAAAAGAGGTTTTGCAATGGTTCTCGTCTCTATAAGAACGTATACAAAACATTTTGTCTTTTGAAAGTGTTTTGAAATGGAGGTGTAGGTGTAAAAGTTTTTGTCGTGAGCAAACGAGTAACTAAGAGCGAATCTATCAACTCGAAGGTCTTAAGTTCTTCTTCCTTCTAATGGTGCTATCTTACCATTGATTTGGTAAGAAGCCCCACCATTGGATGTTAAGGGACATGCGCGAGTCAATTTTACAATCATTGAAGGCAACTTGTGAGACGCTCTAGCAATTTTTTGTAAGGGACGAGATCGTTTTATCGAAGGCAACATCGAGGGTCATCGAGGGACTACGATCTTTATTTGTCGAAGGGTCATTTGCTAGAGTGTCTCATATTCGAGGGACATGATTGTATTTCCGAGGCAACGAGCGAGGTTACCCTAGAGGTGCGCGTGTGAAAAAGTGTGTTGATTTCAAGTTATTTTATTCTTGGATTAGGTCATCTAGCGATTGATTTTTGAATCTTTCCATACATGCCTAATTACTATACAGTATATAGAAAATAGTAAATTGCGGGAATTGAAATTCTACGCTATTACAAAAGTATTAGGGAATGGGGGTACAATTGTTACAAATGGGGATGAATCAAAATATCAAATAATACAACCAAATCGAATTGTTGCGCGATTTAATATAAAGCTATGACAATTTATGAAATAAAATCAACAAAGTATGAAATGCAATGTATTTACCTGAAAAGAGAAAAATAAAATCTATTCTAAAAGAGAAAGCTTAAAATTTTTATTATTATTATTCATTATGAATAAGTTTAAAGAAAGGAAAAAAAATTAAATTAAAATTTTTGATGTTTTTATTAAGTGTAAAAAAGATAATAAAAATAAATTATATAAGAAAAGAAAATAGTAAAAATTGATTTTCAAGATTTAAATCAAAAAAATGTGTTCTATATTTTAATTAGTAATAAAACAAAAGAAAGAAACAAATTAAAAAAGGATAAATGGGCTTGAGTGAATGGATGAGAGGCCCAAAGGTATTTTGCTGTTAACAAAAAAAAGAGCCAAAAAGAGGGTATGAGCTAGCAATCGTGTGGGCCTAAAGGGTTTGCCAAGACAGGCCCAATACTCTCTTAAACTGTCTAATGTGTTTGATTAGGGAGTCAAAAACAAAATTAGGGTTTGACCCCTTTGCTTACAGCGGTGCTCTCTCATCGTCCCTTGCGCTTCTCTCTTCCAAATTGTTCATCTTTCTCACTAGACGTCCCTGTTCTCTTCCTAATTTCGTGAATAAAATGCTTTTTTGGCCTCTTGGTCTCATTCTGATTTACGCTTTTTCTGGAAATCCCTAAGTTCGAAATGAACTTATCTAAAGGGTTTGAAATGTGTTTTTATCTGATCTTCCCCTAACTTTCTGTTACCGGAGCTCTCTTTCTCTCACGTCCTAAAGATTCTCAGTGGTTTTACTTCTTGAAAGAGGTTACGTTCTGTCTTTGTTAAGCTTTAAACGATTTTTGTCATTTTTTATCTTGTTCATGTTTTTTGTGTTAACCTACTATACTATCCATTGCGATGTAGGAAATGTTATGAAGAAGGAGAAGTATCCATACCTGTTTGGAAATTCCTGTGAAATGAAAAGGAAGGGTGAGATGGAAAGTAGCGATCCATGGTGGCCGGAGGCGTGAGGAGGAAGAGATGATGGTTGGATGCGCGCTTCTGGTAACCTTTTCTGTCCTTTGAGCTTTGAATGATGATGGTGATGTACTTCTGGATTTTGTTATTTTTGTAAGTTTGTTGGATGTTGTTTTGATACTTTGACAGCTTGATGGTTACAGTTTAATGATGTTGTTGGTTTGGATATTGATTTGATGATGTTTGAGACTCTTTTTTTCTGGTTTTCTGATATTGAGATGGTTTATCAGTTTCCGTTTTTGAATGTTCTTGTTTTTTCTGGTTTTTTTTATTTGTACGTTGGTTTGAGATTTATTTTGAGGGAAGATGGTTTTTTATGATGGTTTTTCTGCTATTTTGTTGATGTATAGGTTTGAAGGTTTGATGTTGAAATGTTTTTTTGGAATTTTACTGGTTTTTTGGGGTTTGAGATGTTTTAATCAGGTTTGATCAGTTTGTGAAGGTTGTTGGTGTTTGAAGGTTGATGGCAGTTTTGGTGTTTCTACAGGTTTTGGATTTGTTGGTTAATAGGTTTGATGGAAGATTGTTTGAGGATTTGTTTGTGGTTTTCAGTTTTGAGTTGGTTATTCTGGTTTTTGGACTTGTTGGTTATCAACAGGTTTTTTTTGTTACTGTATGTTTGACAGGTTTTGTTGACTGTTTGTTTGAACTCCTTGACAGTATTTTGAAGGTTATCTTTGTGGCCTTGAGATCAAGCTTGGGATGTTGGTTTGAAAATGTTGCAGGCTTGGTTTAGGATATTGGTTAACAGGTTTTGGTTTTGTTTGATGGAAGATGGCAGTTTGATAGTTTGGATACTTGAGATTTGTGTTTCAGTTTTTTCTGAGTTTGATAAAATGTTCTCTCTCTTTGATTTAGCCTTGTCCACTGTTATATTAGTTGCCTTTTGACAGCTTATTCAAAATGGTGGGTAAACCACCAAATTTTGAATACTTTGGCATGTTCTCCTTATGCTATTTTCCTTGCAGTTTTGTTTTCTAGCAATTATGGTGCAATTGTGACAGCAGGGCAGTATCCCTAGGTGACTTCTTTCCTCTCTCTCTCTCAATGACCCTAAGCCAAATGCTATTTTTTCTTCTTAAAAGTTTGCAATAAAAGGAAAATGATGAAAATGCCTATTTGAACAAGCCTCTTGCTTGTTGACTTGGTTATTATACTGCTATACTTCTTTGCTTCCTGCTTCCTACTACTATGCTGCTGCTTGTATTTTGTTTTTCCATGCTGCTGTATTCAGTTTGGACTATTTGTTTTGTCCAGCTTGCTTGCATTGTTTGATTGGTGATGCGCTTCTTGTTTAGCCCTGTTTTGCGCCTTCTGTTTGTTATATTGTTTGGCTGCTGTTTGGGCCTCTTGTTTATTTGGACAGCCTTGCTGCATTTCTCTTGTTTGGATAGCTTGCTGCATTTCTCTTGTTTGGATAGCTTGCTGCATTTCTCTTGTTTGGATAGCTTGCTTATATTTCTCTTGTTTATGAACCAAGAAGAATAATCTTCTTGTGATTTGCAAATAAGAATGTGATGAATTAAAAATATAGCCCTCTGATTCCAAGTTGCAAACTTTAATGATGAACATTTTTCTTTCTTTTCAAAATTCTTGTTTATGCCCAATTAATTGTACTAACTATTTTTCTGTCTTTTGTTTTCATGTGACCACAGCTGGATGGTGGCAAAGCAGAGGAAGCAAGAGACTCTGCGGCAAGCATGGAAGCAATGGAAGCTCAGTCAACCTTAGGCATAGATTCACTTTCTTTGTAATTTAGAGAGAAACATTCAATCAATTGTACTAATTTATTTTTCAAATACGATAAGTTGTAAAACCTAAAGCATTTAAATAATAAATTATTTTGTAACAACTTTTGGAATAAATGAAGAAAGTCTTATGAGATATTCTGATGTCTATTAAAATCCTTTACTGTCAATAACTCGCAATTTTCTCTTCGCATCTTAACTAAATCTTAAAGATTCCCAATCAAGATAATTAAAATAAAATGTTCCCATATGATAACTTAAACTCCAAGTAATCAAATAACTCTGCAATCTTGCAACTGTATTCCAATTAAAACACGCACTGTCTATTCCAATTCCTAAACAAGCAAATGTTTTAAAAGACGCAAATTATCTGGTTATCCTGGATCAAACAAAACATGAATGTCCCAAATGACAGTCTTAGATCCCATCTCTTGTCTCAAACAAACATTCCTTGAGAATAAACATTAATCTTTCAGTAAACTTGAGGAAGCATGAAAACATGTGACAGCCAATTGGATCTTTGAGAATTCATTTCTTGTGAGAATTGCAAAAAAAACCCTAACTACTGGTTTACTGCCAAAGGAGAAAATTTGTTTGATTGATTCTTGAGTCAATCTTGAATATCTGAGAAACCTTAGGGTTGTGCTTTTTTATGAAAAATGGGAGGGCAAATTTTGGGGGTACAACAGTCGCCTTGTGGTAGAATGATGCGCTTTATCACCAAGTCACCAGCTTGGTATACACGAGGCTTGATCTTTTTGTTGAAATCCTTGACCATATGTTTTTGGTACGTCTGACCATGACAAACAAAAGCCAGTCATTTTTTATCGATCAAGTTCAATTAATCCAATCTTGTCTGAATCCACTCGTCTTCGCCTAGGCCTGCCTCATTCATAATCCTTAGTGATGGAATATGAACTTCCACTAACAAAACAGCTTCCATGCCATAGACTAAAGAAAAGGGAGTTTCCTCAGTTGATGTCCTAGCTGAAGTACGGTAGCCATGAAGAGCAAACAGTAACATCTCATGCTAATCTTTATAGGTTACTACCATCTTCTGCACAATCTTCTTAATGTTTTTGTTGGACTCTTCGACTGCGCCATTCATTTTAGGTCTATAGGGAGAAGAATTATGATGCTTGATTTTGAACTCAGTGTAAAGTTCAGTAATCATAAAATTGTTGAGGTTAGTCCCATTGTCGGTGATGATCCTTTCGGGGATACCATAGTGGAAGATGAGGTTATGTTTGATGAATCTGGCTACCATGTTCTTTATGACTGAAGCTAATGAGACGGCTTCGACTTATTTGGTGAAATAATTGATAGCGACAAGAATGAAGAGATGTCCATTGGAGGCGGTGGGCTTGATCTCACCAATCATATCAATTCCCCACATTGAAAATGGCCATGGATCGGTCATGACGTTTAGATGGATAGGAGGCACATGGACCTTGTCAGCATAGATTTGGCATTTGTGACAAGTTCTTGAATGTTGATGGCAACCAGTGTTCATTATTGACCAATAATAGCCAGCTCTTAGGATTTTCTTAGCCATCATATGTCCACTTGAGTGAGTGCCAAAGAGACCATCGTGCATGTCTTTCATAATTTCCTCTGCCTCCTTCTTCTCCATACATCGGAGTAGAGTAGAGTCATGGTTGCGCTTGTACAATATTCAGTTGCTTAGGAAGAATTTGGCTGAAAATCTTTGTAAGAACTTTCTGTCATTGATGGATGCTCCCTCGGGATACTCTTGTGCTTCAAGGTATCTCTTCACCTCATGGTACCAAGGATTTTATGTGTCAGTGTCAAGCTCACAGTAATGCATAGGTTCGTCGAATCTTTCAATTGTAATCATAGGAGCTTTGTTGTCCCATCTGACCTTGAACATTGAAGACATGGTTGCCAAGGCGTCAACTAACTGGTTTTTTTCCCTAGGGAAGTGCTCAAAGGTGATTTCTTCAAAGTGGGGAATAAAGGATAGAACAAGTTCCTTGTAAGGAATGAGATTAGGGTGTTTAGTGTATCAATCTACTTTTACTTGGCTAATCACTAGAGCGGAATCCCCAAACACATTTAAATGCTTGATCCTCAAATTAATGGCAGCCTTCAGACCTAAAATACATGCTTCGTACTCGGCCATATTGTTCGTGCAATCAAAGCATAGTCGGTCAGTGAAAGGGGTGTGGCAACCTTCAAGAGAGATGATCACATCACCAATTCTGTTACCCAAGGCATTAGAAGCCCCATCGAAGACCATAGTCCATCAGGATCCTTGTTCAGGTCCGTCATACGGTCCAGGTTTCGCACAGTCGATCACCAGTATGATGTTCTCATCCGGGAAGTCGAAGTTCATGGACTGATAATCATCAACAGCTTGATGGGCCAAATGATCTGCTAGCACACTTCCTTTGATGGCCTTTTGCATAGTGTATTGAATGTCATACTCAGTCAAGATCATTTTCCATCTGGCTATCCGTCCAGAAGGGGCAGGTTTCTCGAATACGTACTTGATTGGGTCCATCTTAGAAATCAGCAGAGTGGTATGAGTCAACATATACTGTCTTAGCCGACGAGTGTAGCGGTAGAAATGTTCAAGACTAAGCCATTGGATTGACTAGACTTTATACAAATCAAAATAAAAATCGCCACCGCGCTTTATTGTTTCCAAAGGAATGGGAAAAGAGCGAATAACCCAAAAAAGGGGAAAGATTCAAGGTAAGGGGGTTGGTTATGCAAAGGGAAGGTATTAGCACCCTAAACATCTACGGTACTCCGCAGAAACCTCTTTGAAAAAATCTGTATATTTTGGCTATAAAAATGTGTTGTATATAAAATGGATGGTGGAGGTGAGAAAAGAAATATTTTTATGATTTTTGCACCCGCCGCGGTTGCGAACCTTTAGTGCCTACGTACCACCTTTCGTGCAATAGGGGATCAGGGTACACGTAGTTCCTCTTTTAAAAATTTAAAACACAAGTGTGTTGGTTAATTTTATGAGATAAGAAATCATCACCATTGTCCGTGTGGAAAACATACTTTCTACCCACAATCATGAGAAAGGAGAACTTGCATCATCTCAAAGTGGAGGATATGGCTTGGATTTTAAAATCAACAATGCCTCACTTAACACCCAAGTGGAAAATATCTCTCTTTACTATATATTGTAGAAGTGTAGTTGTTTGCATCACTACAAGGATTGACAAGAGTCTAATCTTTTGAGAAAAGTTTTAAAATAAAAAGCCAAAGTGGCAAAATGGTTTGAAATGAGATTGATTGACTTTTAGCCTTCTCACAAAAATGTCAAGGTATTATTAAATTGATTGAAATTTATTTATGAAAATATTTTGAAAATGCATGGACATAAGTCCAAGTTTATTATGAAAGTGTTTCAAGTTTAGAAACAAGAAGAGTTTTTTTTAAAAGGAGGGAGAAGATTTTTGAAATTAAAGAAGATGGGAGGAGGAGAAGAAGAGGCTATCCTAAAGCATAAGTTAAAATCTAGGGATAAGAACCATCTAACCAACAAGAAGCTAATTCTTGACATTATGAGTCAATATAGAATTCCCATTCTTTGGATTGAAACCAAGCAAGCAAAGATACTAGACCTCTTGAGAGAACCAAACTTCAAGTGTATTAAATCTTCAAAAAAATTGGGTAGAGTAACGACTGTATACGGGTGAATTCCAAATTACAAACGAAGTATGTAATCACAATAACCTGCACACAAAACAAACAAACAACCCAATGTCTTGAGGTAAACCTCAAGAACTCAAGACAAAATATCAAATAAAGTCACAAAGTCTCCAAGATAGGCTAAGGTCTCTAATCCAAAGTCCAAGAAGTATAATGCTCCATAATTCCAAGGATAGTAACCAAATAGTCCAAGTATCATTAAAGATTTTTATGGTTCATGTTGATTATTAAGTGTCTTTAAAAGGAAAAGAAAAGCTCAAGTGAGCAAAATAAAAAATGACATAAAAGTAAATGCTCATGTGAGCAAAATAAAAATGGCATGAAATGTAAATTCTTAAATTAAATGGTACATAAAGCATAAAAATAAAAGCATAAAGTAAAGTCAATTGTTAGAAATTAGTGGTTAGTTGGATGACCATCTTGAAACTTGCATTTATAACTAATTATAGGATTGGTAGAACCAAAGCCTTCATACAACAAGTTGCATTTGCTTTTTGTCAAGTATATCATCCATTTCGGAATCCTCACAAGTAACATTTAATGATCAATGATGTTTAAGTGATCCGCGTTGACCAAAGGTGTTGTAGATCCATTAGAGGATTGGTAGAACCAAAGCCTCCACACAGTGAATCTCAAGGTTATTGGATCAAAGAGATCAAATTAACATACTTGGGCTTGCAATCATAAGTTTGGGCCACGAATGATCATTTATTCGAATCGGGACAAAATTTAGCACTATGTTAAGCAATCGTAAGTGGACTTATGTAGAAGTCGCACCTATTTTGAGGCCGGTCAATAGCAATCTATGTACTTCATGTTTGGATAAATGATATAGAGATCACCATCCCTTAACATGTAGCACAAATAAAAAAGAAAGGGATAAGATAAAGAGGGAGGGGAATGATAAGCTAATTTGGATCACCATTTCAAAATTCTTCCATCTTTAAATTCAACCACTCCTCTAGATGGATTAAAGCACTAAACATATCATAATCTAAAGCACCAAAAATGAATTAAATAATTCACTCTTAGGTAGATTTGAATTGATGAACATTTATCCAACTTCATCTACATCACAAAGTCCATTGAGTTTAAAAACAAATTGGCCATTTAAAATTGAAATCCAAATTATCCATCAAATAGAATGAGTAGAAAAATATTTGAGTCAAAACAGTCCCAAAAATAAGGCAGAAACAGTATTTTCAGCACTGTTGCAATCGATTGTGCTTCGATAGCTACCAATTGCATCAGTGCAGATTTTTTTTAAAATCAATTTTCTGTGACAAACAATTGTAATGTTACATCAATTATTTGCAACCTGTTAAAATCAATCGAAAACAGCATCTCAAGTATCAAATTCTTGTTCCAACTTTTCATCAAACACCTTATGATTATGGATCCAATTGAGCATGAAGATTCCATCAAATTATGAGAAAATAGCATTAATGGAATCATAAAACAATGCTCAATGAATCAAAACCAGAAATCCACAAGAGATCACATTGTGAAAGATGATGATCCAACTTACCAAAGGTAGAATTAGAGAATTATCAAACAACTTCCAGAATTTGCTTCAATTCAACAACAAGTATCAATTACAAAAGCTTGGATGTAGAGAATTGATGAAGAAAAAGTGTTTGGATGAAGGTTTAGCTCAAAGATTAGTAAGCTTCAATGCAAAGCTTACTAAATTTTTGAAAATGGAGCTTTGAGTGAATTTGGTAGATGGAGAGAATTGGGAGATTTTTTAGCAAGATGATTTTGGCTATCAAAAGCTTGTGATTTGAATGAAATGGGGTCTCTATTTATAGAGTTTTAGGATTGAGATTAGTGGTAATTTGGTAATTTATTCTTGGAGCCAAATTTGAATTAATGATATAATTTAAAATTATGCAGAAAAATTTGGAGCAAAAAATGAGACAGATTTGAAATTGCTGGCTTTTTTTCAAAAAACACGTGCATTTTGATCTTATGAGTCGATACATGGGTGGTATGTGTCGATACATCCTAGCTGTATAACATAGCATGTGTTGATACATGCCTCTATGCGTCGATACATACTGTTATTTCAACATATTACAGAATCACACAAATTGCATGAGTCGATACATAACACGTATGTGTCGACACATGCTAGTTAAACAAACAGGATGAGTCGATACATACATGCATGTGTCGACACATGCTAGTTATGCATAACAAAATGAGTCGATACATACCTTTATGGGTCGATGCATGCTGTCTTTTTCCATAATACAGGATCAAATCAACTTTGCATGAGCTTATTTGTTGGATGCTTCGACTTGGTACCTACAAAACACAAATTGTGCAAAGACAAAGACAAATATTTTTTGTATTTTGGTTAGAGGTTAGTGAACAACACATATACAAGATACACAACCAAGGTGCTTGGAAATTCCTCAAGAGAAAACTTAAATATAGGAGATAGAAAAAGAGGAAGAACCAATCCTAATGTGATCTTGTCATGATTGAGTTGATATGATATGATAGAGGAATCTTAGGGGCAAAAATTGGGGTACAACAGCTACCCTTATTTAAGTGTCTTCTATCCAGAGATACGAAGGTTAAAAATCTTCGTGTCGACGCGATTGAAGATACTTAAATATAAAACAAGCCCTATTTTTGTCTCTAAGATGCCATGCAATGCTTATGATTATGAATGCATATGAACAGAACAAAAGAGACGCAAAGTATCACTGGGGATGCCACAAAAATGAAGAAACAAAGGAGCAACCCCCACCAGGAAAATAAATCACTGGTGGACCCAAAGAACTTATTTAGAGAGGAGGATAACAAGCATCGACGCTCACTGCCGATGTCTACCAACGTTCACTGAAGGTAGAGAGAAAAAGATATACCGACTCTCAGATGACGGTAAACTACCAACTCAATAGTTGAAGGTAGAATAAAAAATATATCATGCCATCGCCGTTTACTGACGAGGAACTACCACCATTCACTGATGATAGAAAAAAGATAAGAAACACTAACGTTCACTGCCGATGCACTACCAATATTCACTGAAGGTAGATTTGAAAATATCATACCATCGCCGTTCACTGATGAGGAACTACCACCGTTCACTGATGATAGCAAAAAGATAACAAACACCGACGTTCACTACCCATGTACTACCGACGTTCACTGAAGGTAGATTTGAAAATATCATACCATCGCCGTTCACTGATGAGGAACTACCACCGTTCACTGATGATAGCAAAAAGATAAGAAACACCGACGTTCACTGCTGTTGTACCCCAAAATTTTCCCTCCCATATTTCTCAAAACATTGCAAGGAAAATTTCCAAGTTGCTCAAGGTTGCTCAAGAATTGGTCAGACAAGCCATCTCCTAAGGCAGTCTACCCCAAATTAGGGTTTTGTGTTGCATCAAGATCCTTGAATCCAAATGACCTAAAATGCTCAACATTATCCTGATATACTCTCAAGATCATCCATGTCAAGTTTCTAGCCTTGCAGAGCAAGTTTGCTCAGTCAATTGCTCAAAAGGTCCAAAAATCGATTGTGTTAGGGCAAAAGTCAATTGTGACCTATATACAGTCAAACTTCAAGATTTTTTGTCAAAATTCTCATTTTGAAGGATATTTCATCATTTTATCAAGGGTTGATCATGATTCATCAAGAATTTCTCAAAATCCATCAAGACTCAAAAGTTGTAAAATTAGGGTTTTGTAGAAAAAGTCAACTCAACTTTAACCAAGCATAAACTTCTCATACTTTATTATAAATGACCCATCCAAAGCTCATTTTGAAGAGGACTCAATTTCCTGCAATCCATATTCATACCCTAAGATCAAAAAATGCACTCACAAGAAGTTATGAATTTGGACATTATAGGTTATTTTTGAAAGTCAACAAAAACACCTTTTTTGTCAAAGCTTATACCTTGAGCATGGGATATAAAAATGAGATGAGACCAAAAGGGTTGATTATAGGACATCTAAAGCTTTCTAAAAAGTCCAAGAAAACTTCCAAAAGTTCAAAATTGAAGAAGTTATGCATTGTTGAATTTGGACTTTTTTGCAAAATTGCCAAAAGTCAACTATCCCTAAAACATCAAATTTTGCCAAATGGGCCCATTCTTTTCCACTTGATTTAATGGAAGAATCAAATCCAATTCATGGGCATTGATATGGAGAGATTTGAACCAAGTTTGTAGACCTAATGCAGTACACATTACATAAGGAAGCAAAAGCATACGAAATAAGGGTTGGAAATTGTTGGAAGAGGTAGAACAAAAAGTGAAAAACTCACAAAAAAGTGAGAGATCAAAATCTAGGTTATAGGTGTTTTCAGGGATCGAGACTTGTTCCAATCGCTTCCTGGGCATTCACACAAGCCATCCCAACCAAAACCAAGCATTTTCAGACTCCCTAACACACTGTAAGTCGCACGCTATTCCCTCCTGTTCTTGATTTCGCAACTCTGAAATTAGGCATCTTTTTCATGAACTAATAGCATATTTTGGATCTACAAACCATTTTCAAGCATTTGGTATTATTCAATTGCATTTATCTGGCCTGAATAGAAAACCACCATTGTTAGGGTTTGGTCTGCATTTTTGGGCGTTTTTGTTTCAGGTACAATTAGTTCACATAATGGGCATGGTTGTGACCGGGAGGATGAAACGAACATGACCATGCCCTTGAAATTCATTTTTATGGTCTGTACAGGATTTTGGAGATGGACATGCCAGTAGCTACGGACTTCTGTCCGTTGGTATAGGTGTTTGGCATTTTAGCCACGGACGAGAGGTTAGGGATGATGCGTGGCATCCCTTTACTGGACCATTCAAACTTCACGCGCGTTTTTTCTTATTTTCTGGCAATTATTTTATTTTTATATAATATATATTTTTCATATTGTTATAACAAACACAACAACGTGCCCCAGTGGTCAATTTGTCAGCTTCCAAGGCATTAGTGGCTGGAGGTCACGGGTTTGATCCCTGCCTCCAGCACTTTGGATTTTCTTATTTCTTTTCAGGTGATTCAATGCATGCTCGGGCTTGGACTACACCATACACCCTCATCCATCCAAGCGCCAGATGGCCAAAGGCCAGATCTGGTGATCAATAATTGAAGGTCTACCAAGAGCCAAGTCCATGCGCCCACACTGGATCACAAAAAGTCAAACGGGCTAGCTGATAATGGGCTAAGGAATTGCTTTCCACACCACCTAAAATCAGGCCCAAAACTCCTCTCTTTTTATTTATTTTGTTATTTTATTTAATTGTTTATTTCATTTATTTAATTTTCTAACCAATAACAAAATTCCTTTTTTTCATCAAATAAAACCACAAAAAATATTTCTTTTATCCAATCAAATTTTAACTTTTATTTTTATTAATAAACACTAATTAATTAATTTAGGTTTTAATTCTAGAATAACTTTAACCTATTTTGCAAATAAATAATTAATTAGATTTAATTAGGTATTAACTACTAATTTAATTAATTTTATTTCTTCCTTAAAATAACAAAAATCCAAAATATGTCATAATTTATTTCTTCATTAATTAATTTATTTTATAATTAATTTAGTAATCAATTTAGGTTTAATTTCTTTTCTCAAATGAAAAAACAATAAAAAGATGGCATTTTCTTTCAAAAGGGTCAAAACCCTAAATCTCGCACTCGATCTAATTTCTCGCGCGCTTTATTTATTTTTATCCAATAATGTATCTGCTTCCGAATTGTAATAGTTAAATAGGACATTTAATTATTTTTATTCGCTTTATTTTATTTTTCAAAGGGTTTGTCTTTGGCGATGTAAATACCCGACGCCTTGTAATTTAAATTCCACATTTTATTTCTGCAAATTATAACTGCTAGATGTTTGATAATAGGGTTTGCATGACAAGACTAAATGTTTAATCCTAAAATCAAATTAGATCACCCTTAACATGTGCAAAGATAAAAATAACTGAAAACGACACACTCGCACATGCGCACTCCTAGGGTACACCCCACTTGGTTTCCTTCGTACACGGCCATTGAGTATAGGTCGTTTTAGAGGTCGTCCTCTTGTCTAAAAGATCATAGTTGCCTCGAAACGGCTGCATATTGTTTCTTCATACAAATGATCTAAGACATTAGGGTTACCGCTAAGGCGTCCTAACATTGCTTTAGTAACCGTATGTCCCTCATTCGAATTGACCCTCAAACTCCAACGAAGGTGCTACCAACTCACTAATAGTGGGATATCATTGTCTAAAGGAAGTTAGCATAGAACAATTCCTTTTTCGAGTAGGTAGATTAGCTCTTAAGTACTTTCTCTTTCAAAACAAAACTCTTTTACACTTACACTTTTCAACGAAGTTTTCAAAAACACTTCATTACACTCTTGAGGACAGAAGCAAGAGTTAAATTGAAGTTTAAAACAAAAACTTTTTCAAACCCATAAGCACAAAGAAAACAATTTTTGAAAACAATTGAGCGAGTACCTAAGAGCCCATGGATAACCATGGATAGAAAGGGTGCTAATACCTTCCCTTTCTATAATCTACCCCCCGTACTCAGAAATATCTCAAAAAAGGAATTTTTCTGTGCTTTTTTCCTTTCCTTGTTGGATAAAATAAAAGTCGGTGGCGACTCTTGCTTACCGCGACATTTTGCGAATACAAAACGCAAAATGCAAAACCAGCATTTCAAAAAACAGTCAGTTCTTCCCACCATATCACAGAACTGGCGACTCTGCTGGGAAAAATAATAAGTGGGGTGTACCTTAGGATTAGTTCATATTGTTTTCAATTGTTTGATTTTTATGCTTTATCTTTGTGGGTTTGAATCGGAGTTACTATATATCCTAACCCGGATCTGGGGGATACCCTTTAGGTAAGTAGCAATAAACTGTGAGGGAACTGTACGGCATAGACCGATACGGTTGAAGCAGTAGCTACGTTGGTGTGGCACTTTAGTATGTACCGATATCCCTTGTGGCGCAACGAGGAGAATATGGGTCTGCTAAGGGGTCATTAAGCACCAACTGACCTTAGCACCTATAACTGATCAACTTGGCCATAGAACAGTAGCAGTATGCTACACTCATTGAGACCAAACTCTCGTGATGATTCCGGCCGCAAGAAAAGGTTGCTAAACTAGAATTATGACCGATCGAGGGTGGTTAGTGATATTGAGATCCTCTAGAACCCGGTTACTATTTCTAGGACAGGTTTGAACTAACTGAACTGAAAGAGGGTAATACCTAGACTCCTTGCCAGCCTAAAATCTAAGGGCTATCTGTGTGACTTGTTTGCCCTTACCATGTTTGCTATTTATGAATACTTGTGGTGTGTTTTCTATTATGACATCATGACATTGCATGCATTTTGCATTGGACTAACCTATTTCAAAGACAGGAGGGATTCATCTTTGTTCTGTTTTGTAGGTCCTAGCACCCATGCGAAGAAACACCATTCGGATCAACTTTGTACAGATTCCCACTCATCTTAAGGAATTGGTTGCAAAGATTTTAGATACCTCCTCCTTTATCAGAAGACATGGGCACCTCCTTAGTTTGGTTACCTCCAAGATGGATGAACAGATGATGAGTGTCCTAGTCCAGTTCTTTGATCCACTGTACCATTGCTTTACTTTTCCGGACTACCATTTGGTCCCTACCTTAGAAGAGTTCCCTGATCTGCTTGGCATCTCCATTCTAGAGCAGACCCTGTTCACAGGTTGGGAGAAAATCCTTAGGCCGGAAGAGATTGCTTCAGCCCTCCATCTGACAAAGGATGAGGTAATGTCTAATTGGGAAACTCGTAGTATTACAAATGGCTTCTTGACTAAATTCTTGGTTGGTAAGGCTAATCAGTTCTGGGACAGTCTAGACTTCCAGGCATTTGAAGACATTCTGGCTCTTCTCATATATGGTTTGGTGTTGTTTCCTAACTCAGATTCTTTCGTCGACGTGAATGCAGTGAAGATTTTTATGTCCGGTAATCCTGTACCCACTCTCTTGGGTGACATTTTACACTCTCTCTATGCCTTTACTGCTCAGAAACGGGGAACCCTTATGTGCTAAGCGCCATTGCTGGCGAGGTGGTTTATTTCTCACCTCCCCAAATCAGTTTTGAAGAACAAGGAAGGCATGGGCTGGGCCTACAGGATTATGTCCCTCTCTCACATGGACATCATTTGGACTATTAAGGGTATGGAAGATGTGGCTATTATTGATCGCTGTGGGGAATACCCCAATGTCCCACTTCTAGGAACCCATGGAGGGATCACTTATAATCTGTGCTTGGCCTTACGTCAATTTGGGAGAGCTAGGAGGGAAGGACCTCACGATTTGCTGATGCCGAGCATTGTCTTTGACTTCCAAGGGGATAGTGACGAGCAACGCCGCAGATTCATAAGAGCTTGGGATAGGGTACACAGGTCTGATCCGCACGAGCTAGGCGCGAAGACTTCTCTTCCGATGGAGCCATATCTCCGATAGGTTCGAATCCGTGCCCAAAAGCTGGGAATGTCGTACGAAGCCGTCTTGCCTATAATTGTTGAGGTTGTTGATGAAGAAGGGGTTCCTCCTACCATCCTCCATCCATACATGCCTACTGACATTGGGGCATTGAAGAGATCGTGGATGCAGCTGAGGGAAGAGCGGGATACTTACAGAGAAAAGTATCACGGGCAAGAGCAGAAGATTCAAAAGTTGACAAGGAAATTGGAGAATGAGAAGATCCTCAACGACTATGTCCGCACCGACAGGAAACGACCATGGGAGCACTGATTGTCTTTTTGATTATTGCTAGTTTTGCTTTACTTTTCAGTTTTTCTATCTTGTAACGCCTTAAAGGCATCTGTTGAACAATTGAATTTCAAGTTTATCTAATAAAAGTGTGTTTCATTTTTGGTTTACGAATTTGAATCTCTAAAGTCTTTGAAATCATATCATGCGCATTTCATTCCCATGCACCTCATGACAGGTACCCTTACAGGTTTTTTTCATCTCCTTCGCTATTTATTTTAGCATCATGTCTTCTGAAACGTCAACTGAACAAGCAATCAAGGCTCTGCAAGCTCAAAACGCCCAGTTCCAGGAACTGTTCATGAGTTTGGCCAAGGGTCAGCAAGATCTGAAGACCCTTATCTTGAAAAAGAAAAAGAAGAAGAAGAAGACGGTCCTACTGAACATGGGTCGCAGATTCAGAAATAATTTGCGAGAAGAGGTTGATTTGACTCACTCATTTGGAGGGGGAGATAATCAGGAAGAAAGGAGGGCTCCTAGCCATGTGGTTTCTGACAACGAGGCTGACTTCGACGAAGACCAGTATCCTCCGGCTGAGGATAGATATAAGCAACTCGAAGACCGGTTGAGTGCGATGGAAGTTTAGAAAGTGCTTGGTATGGACTTTGGAGACTTGGGTCTGTCATCTGGGGTGGTGATTCTCCACAAATTTAAAGCACCAATCTTTGCTAAATACGACGGGGTTTCTTGCCCAAAGCTGCACCCCCGTTCGTATATTAGGAAGATTCAGCCATACACGGCTGACAAGAACCTCTGGATCCACTTCTTTCAAGACAGTCTTTCAGGTAATCAACTTGAGTGGTTTTACCAGCTGGAAGGAGCTAGTATCCGTAATTGGGAAGATTTGGCCGCTGCTTTCTACAAGCAGTACCAATACAATGCCGACCTCGTTCCCACGCGTACCCAACTCCAGGGTATGTCTATGGTTGCGGGCGAAGGTTTCAAAGACTATGCTCAGAAGTGGAGGGACCTTGCTGGAAGAGTGCAACCTCCCTTGGCTGATAGGGAGCTAGTGGATATGTTTCTGGGGACCTTATCTGGTCCGTATTTCAACCATCTGATTGGAAGTTCTTCGTCCGGGTTTACGGAGCTGATTATAACCGGGGAAAGGATTGAGGCAGGTATCAAATCCGGTAAAATACAGAAGGGTGCTTCGTAAATCACCTAGAAGAAGCCTTTTAAGAAGGAGTCAAGTGCATTTTACAGTGCAAAGAGCCATAATAGACCTGAGCGCCGCCAAGCAGTCAATGCGGTGGTTATATCAAGACCTGCTGTTGCTCCTCAGCGCAACAATCAGCCAACGGCCGAGAGGCTGCGAAGACAATTCACTCAGCTCAACATGACTTTATCCCAAATTCTGCCGCAGTTGTTGAAGACCAATTTGGTGATTCCGAGGGAGGCCCCGAAGAATCCCAACACTACATCACCCATGTACAATCCAAATGCCCACTGTTCTTTTCACTCCGATAGCTCGGGGCACGATACGAATGATTGCTGGGTTCTGAAGAATAAGGTACAGGACTTAATTGATGCTAAGGAGATTGAGTTCGAAGCACCTGAAAGACCTAATGTTGTGATTGCTCCTATGCCCAAGCATGGAGTAAATGTTGAAGATGAAGACTCATTTGTGGTTTCTGTGAAAGACATTGTTACTCCATTGATGATTGTGAAGAAGAACCTTTTGTTAGCCGGTTTATTTCTGGGTTGTGACGAAGGTTGCCGTATGTGTTCCGTCCTACCTACTGGTTGCCATATTTTGAAGTCAGGTGTCTAACGCCTGATTGATAATAAAGAAATTCTGTTTGAGAAGACTTTTGTTCCTTTGGTTCCTACTGAAGAAGTTGCTATAATCACCATTTTCGACAATTCTTCCAAGGCTTCCACGAGAAATCCTGTTAGAATTACATCCGTTCCGAGAATTGCACCATTGATTATCACCATTCCTGGGCCTATCCCCTATACATCAAATAAAGTTGTCCCATGGCATTACGGGGCTGACATATACTATCATGGAGTTAAACAAGATTTGAATGCTGGTACTGACATCAGCAATATTGTTGGATCTAGTAAAGTCACCCGCAACGGAAGACTTTTCTCCCTTGATATCTCTCCACCAACCGTTCGGAAGCCTGCTGTTATTACACCTGCCAGTACACCTGCTACTGTCCCTGTTCAAGTTCCAATTCTTACCCCTGTCGCCGAGTCATCAGACACTCGGGGCAAAGGGACCACCGGTGAGCCTGCCCAGACGGAGGCACCGAAGACGATTACTGTTGAAGCCTCTAGACAAGAGATGGAGGAAATTTTGAAGATCATCAAAAAGAGTGACTACAATGTAGTCGAGAAGCTGGGGCAAACCCCGTCCAAAATTTCTATGTTATCCCTGTTTCTATGCTCAGAGGCCCATGCCAAGGCTCTGATTTCTTTCCTGAAGACTGCACACGTACCGCAAGAGACATCAGCTGATCAGTTTAAAGATTGTGTGGCTAGTCTGACTGCTGATAATGGGTTGGGTTTCTCTGACGCCGACTTGACTGCTAAAGGGAAAATAACAATGACGCCCTGCATGTCTCCATTGAATGCAGGGGCACTACTCTTGCTCACGTATTGGTAGATATTGGATCTTCGTTGAATGTGTTACCTAAGAAAGCTCTAGACCGGTTAGAGTGTGAAGGGTTGGAGCTGAAATCAAGCAACATTGTAGTCAGGGCTTTTGATGGGTCCAAGAGAATGGTACACGGAGAAGTGGATATTCCGATTAAGGTTGGTTCTCAGGTTTTTGCATCTACATTCTACGTGATGGACATTCGGCCATCTTATTCTTGTTTGCTGGGTCGCCCGTGGATCCACAAAGCTGGGGCAGTAACTTCTACACTCCACCAGATGCTGAAATACCCAGTGAAGGGGAAAATTGTGACAGTACGAGGAGAAGAGGAGTACATGGTGAGCCACCTCAACTCATTTCGGTATGTGGAGATGGACGGGGAGTTCATTGAGACCCTGTTTCAGCATTTTGAAGAGGTTCCCCAGACGTTGGCGTCAACTGAAACTGTTACTGAAGATCCTCCAATGAAGATGGCTTCCCTAAAGGATGCCCGGCCTGTTGTCGAGAAAGGTGGGTGTGCAAATTGGGGCCAACTCCCTGATTTTGCATATAAGACTAACAAGTTTGGTTTGGGTTTCACTGCAGAAGCTCAAAGGGCTGTTCGGAGTACACAGACTGGAAGACCTCCCCTGTTTATCAGCAACTCAGGAGTGAATGCCATTGAAGATGATGTTGAAGAGTCTGAGTTTGACAGCTGGATCTACCCGACTGCCGATGGTGGAATAAGAAATTGGACAGCAAAGGACTTCGTCCCAATTTCTTTTATTACCCAGTAATGAGATTTTGTTTTGTGTTTGTAACAGACAATTTTTAAACTTTACGGCCCGATGTCTTACCTGGGGCACCGTGACTTCATTTGTGAGGGCTTTATGTGTGTCATCTACATATATCATTAATAAAAGCATTGGACGTTTCTTGCATTTCAAATTTTGCGCTCCTTGTTTTTCTTTTATTATATTGAAAAACAACTATTTTACACACACTCACATATACAGGTCTACATTCACTCTGGATCTCACTGGTAACGA
Source organism: Vicia faba (assembly GCA_948472305.1). Taxonomy (NCBI): domain Eukaryota; kingdom Viridiplantae; phylum Streptophyta; class Magnoliopsida; order Fabales; family Fabaceae; genus Vicia; species Vicia faba. Next base: position 312,113,850 of record OX451738.1, on the reverse strand, counting down.
CTCTGCTACTGCCAGTTATGATTTCGAAAGTCCGATCAACTTAGCCGAAGACGAAGGTGAAGAAGATTGCGAAGTACCTGGTGAACTTGCAAGACTGTTATTTCAGGAAGAGAGGTCCATAAATCCGCATGAAGAGCCGGTGGAATCAGTAAATCTGGGTACAGAGGTAGACAAGAAAGAAGTCAAGATCGGTGCAAATCTGGAGCCTAATGTTAAACAATGGTTGATTCAGATGCTGCGTGACTACATTGAGATCTTTGCCTGGTCTTATGAAGATATTCCTGGGTTATTGTGGTTCACCGCCTGCCTACTAAGGAAGACTGTCCTCCAGTGAAACAGAAGGTTTGCCGAATGCGCCCGGATATGTCTGAGAAAATCAAGGCCGAAGTTATGAAACAGTTTGATGCCGATTTTCTAGCAGTTACTTCTTACCCACAGTGGGTGGCCAATATGGTTCCTGTGTCGAAGAAGGATGGTAAGGTTCGGATGTGTGTTGACTATAGGGATCTGAACAGGGCGAGTCCCAAGGATGATTTCCCTCTACCTCATATCGACGTTATGGTTGACAACACCGCACATCATAAGGTCTTCTCCTTTATGGATGGTTTCTCCGGGTATAATCAGATTAAGATGGCTCCCGAAGACATGGAGAAGACAACCTTTGTTACTCAATGGGGTACCTTTTGCTACAAGGTCATGCCTTTCGGATTGAAGAATGTTGGGGCAACGTATCAGCGCGCCATGGTCGCCTTGTTCCATGACATGATCCATCATGAGATTGAGGTATACGTCGACGACATGATTGCAAGATCCCAGACTGAAGAAGAATATCTTGACCACCTTCAGAAGTTATTCGAGAGGTTGAGGTTGTACAAGCTAAGGTTAAACCCGAACAAGTGCACCTTTGGGGTGAGATCTGGTAAGCTGTTGGGTTTCATCGTAAGCGACAAAGGTATTCAAGTGGATCCTGAAAAGGTCAAGGCCATACAGGAGATGCCAGCTCCCCGAACAGAAAAATAAGTCAGAGGCTTTCTGGGACGTCTGAACTACATTGCCCGATTCATCTCACACCTGACTACTACTTGTGAGCCCGTCTTCAAGCTACTGAAGAAAGATCAAGTGGTAAAATGGAATGATGAATGTCAGGCCGCTTTCGAAAGGATCAAAGAGTATCTCCAAGAGCCACCCATTCTAATGCCTCCAGTTGAAGGGATACCTTTGATCTTATACTTGACAGTACTCGACAATTCAATGGGGTGCGTGTTGGGGCAGCATGACGAGTCTGGCCGAAAAGAGCATGCTATTTATTACCTTAGCAAAAAGTTTACCGACTGCGAGACCCAATACTCGTTGCTTGAGAAAACTTGCTGCGCTTTGGCATGGGCTGCTCGCCGGCTGAGACAGTATATGCTGACTCACACTAGTCTATTGATATCAAAGATGGATCCAATCAAGTATATCTTCGAGAAGCCTGCCTTGTCCGGAAGAATAGCAAGATGGCAGATGATCTTGACTGAGTATGACATCTAATACACAACCCAAAAGGAAATTAAGGGAAGTGTGTTGGCAGACCATTTGGCACATCAGGCAGTGGATGATTACCAGTCTATGAACTTCGAATTCCCAGATGAGAGTATCATGATAGTAACCGACTGTGAAGAACCTGGACCGGATGAAGGACCCGAGGAAGGATCCGATGGTCTATGTACTTTGATGGAGCTTCAAATGCTTTGGGTAATGGAATTGGCACCGTGATCACATCTCCTAAAGGCTCTCATACTCTGTTCACCGCCCGACTATGTTTCAACTGCACCAACAATATGGCGGAGTATGAAGCGTGCATCATGGGTCTTCGAGCAGCAATTGACCTAAGGATTAAGTTTCTAAGTGTTTTCAGAGATTCCACTCTCGTGATCAGTCAGATCAAAGGCGAGTGGGATACGAAACACCCAAATCTTATTCCTTACAAGGAGTGTGTATTGACGTTGCTTCCACACTTCGAGGAGATCACCTTTAAACACTTCCCTAGAGAGGAGAATCATTTGGCGGACGCGCTGGCTACGATGTCTTCTATGTTCAAAGTCAATTGGGACAACGAGGCTCCTTGGATTACCATTGAGAGGTTGGACGAACCTGCATATTGCTGTGACATTGAGACTAAAGAGGTAGCAGATAAACCCTGGTTTCATGAGGTAAAGAGGTATCTCGAGGCTCAGGAGTACCCCGAGGGTGCATCTGTTAATGATAAGAAGTTTTTGAGGAGGTTTGCGGCGAAGTTCTTCATCAGCAATGGTATCCTTTACAAGCGTAACCATGATTCAACCTTACTGCATTGTGTGGATAAGAACGAGGCAAAAAGGATCATGACAGAGTTACATGAAGGTACCTTCGGAACTCATACCAGTGGACACACCATAGCAAAGAAAATCCTTCAGGCAGGATACTATTGGTCCACAATGGAAGCCGACTGTTATCAGCATTCTCGGACATGTCACAAGTGCCAGGTCTATGCTGATAAAGTGCACATACCTCCAGTACCTCTTGACGGCACCTTGGCCTTTTGCAATGTGGGGCATTGACATGATCGGCGAGATTAGACCTATAGCATCCAGTGGGCATCGTTTCATCCTGGTAGCAATTGATTACTTTACGAAGTGGGTTGAAGCAGCTTCCTTTGCTACTGTAACCAAGAACATCGTAGCACGGTTTATTCGGCACAATCTGATCTATCGATACGGTGTACCAGAGAGGATCATTATGGAAAATGGTACAAATCTCAACAATAAGATAATCACTGAGCTCTGCAAGCAGTTCAAGATACAACATCACAACTCTTCTCCCTACCGGCCGAAGATGAATGAGGCTGTGGAAGCAGCTAATAAGAACATCAAGAAGATTGTGCAGAAGATGACAGTAACATATAAAGATTGGCACGAGATGCTATCGTTTGCTCTTCATGGGTACCGTACCTCAGCGCGGACGTCAACAGGGGCAACACCCTATTCTTTGGTATATGGCATGGAGGCAGTCTTGCCCATTGAAGTTCAGATACCCTCTCTTCGGATCATGAAGGATGCAGGTTTGAGCGAAGATGACTGGATTTAGACCCGGCTTGATCAGTTAAACTTAATCGACGAAAAAAGACTTACTGTTATTTGTCATGGTCAGACGTACCAAAAACGGATGATCAAGGCATTTAACAAGAAAGTTAGACGACAAGAGTATCAAGTTAGGGATTTGGTAATTAAGCGCATTATCTTACCTCAAGGTGATCCCAGGGGCAAATGGACCCCTCCTTACGAAGGGCCATTTGTGGTTAAGAACATTTTCTCAGGAGGAGCCATGATTCTAACCACCATGGATGGTGATGACCTTCCTCACCCCGTCAATGCAGACATAGTGAAAAAATACTACGCATAATCTAAGACCCGCTAGGTCGACTGACCTAGGCAATAATAAGGGCTTCCCGGCGAACCAAAAGGGTTCGGGCAAAAATAAGGGATAAAAATGGAAAAAACTGTACACCCGGCAAGTCGAAAACCTGAAAAGGCGGCTTGGGCAAAAAAGGGTATCCTGGTGGACTGAAAACCCGAAAGGGCGGCCCATGCAAAAATTAGGGATCAAAGCGTGACACTATGTCTCATTGGATCACCTTGTAACCAGACTTCGGTATCGACTATCAAGCTCAGACGACATCAGTCAATCTGATCTACCTTCAACCAAGTAGCAAAGTGATGAGATGCTCGAGGACATAAAAGCAATAGCAGAGTTGGAACCCAGTGGGATTATTCACATAGCTGTTTTGTTTTCCTTTACACAAAATGTATAAAATATTTGTTCGGCGGCGTTCTCTTACTAGGACGTCAACCTCTTGTACAAAAAACGCCTATTTACAAGCCAAACTTCAAAATCAATACAATTCATTTTCAGAGAAATTTCAAACGGTTTTTCCTTTGTCTGTTTTGTTTTGCAAAGAACGTCTGATGTTCATTTTTGATATATGCATTTGACATTAATTGCTGCTCATAAATATTTACATACGAAACAAAAGACTGGTTACTTGTAATATCAGAAACAGGGGTAATAAGAATTGTCCAAACTGTACAGTTGCTCTATCCACCAGGTATAAAGGTAGATCCAGCTGAAGAATATGACTAAGGTACTTTCACTCCCCGCAGAGTAAGACAGTAATGATAGCTCTCCCCAGCTGAGACTCGCAACTGTGAATGAATCGGTAATATTCCCCCCAAGCAGAGTGTATCTACCATAAACACTGAAAGGTCTTAATATTCCCCAACGGAGTATAAGAATATTCCCCGGAAGACTACAAGATTTCCCCAGTGGAGTCTGAAACTTTTCCCAGCGCGGTCTGAAAAAAGCTTCCCCAACAGAGTTTGGAGAATCATCCCCAGTAGACTTCGGAAGATTGTCCCCAGCATGGCTCAAGGGATTATCCCCATTAGAGTCTAAAAGGTTATCCCCGGAGAAGTCGCAATTGAAAGATCATCCCCAACGGAGTTCTTTCCTTTCACAAACAAGAAGTCAATCCCCAACAGGATTCAGTATCACCAATAACGGTAATTCATCCCCAGCAGAATTTATCGGTGGAATCCTCAGCAGAACATCTCTTCCCCACAGAGTTAGTCTCCTCATCAGTTTATCCCCCAACGGAGTTATCCTCTCCTGCAGGTTTATTCTCACAAGCGTCTTCATTCGCTATCCCCAGCAGAAACGAAGAATTCAGCTCTTTCCTCCAACAGCTATCCGGGATTTATTTTCCCCAGCTAAAAACATTACATTTCCATACATTATGACACATGCATATACGCGTCATACAACACAATCTCATTTATTTTGAGAACATCATTGCTTGATACATATCATGCATTACATACAACTAACCTTTACCTTTCAGGAAGGATGCGGTTAAATTCTCATAAATCTCGACAAAGTTCCTCCGTCGAATTACTAACAGTTCTTAAATCTCAACAGAATTATCCTCGGTTGAATTACAGACAAGTCCTAAATCTCGATGAAGATGTTTCTCTCAGTCGAAGTACTGACCGGTTCTTAAATCTCAATCGAATTATCCTCAGTTAAATTACAGATAAGGTCCTAAATCTCGACAAGTTCCTCCGTCGAATTACAGACGAGTTCTTAAATCTCAACGGAATTATCCTCGGTTGAATTACAGACAAGTCCTAAATCTCGATGAAGATGTTTCCCTCAGTCGAAGTACTGACCGGTTCTTAAATCTCAACCGAATTATCCTCAGTTGAATTACAGATAAGGTTCTAAATCTCGACAAGTTCCTCCGTCGAATTACAGACGAGTTCTTAAATCTCAACGGAATTATCGTCGGTTGAATTACAGACAAGTCCTAAATCTCGATGGAGATGTTTCCCTCAGTCGAAGTACTGACCGGTTCTTAAATATCAACCGAATTATCCTCAGTTGAATTACATATAAGGTTCTAAATCTCGACAAAGTTCCTCCGTCGAATTACAGACAGTTCCTAAATCTCAGCAGAGTTTTCTCAGTTGAATTACGGGCAAGTCCTTAAATCTCGATGAAGATGTTTCCCCCAGTTGAATTACTGACCGATTCTTAAATCTCAACAGAATTATCCTCAATTGAGTTACTGATAAGGTCCTAAATCTCAACAAAGATCAGACTTCCTCAAGCGGAATCTTCCACAACAACAGGTATGCAAGTTCTCGCTAAGGAATCTCTTATGCGATCGACACTCCTGCAGATGACATCTTTAGGCCCATCCTCCCGCCAGAAATCTCCAAATGGCGTCTGTAATCCATTCCCGACATCACAAGGCTGATACCACTTCATGCGAGTGCAAATTTCTGGGCACTCTAGTGTTCAATCATCTTCCACCTTCGGATCACGAAAGGCATGAAAGCCAATCTACATGCTCAGGTTTAAGAAGATTGAACAGGGGCAGCTGTTGTACCCCAAAATTTTCCCTCCCATATTTCTCAAAACATTGCAAGGAAAATCTCCAAGTTGCTCAAGGTTTCTCAAGAATTGGTCAGACAAGCCATCTCCTAAGGCAGTCTACCCCAAATTAGGGTTTTGTGTTGCATCAAGATCCTTGAACCAAATGACCTCAAATGCTCAACATTGTCCTAATATACTCTCAATATTATTCATGTCATGTTTCAAGCCTTGCAGAGGAAGTTTTCTCAGTCAATTGCTCAAAAGGTCCAAAAATTGACTGTGTTAGGGCAAAAGTCAACTGTGACCTATATACAGTCAAACTTCAAGATTTTTTGTAAACATTCTCATTTTGAAGGATATTTCATCATTTTATCAAGGGTTGATCATGATTCATCAAGAATTGCTCAAAATTCATCAAGACTCGAAAGTTGCTAAATTAGGGTTTTGCAGGAAAAGTCAACTCAACTTTGACCAAGCATACTTTCTCATACTTTATGAGAAATGACCCATCCAAATCTCATTTTGAAGAGGATTAAATTTCCTACAATCCATATTCATACCCCAAGATCAAAAAATTCACTCACAAGAAGTTATGAATTTGGACATTATAGGTCATTTTTAAAAGTCAACAAAAACACCTTTTTTGTCAAAGCTTATAACTTGAGCATGGGACATCAAAATGAGATAATAACAAAAGGGTTGATTATAGGACATCTCAAGCTTTCTAAAAAGTCAAAGAACACTTCCAAAAGTTTAAAATTGAAGAAGTTATGCATTGTTAAAGTTGGACTTTTTTGCAAAATTGCCAAAAGTCAACTATCCCCAAAACTTCAAATTTTGCCAAATGGGCCCATTCTTTTCCACTTGATTTGAGTTTGAATTATTTCCCACGTGCCCTAGCTTCAGCCATGTGTCCATATCTCATTTTTATTATTTAATTTGATTTTTATTTGAATTTATTCATTTTAAATCAAAAATATTGATAACAAAAGATTTTTTGTTGATTATAGACTTCAATGGACAGCTAGCACATCTCCAAACTCGTATCAAGGCATAAGTGTACAAGAAGATATGATTTGAATCAAATTTGGAAAGATTTAATGGAAGAATCAAATCCAATTCATGGGCATTGATATGGAGAGATTTGAACAAAGTTTGTAGACCTAATGCAGTACACATTACATAAGGAAGCAAAAGCATACGAAATAAGGGTTGGAAATTGTTGGAAGAGGTAGAACAAAAAGTGAAAAAATCACAAAAAAGTGAGAGATCAAAATCCAGGTTATAGGTGTTTTCAGGGATCGAGACTTGTTCCAATCGCTTCCTAGGCATTCACACAAGCCATCCCACGCTATTCCCTCTTGTTCTTGATTTCGCAACTCTGAAATTAGGCATATTTTTCATGAACTCATAGCATATTTTGGATCTACAAACCATTTGCAAGCATTTGGTATTATTCAATTGCATTTATCTGGCCTGAATAGAAAACCACCATTGTTAGGGTTTGGTCTGCATTTTTGGGTGTTTTTGTTTCAGGTACAATTGGTTCACATAATGGGCATGGTTGTGACCGGGAGGATGAGACGAACACGACCATGCCCTTGAAATTCATTTTTATGGGATGTACGGGATTTTGGAGATAGACATGTTTGTAGCTACGGACTTTTGTACGTTGGTATAGGTGTTTGGCATTTTAGCCACGGACGAGAGGTTGGGGATGGTGCGTGGCATCCCTTTACTGGACCATTCAAACTTCACGCGTGTTTTTTCTTATTTTCTGGCAATTATTTTGTTTTTATATAATATATATTATTCATATTGTTATAACAAACACAACAACGTACCCCAGTGGTCAATACGTCAGCTTCTAAGGCATTAGTGGATGGAGGTCAGGGGTTCGATCCCAGCCTCCAGCACTTTGGATTTTCTTATTTCTTTTCAGGTGATTCAATGCATGCTCAGGCTTGGACTACACCATACACCCTCATCCATCCAAGCGCCAGATGGCCAAAGGCCAGATCTGGTGATCAATAACTGGAGGTCCACCAAGAGCCAAGTCCATGCGCCCACACTGGATCATAAAAAGTCAAACGGGCTAGCTGATAATGGGCCAAGGAATTGCTTTCCACACCACCTAAAATCAGGCCCAACTCCTCTCTTTTTATTTATTTTGTTATTTTATTTAATTGTTTATTTCATTTATTTAATTTTCTAACCAATTACAAAATTCCTTTTTTTCATCAAATAAAACCACAAAAAATATTTCTTTTATCCAATCAAATTTTAACTTTTATTTTTATTAATAAACACTAATTAATTAATTTAGGTTTTAATTCTAGAATAACTTTAACCTATTTTGCAAATAAATAATTAATTAGATTTAATTAGGTATTAACTACTAATTTAATTAATTTTATTTCTTTCTTAAAATAACAAAAATCCAAAATATGTCATAATTTATTTCTTCATTAATTAATTTATTTTATAATTAATTTAGTAATCAATTTAAGTTTAATTTCTTTTCTCAAATAAAAAAACAATAAAAAGATGGCATTTTCTTTCAAAAGGGTCAAAACCCTAAATCTCGCACTCGATCTAACTTCTCGCGCGCTTTATTTGTTTTTATCCAATAATGTATCTGCTTCTGGATTGTAATAGTTAAATAGGACATTTAATTATTTTTATTCGCTTTATTTTATTTTTCAAAGGGTTTGTCTTTGGCGATGTAAATACCCGACGCCTTGTAATTTAAATTTCGCATTTTATTTCCGCAAATTATAACTTCTAGATGTTTGATAACAGGGTTTGCATGACAAGACTGAATGTTTAATCTTAAAATCAAATTAGATCACCCTTAACATGTGCAAAGATAAAAAATAACTGAAAACGACACACTCGCACATGCGCACTCCTAGGGTACACTCCACTTGGTTGCCTTCGTACACGGTCATTGAGTATAGGTCATTTTAGAGGTCGTCCTCTTGTCTAAAAGATCATAGTTGCCTCGAAACAGTTGCCTCGGATATTGTTGCCTCAAACAAATGATCTAAGACATTAGGGTTACCGCTAAGGCGTCCTAACATTGCTTTAGTGACCGTATGTCCCTCATTTGAATTGACCCTTGAACTCCAACGACGGTGCTACCTACTCACTAATAGTGGGATAGCATTGTCTAAAGGAAGTTAGCATAGAACAATTCCTTTTTTGAGTAGGTAGATTAGCTCTTAAGTACTTGCTCTTTCAAAACAAAACTCTTTTACACTTACACTTTTCAACGAAGTTTTCAAAAACACTTCATTACACTCTTGAGGACAGAAGCAAGAGTTAAATCGAAGTTTAAAACAAAAACTTTTTCAAACCCACAAGCACAAAGAAAATTTTTTTTGAAAACAATTGAGCAAGTACCTAAGAGCCCGTAGATAACCACGGATAGAAAGGGTGCTAATACCTTCCCTTTCTATAATCTACCCCCCGTACTCAGAAATATCTCAAAAAAGGAATTTTTCTGTGCTTTTTTCCTTTCCTTGTTGGATAAAATAAAAGTCGGTGGCGACTCTTGCTTACCACGATAATTTGTGAATATAAAATGCAAAATGTAAACCAGCATTTCAAAAAATAGTCATTTCTTCCCACCGTATCACAACTGGCGATGCACTACCAACGTTCACTGAAGGTAGATTTGAAAATATCATACCATCGTTGTTCACTGACGAGGAACTACCACTACTCACTGATGATAGAAAAAAGATAACAAACACCGACGTTCATTGTTGATGTACTACCAACGTTTACTGAAGGTAGATTTGAAAATATCATACCATCACCGTTCACTAACGAGGAACTACCACCGTTCACTGATGATAGCAAAAAGATAAGAAACACCGACGTTTACTACCGATGCACTACCAACGTTCACTGAAGGTAGATTTGAAAATATCATACCATCGTCGTTCACTGACGAGGAACTACCATCGTTCACTGATGATAGCAAAAATATAAGAAACACCGACGTTCACTGTCGATGCACTACCAACATTCACTGAAGGTAGATTTGAAAATATCATACCATCGCTGTTTACTGACGAGGAACTACCATCGTTCACCGATGATAGCAAAAAGATAAGAAACACCGACATTCACTGCTGATGCACTACCAACATTCACTGAAGGTAGATTTGAAAATATCACACCATCGCCGTTCACTGACGAGGAACTACCACCGTTCACTGATGATAGAAAAAAGATAAGAAACATCTACGTTCACTGCCGATGCACTACCAACATTCACTGAAGGTAGATTTGAAAATATCATACCATCGCCGTTCACTGACAAGGAACTACCACCATTCACTGATGATAGCAAAAAGATAAGAAACACCAACGTTCACTGCCGATGCACTACCAACATTCACTGAAGGTAGATTTGAAAATATCACACCATCTCCGTTCACTGACGAGGAACTACCACCGTTCACTGATGATAGCAAAAAGATAAGAAACACTGACGTTCACTGCCGATGCACTACCAACATTCACTGAAGGTAGATTTGAAAATATCACACCATCACCGTTCACTGACGAGGAACTACCACCGTTCACTGATGATAGCAAAAAGATAAGAAACACCGACGTTCACTATCGATGCACTACCAACATTCACTGAAGGTAGATTTGAAAATATCACACCATTGCCATTCACTGACGAGGAACTACCACCATTCACTGATGATAGCAAAAAGATAAGAAACAACGACGTTCACTGCCGATGCACTACCAACATTCACTGAAGGTAGATTTGAAAATATCACCCCATCGCCGTTCACTGACAAGGAACTACCACCGTTCACTGATGATAGCAAAAAGATAAGAAACACTGACATTCACTGCCGATGCACTACCAACATTCACTGAAGGTAGATTTGAAAATATCACCCCATCGCCGTTCACTGACAAGGAACTACCACCGTTCACTGATGATAGCAAAAAGATAAGAAACACCGACGTTCACTGCCGATGCACTACCAACATTCACTGAAGATAGATTTGAAAATATCACACCATCGCCTTTCACTGACAAGGAACTACCACCGTTCACTGATGATAGCAAAAAGATAAGAAACATCGACGTTCAGTGCTGATGCACTACCAACGTTCACTGAAGGTAGATTTGAAAATATCACACCATCTTCGATCACTGACGAGGAACTACCACCGTTCACTGATGATAGCAAAAAGATAAGAAACACCGACGTTCACTGCCGATGCACTACCAATGTTCACTGAAGGTAGATTTGAAAATATCATCAAGTTTTTTTCCAAAAATTTGGGTGCTTCACCTAGAACGGGTCTCATCTTTTTCTTTAACCAAGGCACTCTGCCTGGAAAGGATAATATGTAAGCTTATCTCAAATAAAGAGACTTCCACTCATTGTCAAGGGGAATTGCAAAGAGAAATGACTTTCTGGGGATAGAAATATGGCTTCCTGGGGAAAGAGATATGACTTCCTGGGGAAAAAGATATGACTTCCTGCTGAGGAGATAAAGTCTTTTCGTGCAAAATAAATGCACAAAACAAAACTCAAAGTTCTCAGAAATCTGAAGTAAATAATATCGTCATGCAACCACGAATCTAATTCGTAAATAAACTGGAGCAAGACGGAAAATGTAGATACATCCTTTGAGAAATAAACTCAAGAGGGAAAACCAAATCCAACTAAGCAAGGAGCGCTGCAGGAAGGTTAGAACACAATGTCAATAAAAAATGATTTGTGGCAATGCATGATGTATGTATGAATGTATGAGTGATATCGTGCATATGCTGGTAGAAGGATACATAATCAGTACAAACAAATAAATCCACCTCAGGTACCAACAACATTGGGCTAAACTTCAACCAGAAATATCAATCCAAGAAAGGTAAAAGCAATTGTGGAAACCAAACCTATTGCCTGTCCTAACTTTACTGAGGAGAAACATAATCCAAATGTAGCTATATCAAACAGATACCGGGATAGAACATCCTTCTTCCGGTTTCATCGGAGAAATCAATTTTTCAAAAGCAACATATCGACTGGAGATTGCAAGACCAGCCTCAAATAAAGCATACTGACGCCGAGACAAATAAACCTCACTGGGGAATTCAAATCTACTTCCTTGGATAAAAAACTATGGATTGAAAACTTTTCATCATGAAAATCTATTCCAACAAAAGATGCCCTGGGATAGCCTTCCTGAGGAATAGCACACAGACTTCAATGGGGAAACAAAGGTTTTCACGGTTCGCACTTCTACTGGATATTGCAAAACTGATCTCGAATAAGATAGATAGAAACCAAATTGTCAAAACATTCACTGGGGAATTCAGGCCCACTTTGAAGGAAGAAAAACATACAGACTTCACTAAGGGGAGACAATGCTTCATCATAGAGACATCTACCGGGGACTTCATTTTGACTTCAATGGGGAGGTTAAAACCACACCATCAAGGGGAAACCAAGATACAGTCTTCACTGGGGAAACCCGGAGATACGTTCTTCACTGGGGAAACCGGAGATACATGTTCACTGGGGAGACCAGAGATGCGTGTTCACTGGGGAAACCAGAGATACGTTCTTCACTAGGGAAACCAGAGATACGTTCTTCACTAAGGGGAGACAATGCTTCATCATAGAGACATCTACCGGGGACTTCATTTTGACTTCAATGGGGAGGTTAAAACCACACCATCAAGGGGAAACCAAGATACAGTCTTCACTGGGGAAACCCGGAGATACGTTCTTCACTGGGGAGACCAGAGATGCGTGTTCACTGGGGAAACCAGAGATACGTTCTCACTGGGGAAACCAGAGATACGTTCTTCACTGGGGGAAATGGAGACACGTTCTTCGAGAGTAATTATTGCACCAACCTCTTTGGGGAGAAAGGACTTCTGTCAAATAAACAAAGCCTTCACTGGAGAATATTGGATTGAGTCTTCATATCAAACAAACCTATTCCAACAAAAGATGCCCTGGTATAGTCTTCCTGGGAAATCAAGAAGTCAACACTAATGCCAATACTGCAAAAAGAGAGATATCTTAGCACACCAAGGGAATAAAACCTTTCATCATATGAGGGAAAACTTTGCTGTGGAATCTAGGACAGAGGCCTCTGACCATGCAAACCCAAAATCAAAAGCGAACCAAGACTTGGCCGGGGATAATAGGATCACAAACCTAATAATGTACCTTGCACCCACTGGTATCATCTTTAACTATCTGAGAAACACACAAAGATTGCACACATACCAACAAGATGACCTGAGAAAAACCTTCATGAAGGAAGTAAATCTTCTTAAAAAAAATGGAGTTTGTTCATTCCTGGGATCTCCATTTTTGTTTCATTGTTTCATCACAAATCCCAAAGTAAATTGAATTGTAAAGATCTCCCCCTTTTTTTTTAAAAGTCAATTTTTCTTTTTAATCTTTTTTCTTTAAAAATTATTATCAGTAATAAATAGAGTCTTTGCGAGCTAAATAAAAATAAGAACACAAAGAATTGGGCAAAATCTCGAATTTCATTAATAGAATGGTAGTCTGCGAATGGAGAGACTCCATGGATGATTACAAAGTTTGGGAAATGGTAATATATAATGGAAAAGATACATTGAGATATAATGACCACCATTCCCCCTAATAACTTTTGAAATCCTGAGCAGCTACTTTTGTTGAAGTATGGTGAAGATCCGAGAAGATTGTTGCTTCAACGATCAAGTCTTATCTGACGTAGTTACCTTCCAAGAAAAATCCCTAACTTTTGCCTACGCTGCCCTTGCGGGTTTTCAACTTAGCGGGAAATTTATTCTGTTTATGTCTCTAATTTTTGCCTAGACCGCCCTTTCGGGTTTTCAGCCTACCGAGACGCTCATTTTTGCCTAAGCCGCCCTTTCGGGTTTTCAACTTAGCGAGCTGTTCTTTTATTTCTTTAGGAGAAGTATTTCTTGACTGCATCAGCATTCATGGGACGTGTGAAATCCTCGCCATCCATAGTTTCAAGAATTAACGCACCACCAAAGAAGGCTTTCTTGACAACATACGGGCCTTCAAAATTGGGAGTCCACTTTCCCCTAGAATCAGTGTTAAAAGACATGATCTTCCTGAGCACGAGGTCTCCTTCTCTGAATTCACGAGTTTTGACCTTTTTATCAAATGCTTTCTTCATTCTTTTCTGATATAACTTCCCATGACATAAAGTTGTCATTCTCTTCTCTTCAATCAAATTCAATTGGTCAAACCTATTCTGGACCCATTCAGCCTCTGTCAACTTGGCTTCCATTATCACACGCAACAAGGGAATCTCTACCTCAACAGGGAGTACATCTTCCATTCCATATACCAGGGAGAACGGGGTTGCTCCTGTTGAAGTGCGGACAGATGTCTGATATCTACGCAGAGCAAAAGGGAGCATTTCATGCCAATCCTTATAAGTAACAACCATTTTCTTGATAATTCTCTTGATATTCTTATTAGCAGCTTTAACAGCCCCATTCATCTTTGGCATGTATGGAGACGAATTGTGATGGACAATCTTTAATTCTTCACACAGTTCTGTCATCATCTTGTTGTTTAAATTCGAGCCATTGTCAGTGATGATTCTACTCGGCACACCATACCGGCATATAAGATTATTTTTGATAAAACGCACAACCACTTGTTTAGTAACATTGGCATAAGAAGCAGCCTCTACCCATTTGGTAAAGTAGTCAATTGCTACCAATATGAAACGGTGTCCATTCGAAGCTTTGGGTTCTATCATCCCGATCATGTCTATACCCCACATAGAGAAAGGCCACGGGGAGGAAATCACATTGAGAAGTGTCGGAGGCACATGGATCTTATCTGCATAAATCTGGCATTTATGGCACTTCTTTGCAAATTTGTAACAATCAGATTCCATTGTCAACCAATAGTAACCTGCCCTTAGCATCTTTTTAGCCATTGAATATCCATTAGCATGAGTGCCAAATGAACCTTCATGAATCTCATGCATCAACATGTCTGCTTCGTGTTTATCCACGCATCTGAGCAAGACCATGTCATAATTCCTCTTGTATAACACATTTTCACTGAGGAAGAAACTGCCTGCCAATCTTCTCAGTGTCATTCTATCTTTCCTCGACGCACTAATCGGGTATTCCTGAGTCTGAAGAAAATGCTGGATGTCATAATACCAAGGTTTTTCATCTGATACCTCCTCTGTTGCAAACACATGAGCGGGCCTATCCAGCCGTCGAACTGTAATACGGGGTATATCCTTCCAAGTATTCACTTGGTACATGGAAGCCAGAGTTTCCAGAGCATCCGCCATTTGATTTTCGTCTCTAGGAATGTGATGGAATTCAACTTTATTGAATAAAGGTAGTAATCTTCTAGCATAATCTTTGTAAGGGATCAAGCCAGGGTGACGAGTATCCCATTCTCCTTTAATCTGATTTATTACCAAAGTTGAATCACCATACACATCTAGAATTTTGATTCTGAGATCAATAGCTTCTTCAAGACCCATGATGCAAGCCTCATATTCCGCCATATTATTAGTGCAATCAAATGTTAACCTTGCAGTAAAAGGAATGTGCGATCCATGAGGAGTGACGATCACAACACAAATTTCTTTACCGTAAGCATTCACGGCTCCATCAAATATCATACTCCAATGAGATTCAGGGTCAGGGCCCTCCTCAGGCAATGGTTCATCAAAATATTCCACTTTCAGGAACATCACATCCTCATCGGGGAATTCATATTCTGCAAAATGATGATCTTCCACCGGCTGGTGAGTAAGGTAATCTGCCAACACACTACTTTTGATAGCTTTTTGAGTGCGGTACTCAATATCATATTCAGATAACAACATCTGCCAGCGAGCAATTCTCCCAGTAAGAGCAGGCTTCTCAAAAATATACTTGATTGGATCCATTTTGGAGATCAACCAAGTGGTATGATTCAACATATACTGCCGCAAACGCTTTGCTGCCCAGGCCAAAGCACAACACATTTTTTCTAGCATGGAATATCGCGACTCACAATCAGTGAAATTTTTGCTGAGATAATAAATGGCGAACTCTTTCTTCCCTGTTTCATCATGTTATCCCAGAATACAACCCATGGATTCATCTAACATTGTTAGATACATAATCAACGGTCTTCCTTCTACGGGAGGGAATAATATAGGAGGTTCAAGCAGATACTCTTTAATACTCTCAAATTCCTTTTGGCATTCATCCGTCCACACACAACCTTGATCTTTCTTTAACAACTTAAAGATCGGTTCACACGTTGGCGTCATGTGAGAAATAAATCTGGAAATATAATTCAAATGCCCGAGGAAACCCCTGACTTGCTTTTCAGTTCTTGGTGCTGGCATTTCTTGAATTGCTTTGACTTTATCAGGGTCAACTTAAATTCCTTTCTGGCTAACAATAAAACCCAACAATTTCCCCGATCTAACTCCGAATGTGCATTTATTTAGATTCAAGTGGAGACGATACTTCCTCAAACGCTGAAACAACTGCAACTAATCTTTTATATGCCCTTCTTCAGTTTGGGATTTTGCAATCATATCATCAACATATACTTCAATTTCCTTGTGCATCAGATCATGGAATAGGGTTGTCATAGCCCTCTGGTACGTTGCACCAGCATTCTTCAACCCGAAGGGCATCACTCTGTAACAGAATGTTCCCCAGGGTGTGATAAACGTTGTCTTTTCCATGTCCTCTGGAGCCATTCTTATTTGATTATACCCGGAAAATCCGTCCATGAACGAGAATACCTTGAATTTTGCTGTGTTGTCCACTAACATATCAATATGAGGCAATGGAAAAACATCTTTTAGACTAGCTTTATTTAGATCTCTGTAGTCTACGTACATGCGGATTTTTCCGTCTTTTTTCGGTACTGGGACAATATTGGCAATCCATTGAGGATACACTGATGTCACAAGAAAACCAGCATTAATCTGTTTTAGGACCTCCTCTTTGATCTTTACTGCCATATCTGGGTGGGTTCTTCTCAACTTTTGTTTAACTGGCGGACACTTTGGCTTTAACGGCAAATGATGCTCAACAATGTCTGTATCTAGACCGGGCATATCTTGATAAGACCAAGCAAAAATATCCACATATTCTTTCAACAGCTCAATCAACCCGCTTTTTATATCAGGATGCAACGATGCTCCAATCCTAACCTCCTTCAGATCTTCTTCTGAACCCAAATTAATCACTTTCAAAGGCTCCTTATATGGATGAATGGTATTTTCCTCGTGCTCAAGCAACCGTGAGACCTCTTCTAGAATCTCATCATAATCCTATTCTTCGGCCACAAACACAGGGCAATCAAAGTTGGGAGAGGGTGCAGGGTCATTGTATTCAACGGGTTTTTTAATTAATCTGCACATATGATTTATGATTGCTTTTAGAAACTGACACATATAACAAGTGATCATGCAGATTAATTTTCAGTTATTATTTACTTTGAAAGGGTTTTTTATTTGATTACCACTTCCCAAGAAAAAGCAGAAAATAAAGACATATTTTTGGAAGCAAAGACAACTTTTATTAATGATCTTAATAGTCAAAGTAAACAGATAAGCCCATACAATACTTTCACCTTGGGCAGAGTGAAAGCTTTTCAAAAGAAAGAAATAGGTTTAACAAAACAAATTACTTTGAAATATGTATGCAAGAAGGAACATCAATGGTGACCCAGTTCTGAACTCGGGCTCCGTGCGTCACATAATTTGGTACTTCCTGCTCTGTTTCATCCTCTTCAACAGCATTAATTCCAGAACTAATTGGATGGAGGTAGCCTCCGCTGCGGAAAAAATCATGATAACTGTTCACATAAGACTTTGACTTCAAACTTTCGCCTTTGCGATTCTTTGAATAGAAACCCAAACCAGTTCTGTTTTTGTTCACGGGTGGATCCATAAGTTGTCCCCAAACTACATTATGACCATTGCACACAACCTGTTGTGTGTCCTTCAGCGAAACCACAGAATTCTCATTCCTCCTTATGTTGTCAATAGATAGGGCTTAGAACTGGGTTCCAACAGCAGACTCATCTGCTTCTACAATACTGAAAGAGGATAGATGGGATATCAACAACGCCTGCTCCCCATTTATGATCACCACCTTCCCTTCGTGCACAAACTTTAACTTCTGATGCAGAGTTGAAGTGACAGCCCCTGCTTCGTGTATCCATGGTCGTCGAAGCAAACAGCTATATGCGGGAATAATGTCCATAACCTGGAAGGTTATCAAGAACAAATGTGGTCCTATATGGATGGGCAAATCCACTTCACCGATGACAGATTTCCTCGACCCATCGAAAGCCTTTACAATGATGCCACTTGGGCGCATAGGTTCTCCTTGATACTTTAACTTCATGAGAGTACTCCTCGGTATAACATTCAGCGTGGATCCGTTATCAATTAGTACATTGGATAGTGAATCATTCTTGCAGTTCATAGATATGTGGAGGGCCAGGTTGTGATTCCTCCCTTCATCTGGTAACTCATCATCACAGAAACTCAAATTGTTACATGACGTAATGTTTCCAATTACGCTGCTGAATTGATCTAACAGCATGTCATTCTCCACAAAAGCTTGGTCTAGTACTCTCATCAGTGATTCTCTATGAGCAGAGGAATTCATCAACAAAGCGAGGATGGATATCTTTGAAGGAGTCTACAATAGCTGATCTACAATTTTGTAATCGCTCGTCTTAATTATCTTTAAAATAGCATCCACTTCTTTCTCTAATGTAGCTCCACTTGTCTCTCCTATAGCCTTCTTAGGCTCATCGATCTCAGCAATTTTCTTTCCAACAACAACATCTTTTCGAATAACCGGCGCAAACACACGACCGCTACGGGTCACCCTGCTATCATCGGCTATATTTCCAACATCTGGCATTGGCTGGATGGGAATCTCCATCCCGTCTTCTAAGATTGTAGTGTTGTATTTGTAAGGCACAACCTTATCTGATTCATAGGGAACAGGACCTGGTAGACTAATTACCAATGGGGTAACAGCTGGATTTCTATGGTACTCCACTTCAAGATGAGTGGGTGCACCAAAACAAGGTACAATGACTTCACCCATTCCTCAACACAATCAGCCATCAAAAAGTCATCTCTGGCAAACAAATCTTCGTCTGAAGAGAAATACTCATCTGCAGAGGCATACTCTTCCTCTGAATCTTCTTCCATCAAACAAACTTCAACCATATCAATCTCATGATAATCATCTCTCTAACCTGTGATCTTGATAGTTCCATTGTCCAACAGAAACTGAGCACCTTCCCTCACAATAGAACATCCTCGGGGGTTTCGACAACAAACTATGCAAGATCCATATTGGTGTTCCACCTGACCAGCAGTACGACAAAAAGTATCATGCAACTGCACTAGATCCTCATTCAAATGATCCACATCAAAAATTCTGAATTCACTCGGACATCCAGAAACCATATTCACTTCCTCTTCATATTCTGCCCTAGGCCTGATTATATGGATTAAACCTTCATCCATCATCTCCTGTAAATCAGCCTTTATCTTCTCGCAACCCTGTATATCTATACTGCAAATAGCACAACCGGCGTGGTCATGCGTATAATAACTGAATTCACAGAGGTTTACGTGCATCTTCACCAAATCTCCTCTAACCAGATTAATGTCAAAAATTTGAAAGTCGCCTGGACAACTGGCCACCATATTTACAACATTCACTCCCCCGTGCTTGGGTAGAGGATTGTCTTTCACATTAGGTCCCACGTCTTTGAAAGATAAAATTCCAGACTTCACCAACCTTTGCACTTCAGTCCTCAAAGGATAACAATTCTCAACACTATGCCCTATTGCTCCCTAATGAAAGGCACACATCTGGTCTGCTTTGTAATACCATGGCAATGGTGATGGTATGGCGGAGGTGGTCGTGTCTGGACCAACTTCTTCTAAATCAATGTTGGTAGTAGCTCTGCATAGCTCATGGGAATAGGATCATAGTTCTCCCTTCTCTGATTGTGCCCTTGATTCCCCTGCTGGGATGGTCTCTGATAAGCAACGGTAGTCGGAGCGGCATTTATAACAGGAGTAACTGAGGCGACTTGCTCATGACGCTGATAATTCTTTCTAGGAGCGTTTACCCTTAACTCTTGCATAACAGCATTTGTATCCCCCTCTTTCTTCTTTGTAAACCCATAAGATGGCTTCTTCACACCTCCAGATCCTTCACCCTTTCTCAAACGGCCTTCTCTTACTTCCTCTTCTAGGCGGACACCCATTCCTACCATCTTTGTGAAATCACTTGGTGCGCTTGCTACCATCCTTTCGTAGTAGAAAGCCCCCAGTGTCTTCAGAAAAATCTTAGTCATTTACTTTTCTTCCATGGGAGGAATCACTTGTGCAGCCACTTCGCGCCATCTCTGTGCATACTCTTTGAATGATTCTCTGTCTTTCGAAACCATAGCCCTAAGCTGGTCATGGTCAGGCGCCATGTCCACATTGTACTTGTATTGTTTAATGAATGCTTCTCCCAAATCATTAAAAGTATGGATGTTGGCATTGTCTAAACTCATGTAACATTTCAACGGTGCGCCGGTCAGACTATCCTGGAAAAGTGAATCAGCAGACATTGATCATCGGTGTGGGTTGACATTCTCCTTACATACATCACCAAGTGAGCACGAGGGCAAGTGTTTCCCTTGTACTTCTCAAATTTCGGGACCTTGAACTTAGCAGGCACTTTAACATTCGGGACCAAACACAACTCATTCACATTTTGCCCAAATAGCTCTTTTCCCCTAAGAGCCTTCATCTCTCTTTGCATTCTATCAAACTGCTCTTGGAAATCATCCATTCTGTCATAAAGACCCAAGTCTTCACTCGGCGGAGGGAAAGGACGACACATATCTTCGTTAACAAACGGAATCAAATTCACCGAAGGAGGTGCAGCAGGAACAATATGCACCACATGAGGTGCAGGAGTAACAACATTTTGAACCACTGGAGCATCTTGAGGGCCAAGATTGAAACCTTCAGGTGCAAAATTCTCTGGCATTCCCCACGGATAACCCTGAGGCATACGGTTTTGAACAACAGCCGGAGTAGCGGATACAGGAACAGTCGGAACTTTAGCATTTTCCCTTGTTAGTTGAGGTTGAACACTCGGTGTCTGATTCTGAGCAACCACCAGAGCTTCCATCAGAGCAGTCAGATTGGCCATGTCAGCCTTCAAAGCGGAAACTTCTTCGTGGAGGTCACGATTCTCCTTTTCTAAGTTGCCCATCTTCTTTTTGAAATTATCCCGAGTGTTGTAGTGATGAGTCAGCTTGCTGAGTGAAGTAAAGAAGCTGGGTAAGACACCTGGATATGCATAACAAATGCAAGAAATATGCGCAATATGATGCATGATATGCATATGATTATTTTTACTTTATCATTTAAAATTTCAAGGGATTTAAGATTTATAGACACATTGCAAACATCAAAGTAATAACGCTTTTGAAATACTGAAAATTTTCATTATAATAACTTCAAAATGGATTACAAGTTTCAATGATCCCAAGTACAAGATGAAAAAAACAATCTAAAATCCTGAGAAGGGGGACTAATAGAGATCAATCTGTATGTTGGCGCTTCCCTGTGAGCCTGACAATCTGAGCCCTCAACCTCTGGTTTTCTTCCACATGCCTGATGGTAACCTCCTTCCAATCATCTGAAGCAGGAAGTGAGTAATCAGCACCTATTTGAGGCTTAGGAGAAAATAAATCCCCTTGCCTCTCCATAGACTCCACCGCTCGACTCTCAAGGATCTCGATCAAATCATCTTTCTCCTTCAGGTCTGCTCTATAGGAACTCTCTAAAGTCTGGAACTTGTTCTTCCAAGCATCCCTTTCCTGTTGCATCCTAACCAAAGAAAGCTACAGCTCTTCTAGATCATCTAACAAAGGAGGAGTGGTCTTCACAAACAAATCAGGCATGGGTGTCTCCCGAGTATACGACATCTTCAACTGAATGGCTCTCAATCGGACCCACTGAAGATATGGCTCCAAAGAAACAGCACCTCTAGGTCCCAAATCCTTCCTACTCTTCTTATGAATGTGACGCCAGGCCTTCGCAATCTGCTCCCTAGCTCCCCTGTGGTCTTCTCCTTCCTTCAGAAAGAAACTACTCAAATGAATACTATTTGGTTTATCTCTCATCGGGTAACCAAGTTGTCGTCGTGCAAGAACAGGGTTACAGTTAATTCCTCCCTTTGTACCAAGAAGAGGCACATTGGGGAAACTACCACAACTGTCAATAATCTCCACATCCTGGTAAGCTCGATGATACCAATCAATATCCGAGTGAGTAAGTGCATGATCTTAGGAGCCCAACGAGGTTCCTTCTTGACATCCCAAAAAGCATCAGACTGAGGCATATGAGAGATAAACCATCGGTATAACAAAGGCGTGCAATAGATAATCATTCCCCCATGATAGGAACTCCGAAGATGAACAGAGTAATAAGCATCACCCTACAGTGTTGGAACCGAGTTTCCAATCATGAAAATCCTGATAGCGTTAATGTCGACAAACTTGTCCATATTAGGAAATAAGAATAATCCATAGGCAAGTAAAGCAAAGATGGCCTCAAAAGCAACCGTACTCTTCATCCTGGCAAAGTAACGACCTTTCTCCAATAAGAACTGAGCTCGTAATCCTCTAATCCATCCTTTGGTAGTCATATGGGCTTCCACCTCAGACTTCCCCAGATGAATCAAAGCAGCAATCTCATGTGGTTTTGGCTCACCCTCCAAACCAGTAAAAGGAACATGATCGGTAACAGGTAAATCCAATAGATAGGAATACACTTCCAGTGTTGGAACCAACTGATAATCGGGAAAAGTAAAGCAGTGATACACCAGATCATAGAACTGGACCAAGGTTGAGAGAATACCCTCCTTCATCTTCAGCTTCATGAGAGGAATAATGGATCCATACTTCTTCCGAAAGTCTGTAGGACACTCAATCTCTGGAATCAGACTAATCAGCTCATCTATCTTGGGATCCTTGAAATTGTATTTCCTGGTCTTTCTCTTTCCAGAATCCATGGTTTACAAGTACCTGAGATATTCACAAATAGTCAACCTTTAAATCCCTTGAAATATTGTTTTCTTCAAAAGATGCTTATGAGTGCATGGATGCATGATGCAACAATCACACACAAGATCACACATATAGGGTTCATAGGTTCAACGTCACGAGCATGAGGTCGAAGGTACTACCCATAAGGTATTGGTCTAAAAAGTTATCACCTACCGAACAAGGTTCTAAGAGGTTCCCAGAGTCTACATCCTTCCTTCGGATATTACCAACTTCCCGATTAACTCGGTAATTAGTAATATTCTCAAGAAAGACTCGTCCGAGCGTAGTATCGCGTGACAACTACTTCCGGATTACTCCGTCATAGCTTCCGCACTACACCTAAAAGGCCAATATGGGTTAGTTAATCTACGGTCCTCAGCTTCAACAGGCTCCCAGGTCGAAAGCAGTACGTCTTCCCGATTACTCGGTAAACGACACTACAGTCAAAGGGGCCTCCACTGAGTGGGGGATCTCATGCCTCCTTTTTTGGGATTACTCCCTCAAATTTAACATAACTATATCGCCCATCCTATCTTAAAGTTTTCCCAAGTCCGGGTATAGGACTTATGAGTAATCACCAAGCACCCTGTAAACCAGGAAAATCCAGACAAACATATATACAAAATATAACACATAAACACAATAACACATATACAGATATAAACAAATATAGGTTTAACCCACTTAGGGATGGACCAGCAAGAGGTCAATCTTTCCCCAGTGAAGTCACCATTTTTCTGTAGTGGTAGAAATGTTCAAGACTAAGCCATTGGATTGACTAGACTTTATACAAATCAAAATAAAAATCGCCACCGCGCTTTATTGTTTCCAAAGGAATGGGAAAAGAGCGAATAACCCAAAAAAGGGGAAAGATTCAAGGTAAGGGGGTTGGTTATGCAAAGGGAAGGTATTAGCACCCTAAACATCTACGGTACTCCGCAGGAACCTCTTTGAAAAAATCTGTATATTTTGGCCATAAAAATGTGTTATATAAAAAATGAATGGTGGAGGTGAGAAAAGAAATATTTTTATGATTTTTGCACCCGCCGCGGTTGCAAACCTTTAGTGCCTATGTACCACCTTTCGTGCAATAGGGGATCAGGGTACACGTAGTTCCTCTTTTAAAATTTGAAACACAAGTGTGTTGGTTAATTTTACGAGATAAGACATCATCGCCATTGTCCGTGTGGAAAACATACTTACTACCCACAATCACGAGAAAGGAGAATTTGCATCATCTCAAAGTGGAGGATATGGCTTGGATTTTAAAATCAACAATTCTTCACTCAACACCCAAGTGGAAATTATCTCTCTTTACTACATATTGTAGAAGTGTAGTTATTGCATCACTACAAGGATTGACAAGAGTCTAATCTTTTGAGAAAAGTTTTAAAATAAAAATCCAAAGTGACAAAATGGTTTGAAATGAGATTGATTGACTTTTAGCCTTCTCACAAAAATGTCAAGGTATTATTAAATTGATTGAAATTTATTTATGAAAATGTTTTGAAAATTCATGGACATAAGTCCAAGTTTATTATGAAAGTGTTTCAAGTTTAGAAACAAGAAGAGTTTTTTTTTAAAAGGAGGGAGAAGATTTTTGAAATTAAAGAAGATGGGAGGAGAAGAAGAGGCTATCCTAAAGCATAAGGTAAAAGCTAGGGATAATAACCATTTAACCAACAAGAAGTCAATACTTGACATTATGAGTCAATATAGAATTCCCATTCTTTGGATTGAAACCAAGCAAGGAAAGATACTAGACCTCTTCAGAGAACCAAACTTCAAGTGTTTTAAGTCTTCACAAAAATTGGGCAGAGTAACGGCTATATGCGGGTGAATTCCAAATTACAAACCAAGTATGTAATCATAATAACCTGCACACAAAACAAACAAACAACCCAATGTCTTCAGATAAACCTCAAGAACTCCAGGCAAAGTATTAAATAAAGATCACAAAGTCTCCAAGATAGGCCACGGTTTCTAATCCTAAGTCCAAGAAGTCTAATACTCCATAATGCCAAGGATAGTAACCAAATAGTCCAAGTATCATTAAAGATTTTTATGGTTCATGTTGATTATTAGGTGTCTTTAAAAGGAAAAGAAAAGCTCAAGTGAGAAAAATAAAAATGACATAAAAGAAAATGCTCAATTGAGCAAAATAAAAATGGTATGAAATGTAAATGCTCAAATTAAATGGTACATAAAGCATGAAAAAATAAAAGCATAAAGTAAAGTCAATTGTTAAAAATTAGTGGTTAGTTGGATGACCATCTTGAAACTTGCATTTGGAACTCATTAGAGGATTGGTAGAACCAAAGCCTCCACACAACAAGTTGCATTTGCTTTTTGTCAAGTATATCATCCATTTTGGAATCCTCACAAGTAACATTTAATGATCAACGATGTTTAAGTGATCCGCGTTGACCAAAGGTGTTGTAGATCCATTAGAGGATTGGTAGAACCAAACCCTCCACACAATGAATCTCAAGGTTATTGGATCAAAGAGATCAAATTAACATACTTGGGCTTGCAATCATAAGTTTGGGCCACGAATGATCATTTATTCGAATCGGGACAAAATTTAGCGCTATGTTAAGCAATCGTAAGTGGACTTATGTAGAAGTCGCACCTATTTTGAGGCCGGTCAATAGCAATTTATGTACTTCATGTTTGGATAAATGATATAGAGATCACCATCCCTTAACATGTAGCACAATTAAAAAAATAAAGGGATAAGATGAAGAGGGAGGGGAATGATAAGTTAATTTGGATCACCATTTCAAAATTCTTTCATCTTTAAATTCAACCACTCCTCTAGATGGATTAAAGTACTAAACATATCATTAATCCAAAGCACCAAAAATGAATTAAATAATTCATTCTTAGGTAGATTTGAATTGATGAACATTTATCCAACTTCATCTACATCACAAAGTCCATTGAGTTTAAAGACAAATTGAACATTTAAAATTGCAATCCAAATTATCCATCAAAGAGAGTGAGTAGAAAAATATTTGAGTCAAAACAGCCCCAAAATAAGGCAGAAAAAGTATTTTTGGCACTATTACAATCAATTGCTTAGACAGCAACTTATTGCATCAGTGCAGTTTTTTATCAAATCAATTGAAATTCTACAACAATTGATTGCAACCTGTTAAAAATCAATAGAAAACAGCATTTTAAAAATCAAATTCTTGTTCCAACTTTTCAGCAAACACCTTATGATCATGGATCCAATTGAGCATGAAAATTCCATCAAATTATGAGAAAAATAGCACTAATGGAGTCATAAAACAGTGCTCAATGAATCAAAACCAGAAATCCATAAGAGATCACATTGTGAAAGATGATGATCCAACTTACCAAAGGTAGAACTAGAGAATTATCAAACAACTTCCAGAATTTGCTTCAATTCAATAACAAGAATCAATTACCAAAGCTGAGATGTAGAGATTTGATGGAGAAAAGGTGTTTGGATGAAGGTTTAGCTCAAAGATTAGTAAGCTTCAATGCAAAGCTTACTAACTTTTTGAAAATGGAGCTTTGAGTGACTTTGGTAGATGGAGAGAATTGAGAGATTTTTTAGCAAGATGAGTTTGGCTATCAAAAGCTTGTCATTTGAATGAAATGAGGTCTCTATTTATAGAGTTTTAGGATTGGGATTAGTGGTAATTTGGTAATTGATTCTTGGAGCCAAAATTGAATTAGTGATATAATTTCAAATTATGCAGGAAAAAAAAATGGAGCCAAAATGATACAATTTTGAATTTGCTGGCTTTTTTTCAAAAAAACACGTGCATTTTGCTGTTATGAGTCGATACATGCATGGTATGCATCGATACATCCTAGCTGTATAACACAACATGTGTCGATACATGCCTCTATGTGTTGATACATACTGTTTCTTAAACACATTACAGAATCACACAAACTGCATGTGTCGATACATAACACGTATGCATCGACACATGCTGGTTATTCAAAGAGGATGAGTCGATACATACATGCATGTGTCGACACATGCTGGTTATAAAGACATGATGAGTCGATACATAGCATGTATGTGTTGACACATGCTAGTTATACACAACTGGATGAGTCGATACATACCCTTATGGGTCGATGCATGCTGAATTTTTTTTATTTTTGAAGGCAGAAATCCTTATTTGTCAGATGCTTCGACTCGGTACCTGCAAAACACAATTTTGAAAAGACAAAGACCAATATTTTTTGTATTTTGATTAGAAGTTAATCAACAACACATATACAAAATACACAACCAAGGTGCTTGGAAATTCCTCAAGAGCAAACTTAAAGATAGGAGATAGAAAAAAAAAAGGAAGAACCAACCCTAATGTGATCTTGTTATGATCAAGTTGACATGATATGATAGGGGAATCTTAGGGGGGGAAATTGGGGTACAACAGCGATCAGCCCATGCCAAAGTGCAAAAAGTTTTCTCGAGCAGTGAATATCTGGTTTCACAGTTGGTAAACTTTTTTCTCAGGTAATAAATAGCATGCTCTTTTCGGCCAGACTCGTCATGTTGGCCCAAAACACACCCCATAGAGTTCTCTAGTAATGTCAAGTACATGATCAAGGGTCTTCCTTCAACTGAAGGCAACTTGGCATTCATCATTCCATATGACTACCTGATCTTTCTTTAAGAGTTTAAAGATTAGCTCACAAGTAGCAGTCAAGTGAGATATGAAGCGGACGATGCAATTGAGACGACCCAAGAATCCTCTAACTTCTTTTTTAGAATGAGGGACCGACATTTCTTGGATGGCCTTTACCTTGGCAGGATCAACTTCAATGCCTTTATTGCTGATAACAAAACCTAGAAGCTTTCCTGATCGTACTCCAAATGTGCATTTGTTAGGGTTCAACCTTAACTTGTACTTTTTCAGCCTCTCGAATAGTTTTTACAGGTGATCGAGATGTTCCTCTTCAGTTTGTGATCTGGCAATCATGTCATCCATATATACCTCTATTTCATGATGAATCATGTCATGAAACAAAGCTACCATAGCCCTTTGATATGTTGCCCCTACATTCTTCAATCCGAACGACATGACCTTGTAGCAAAAGGTGCCCCATTGTGTAACGAAAGTGGTCTTCTCCATGTCTTCGGAAGCCATCCTAATTTGATTATAGCCGGAGAAACCGTCCATGAAAGAGAAGACTTTATGCTGAGCAGTATTATCGACCAAGACGTCAATGTGTGGTAGAGCGAAGTCATCCTTGGGGATTGCCCTATTCAGATCCCTATAGTCTATGCACATGCAAACTTTTCCATCTTTCTTTGGCACTGGAACCACATTTGCAACCCATTGGGGGTAAGATCTCACAACTAGGAATCTTGCATCAAATTGTTTCATCACTTCAACTTTTATCTTTTCAGACATATCAGGCCTCATGCGACGAACTTTTTGTTTGACAGGAGGACAATCTTCTTTTGTCGGCAAACCATGAACTACGATGTCGGTATCCAACCCTAGCATATCTTCATACGACTAAGCAAACACTTCAACATAGTCATGCAACATCTGAGCCAACCTTCTCGTGACACTGTCATCTAAGTTTTCACCGATCTTAACCTCTTTCCTGTCCGTCTCGGTACCCAAATTGATGACTTCAACTAACTCTTCATGTGGCTGAATAGCTTTTCCTCTTGTAATAGAAGTCTGGCTAGTTCTCCCGGTATTTCACAATCTTCCCCGCCTTCGTCTTCGGCTCGGTTAACTGGACATTCAAAGTCATAGTCGGCAATAGTAAAGTCATTGGTGATAAGATCCAGAGTGGATGAGGACCTGCAAGAGTGTGTGTGTGCATGTAAGATACATGGCTATTTTGAAAAATGTATTTGAAGAAAAGAGAGACAATGAACACAAAGATTTGAATGCAAAAGAGTCCAATGATTTGTATTGAATGATCATATGATAAGATGAACATAAATAAAACCCTTGACAAATGGACCAAAGTGCCCCAGGTCAGGCACATGGCTTAAAAGTCATTGTTAAATATTATAAACAAAATGTTCTTGAATTCAATAAAAAGTAATAAACAAGTAGATTACTCCTCAATGAAGGAGATGGGCACAAAGTCCTTTGCATGCCAATTCTTTAGCTCCATTGTAGTAGGATACACCCAATCTTCAAATGCAACTTCATCATCAGAATCACCTACAATGTTAGCTTTGTTGACATCTGTTGTACCCCAAAATTTGCCCTCCCATATTCTTCAAGATTTGGCAAGATCAAGCTTCAAAATCTCTCAAGGGTTGCACAGTCCAATTGCCTCCTAACACAGTCAAAATTAGGGTTTTGGTTCTTGCAAAGAAATTGAGATTCTCAAGGGTCCAATCAAGTCCCACATGCCTATACACATTGTCAAGCATTCATATGTCAAGTTTCAAGACTCACAGCATCAAATTGCACAGTCAAAAACCCTAATTGCTCCACAGTCAACTGTAGGGGTAAAATGGTCATTTGACAGTCAAAAGTCAAAAAATTTGGTCAACATCTTATTTTGAAGCCACAATCATCATTTTATCAAGTCTTGATCATGATTCCACAAACATGGCTCAAAAGGTCTCAAGATGCAAAAGTTTCTATTTTTGGACAGTTGAAAAGTCAACTGTAACTTGACCAAGGCATAACTTTTTCATGGTTTATCAGAAAAATCCCATCCAATGCTCATTTTGAAGGGGATGACATTTCCTACAACTCATCTTCACACTCCAAGTCCAAGAAATGCTCTCACAAAAAGTTATCAATTTCAACATTATAGGTCATTTTCAAAAGTCAACAAAAAGGCACTTTAAGCCAAAGACCATAACTTGAGATTGGTAAATCAAAATGACATGGGACCAAAGGCATTGGTTAGAGGACTTCAAGACCTTTCCAAAATGTCCAAGAACATGATCATAGCTTCAAAATTGAGCAAGATATGCATTGGAGAAGTTGGGAAATTTTTGGGAACTTTCAAAAGTCAACTTTGCCTAAAACACTTCAATTTTGCTAATGGGCCTCAAATTCTTTCTTGAATCATTACCCAAAGCCTATGCACGACCCATTGAGCTCAAAATAATTTATTCTCTTATTTTTAATTAATTAATTGGATTTATATTTATATTAATTCATTTAATTGGTTTTAAATATAAGAAAATTCAAAGATATGCTTTTTTAAATCTTTTTATGCAGCAAATATACTCCAAATATGCTAAAGATTTCGTGCATCATCCAAGGGGACAAGATCTTCCATAATTGGCAAAGTTTTCATGAAAAAAGATTGGAAATTATGTGATAAAAAATCAAAGATATGAAACATTATTACAATGGATTCATGGGCTTATTTTTGACCTAGAATCATTCACATACATATGCATAAGCTAAACCTACTCACACATACACGAAAAAAAGTTGTTGAGAATCCATAACCAAGTTGCAAAAATTCCAAGAAAATTGTGAAACTGATTTCATACTTGCAGGACAATTCAAGGCCAAAGATCGTTTCCATTACATTACTGACATTGCTAGGAAGCTATTACAATCAAGAACTAGTCCAAACGCGCAAGGAATCAGAGAATACAAGTGACACGGTTTGCTTTATTTTCCAGATTTGCACATCACGATTCATGTATTTTTAATACATTTGGTTGATTGTTTTGTGCTCACGGCATTCATGCAAAGCTTTTGGTATGATTTAATTCCATTAGCATGCCTTGAAACGCCAGTTACCATGAACGACATTTAGGGTTTCTGAAGCTCCAAATTAGGGCTTTCTTGTTGAGGAAAAATTAAACCTTGAGACCTATACAGCTGAATTCAGAAGCTCAATACGAGTTGAATGGCAACCTCGCGCTCAATTTATGTTACCTCCTCTTCTATTCGCTATTTTCAGGACTTTCAGTTTGTGGGGGTTTAAAACCCCCGCTACTTGTTTTATATTTGCAGGAAAAAGATGAAGAAGACAATAGCTGTCCAAGCGTGATTGGAGAGTTTAAACTTTAGCGCGCTTTTTTTATATCCCAGCATAATGGTCTTTTTTCATATATTATAATTCTTTGTTATATTGTTTACAAATGCGCTAAGTGGCTCAGTTGGTGGAGGATGTGTATTGCAAGCATTGGGACTTGGGTTCGATTCCCAGGTCCCCCTACATAATTGATATTTTTTGTCCTAACATGTTCTAGTGCAGCAGTTGTTCAATATCCCACCATGCATCCTCACGCCTAAGCCTGCCACGCGCTTATGATGATCAATCTGAAGGCCACAGAATGAAGTCCAGGGTATGGCTCAGTCAACCAACGTGCACTCAATCTGGAGAGTCAAACAAGGCCTTTGTGTCAATGGGCCTGAATTGCTTCAACAAACCTCCATTTGGGCCTGAAACCCCCCTTGGTTTGCATCCTTTTTAATTTTATTTTATTTTCTTTTCTAATTCTTTTTAATTGTTTTAATTGTTTTTTTCACCATAAAATAATTTTCCATAATAAAAACAGAAAATCAAAAATACAAAATATGTGTAATTATTTATTAATTTCCTCACTAATTTATTTTTGTAAATAAATGTTAATAATTAATTTAGTTAATTTAGGTTTGAAATTCAATCTTTTCTTTAATAAATAAAATTCTATAGAATTAGGTTTTGATTATTTTCATCATTATTATTATCATTATTTATTATTATTATTAATTACTATTATTTTTGTAAATAACATGTAAATTAATTAACTAGTAAATTAGGTTAACTTTAACATTTTCTTAATAAGTAAAATAATTTAGAATTAGGGTTTTCTCTTGATTTTATTTTCTTTATTTCATTAAATACAAAAAACATAAAAAACATTTTCTTTTCTTGAATTAAATAATTAATTAGCATTTAATTTCATTTAATTTCAAGCAAAGGGTCAAAACCCTCGGACGTCCTAATTTTTATTCTTTTCGCGCATTATTTCCTTTTGATTATTATGTAACTGCTTTCCAGATGTAATAGTAATTAGGTATTTTATTTACTTTCCGCATCCTTTATCAAAAACAGGTCTTTGTATTTTGGCGATGTATAGACCTGCGCCTTGTAATAGCGTAGCTTTTATCCTTCCGCTTTTAATTTTCCGCACTCCTAAATTCTAAATTGCATGAAAGAATGTATGTTAATTAAAAACAACGCGTAGCTCACAATGCCATGATCAAAGATAACTGTTAACATGAAAACAACACACAAATACACACACCACTTCTAGGGTACGCCTCACTCGTTGCCTTCGAAACGTGGTCGTCAAGTATAGGACGTTTTAGCGGTCACTCTTATGTCCATAATCCAGTTGCCTCGAAACAGTTGCCTCGAAACGGTTGCCTCGGATTAAAAAAGGATCTAGGACATTGTGGTACGGTGGGAGAACTGACTTGAGGTTTTGCGTTTGTATTCGCAAATGTTGCGGTTAGCAAGAGTCGCCACCGACTTTTTATTTTATCCTAAGGAAAGGTTAAAAAGCACAGCAAAAACCTTTTGAGATGTTTTCTTGGGTTCGGGGAGTAGATTATAGAAAGGGAAGGTATTAGCACCCTTTCTATCCATGGTTATCCATGGGCTCTTAGTTACTTGCTTAGATCAACTTGCCTTTAATTTTCAATTGTTTGAAATGGTGCTTTGTGTGTGTGGGTTTGAAAATGTTTTGAAAAGAAGCCAATGTGGTGGCAACCTTTGTAATGATCCTATGTGGGGATGTATACAAAGATGTATGTCTTTTGAAAAGGTTTTCATTTGTTTTTGAAAGTTGTTTTGAAAGTGTTGTGAGGTGTGGTTTTAGAAAATAGGCAAGTGTTTTGTTTTTGCAAGTTTTGATTCAAGTAACTAAGAGGTTATCTACTCCTAAATTTCTCAAAAAAATTATTGCTATACTTTAACCCTTTTAACAAGTTTGCTCCACCATTGTATTTGGTGGGCAACCTTGTGTTAGGATGTGAAAGGGACAGGCGCGGGTCATCGTTTTAGACCATAATTGTAACGACGTTAAATGTCTTTGGGCAATTTCTTTAAGGGACTTGATCATTTGTTTTTGTTTGTTTTGAAAAGTTTTGTCGAGGGACTATGATCATTTAAATTGTTTGCTTTGCCCAAAGAAGTTCAACATACAATATGGCCCATTTATTTGAAGGCAACAAGTGGAATACCCTAGGGGGTGCAAGTGTGATTTGTGTGTTCATTTTCATGCTTGTTTATCTTGTATTAGGTCAAACTATTTTTTTATCGTTTTTTCGCATACAAACCCTAATTCTAACATGTTGTCATTAGAAAGCGATAAAGTGCGAAATTAAAATTACTAAGCTATTACAAAACCAAATATGGGAAGGGGGGTACAAATGTTCAAATGGGGATATTGACAAGAATTTAAATCTAAATTATTACATCAATTGAATATTTGCAATTTAAATAATGCATAATTAAATGTAAATTAAATAAATATGTGAAATGCAAAAAGAAAGTTTTTATGTGTATGAGAAAAGTATGGTTTATGTAAAAGGGAAAAGAAAATAAAAATGTATTATTTTTGAGTATTTTGAACTTAGGGTAAAAAACCCTAATTTTTAAAGAAAAAAGGTATTATTTAATTTAATACAACTATTTATTTATAAAAATAAAATAAAATGAAGTATATTGTGAAAAAAGGTATTTTGTATCAAATATTAATAAAAATGAAAAAAAAGTCAAGTATTTTTTATATTTTGTCTTAAATATATTAATAATCACATATATATATATATATATTAAACCCTAAATATGTATTATACAAAAAAATAAGTATTTATTTAATATTTTAATAAAATAAATAAAAGAGTATTTTTTATGTGAAATATTTTCAGAAAGTAAATGAAAATAAAAATTGTATTTATATTATTTTTACATTTTATTCTAATAATCATATATATATATATATATATATATATATATATATATATATATATATATATATATATATATATATATATATATATATATATATATATATATATATATATTTATGTACAAACAAAGAAAATAAACAAATAAATATGCAATAAATGCAAAAAGTGATGAAAAAAAATATTTTTAATTTTTAAATGGCATGAGAAAAAATAAACAAAGTCAGCCAAAAAAGAAAAAGTCAAAAATGTTAAAAAATGAGCAAATTGGCTCAGGGGGGTGTAAACCAAAAAAGATGGTGTGAAAAGCAAAATAACACAGGCCCAGCCCATTGACCATTGTCTTCAACCTCTGGCTTCAAACATTTGAAAAAACGCGCGCCTCTTGCTTCAATGTCTAACTCCTGATTCTTGGCTTTTCAGCAAAAACTCATAACACAAGAAATGTTCAGCATGAAGAGACGGTTTCAACCATATAAATAACTTGACCTATCTCTCTAAGATGAGGGAGAATTTCTCTCCCCCTCTTTTCTGACCTAACTTTTCATCAATGTTCAGACATGAAATTCTCTAAGCACACGAAACATAAATGAAATCTAATCATATGAGCATGTTCAGGGCTATGATTGTGACATGTTTTCTTCAAAAACCTAAAGCTAACAATGCCTAATAAGAGAGATAGAACTCCATGAATATACCTGTTTAGTTGGAATCGAGCTTGGCAATGGAGGATGTTTCAGAGTGAAATGATGACTTGTACAGCTTCCTTGAAGTGTAAGGATGCTTTTCCAATTCCTACTTTGTCTTGAAACTCCCTGAATCGAGCTAGTGAACTCCAACTGCAAAACAGAAAATTGAAAATGGTGAAGTGGCTTGGAGGTGTTACAGGTCTGATTTTAGGACATGGTTAGCTTGTATATATTGTAGGGAAGGTAGAGGAAAAGGTTTGGATCAAAATGCTCGAAGGGATTGGGAGTTTGCTCTCAAACTGCAGGGCTTGCTCTGTTTGAGCAGTTTTGTGATGTTTCTGAGATGGAGGATGCTTGGGAGGTTTTGGACTCGTGCCAAAGCTTGAGTATGTTCTATGGAAAATGTTTGATAGCTTTTTTTGTTGTGTGTGTATGCTGAAGAGAGAGTTGTGTTAAGTTATGGACCTTTCTTCACACTTAAGCTACAAAAGCAAGTTGGTTGTTTTAGATTAGTAGGGGGCCTCCTAATGTGCTGCATAAGCCTCTCTTGATCAGTGTGTTATGCACATAATCTTGTGCAAAGCAGATCTTTCATGTACTTGTTGGATTACAAACTTGACATAAAGCTAAACTTTTCAAAAATGGAAATTTCACTTTATCTAGTTTAGGATTAAACCATTATGCAATGTTAGAACACAAAGAACATGACCTTAACACATTGAATATGCATTAAATTATTGAGTATGAAATGGTTCAAGGACCTGTAATCAAGCATAAAGCAAACTGATTTCAAATTGGCAAGATTATGAACATGTCTTGATGAAGAACAAAAGTGAATTTTTGCCAACTTGTGAAATTCGAATCTCTCAAGTTATGAGGTTGTTTGATGAGTTCTTGGACATTTTGGAAAGCTTGGAATGTGTACTACAATCCATCTTTGAAATGCAAATCAAAATTCCAAGTGGAAGGGTATGAAAAGTGGCCTTGAAGTAGGGTAGAAAACCTTGTCAAAATAGGTCAAATTTCACTAAGTTAAAAGATGGTTTAGTGCCCTTATTCAAAAAATTATAACTTGAGATACAAGCTTCAAATGAGAAAACTTTGTGAAACAAAGTTGTAGATTATGCAACAAGCTACAACTTTCATGTTTTGACTTTTGTTTGAATCCAAATGGATCATGGTGAAAAGATGGGGCAAAGTTGGGAAAAAATTAGGGTTTTTTCATAACTTAGAAAAATTCTAAGTTATGAAAAATTCCATTTTCAAACCCTAATTTGCATTTTGTGATTTCTTGATGAACAAGTTTCATGATTTGGCATGTTTTGATGAAAAATGAATCTTGACTCTTGATTTTGACCAAAAAGTCAAAGTTTGACTTTTCAGTATACAGTCAAAATTGATCAATTGACTGGGAAATTCAACTGTCAATCTTGTGTACTTGGGATCTTTTGAGCTTGATGAGCATGTCAAGATAATTCCATGGGGTCCTTGAGGCCATATGTGAGCTTGGTTTACCATTGGCTAGGTCAAACAGTCAAAAATTGCCTTTGTGCAGTCAAAACCCTAAAAATGACCATTTTGCCCTTTTGATGATCTGATCAAATTTCTTGGGGAATTGTGATCCAAACTTGATCAAATGGTCTATATGAGTTCATAATGTTGATGTGGATCAAATTTCATGAGGTTTGACTGTCAATTGGCCACAGTTGACTTTTTCCCCAATACAGCTGATTTCTAGGTCAACTGTCCAATTGACTGGGCAAAACTTGGAATCAAGACTTGAAACTTGGTATAGGTAAACTTGGGAGTCCAACATGAAGCATGAAAGTCATCTTAGGCATTTTAGGTCAAAACATCCTTAGGCAAACACAAACCCTAATTTGGGTCCACAGTGCAAGGAGAAGTCTTGAGCAGAGGAAACCCTAACTGGATCTTGATCTTCAAAGGTCTTGTGATGAGAAAATGTTGAGGAAATGGGAGGGCAAATTTTGGGATACAACAGTTGCCCCTGTTCAATCTTCTTGGACCTGAAGAGTTAGATTGGCAAGTTTGCCTTTCGTGACTCGAGGGTAAAAGGAGATTGGACACTAGAGTGCCCGGAAATTTGCACTCGCATGCTGGAGTCTCAACAATGTGGTGTCGGGAATGGGCTTATGGATGCCATTTGGAGAGATGGTGGATAGGGAGATGGGCTTATAGATGCCATCTGGAGAAGTGACAGAACTTTGTCGGGAATGGGCTTATAGATGCCATTTGGAAGTGTTAATCGCATAAGAGATTCCTTAGCGAGAACTGGTGTATTTGAGAAAGATAGATGTTTTCCTGGCTTGTTACAGGTGTTTGATCTTCAGTCTCCTTATGCAGATATGCCCTGGCTAGATACAGGTATCGAATCTACAATTGGTTGCTCAAATGTGCCCTGGCTGGATACAGAAGTCAAATCTGGAAATAGTCGTTTAATAGATGTGCCCTGGCTGGATACAGGAA
Source organism: Vicia faba (assembly GCA_948472305.1). Taxonomy (NCBI): domain Eukaryota; kingdom Viridiplantae; phylum Streptophyta; class Magnoliopsida; order Fabales; family Fabaceae; genus Vicia; species Vicia faba. The sequence continues at coordinate 312,076,647 of OX451738.1, read as the reverse complement.
TCGAATCTTCGAACTCTTCAGACGTGCCCTGGCTAGATACAGGAGTCGAGTCTGGAAACGTGGTCAACAGATATGCCCTGGCTGGATACAGGAATCGAATCTGGAGATGTTGTAGTTGATAGATGTGCCCTGGCTGGATACAGGAATCGAATCTTCGAACTCTTTAGACGTGCCCTGGCTAGATACAGGAATCGAGTCTAGAAACTGATCACTCTCAGATGTGCCCTGGCTAGATACAGGTATCGAATCTGGAATTGTGACAGTTGAAGGTAGTCGTTTTTTGAGATTGTCTTTTTCCTGAAAAGGCAAAAACGTAAGTTGTATGCAATGTCATGATGTATGATATGCATGATATCATGATGTTCAACATGAGATGTTGTATGCGTTTCATCATGTAGGTAAGCAAGATGTATGAAAATATGAAATGTTTATGAGTGTAATTTCATCTTAGGAAAATAAATCCTTGACGAACGGCCGGGAAGCTGCTCTGTGGAAGAGATACTTGGCCGAAGTTTTGATGAGAGGCCTGCTGAGGACTTCAACGACGGATTCCGTTGAGGATAATGATGATAAACTCCGCTGGGGAACTCCAAAGATAAACTATGCTTGGGAATACCAAAGATAGACTCCGCTGGGGACTGAAGGAACTTTGCCGAGAGCGATCTTCCGTGGCTTTTAGCTGAGGATAACCCAGTTATAAGTCCTTGTGAGGAAATAACTCTAAAAAAAACTTGGGTGGGACGTCCGTGCTTCGCCGGGGATAAGCTTGCAGAATCTATTGGGGATGAGCTTTAAGACCTGCCGGGGAAAGTTGTGCCTTTTCAGGATCGACGAGGAATCAACTTTGCTTGGGGAAAGTATTGTCGCGTCCCGTTTTATCTTGCGGGAAATTGAGATGATTCAGCCACATTCTTCAGTTGAACCTACCTTGGTGCCTTGGCGGACAAAACAACCAGACTGCAATAGACAACTCCACATTGCCCCTGTCTTTGATGTCACTTGTAATTAATCTCTTGTTTTATATGCAAACACTCATGAATCAGCAATTTAATGTCAAATGCATATATCAAAAATGAACATTGGACGTTCTTCGCAAGACAAAACAAAAAGAGGAAAACAATGGTAATTTGTATGAATAAGTGAATTTGTATTGATTTAAACTTTGCCTGTGAATAGGCGTTTTTTGTACAAGAGGCTGACATCCTAGTAAGAGGACATCGCCAAATAGTATAGAGTTTACAATTTGAAAAAGGAAACAAAACAGCTATGTGAACAATCCCACTGGGTTCCAATTCTGCTATCGCCTTTATGCCTTCGAACGTCCCATCGCTTTGCTGCCCCAACTTGAAGATGAAGCTGATTGGTCAATGCCGCAATCTGAGCCAGATAGTCGATGCCGAATTCCGGATGCGAAGTGATCCAATGAGACATAGTGTTACGCTTTTATCCCTAACTTTTGCCTGGACCTCCCTTTCGGGTTTTCAGTCCACCGGGATACCCTTTTTTGCCTAAGCCGCCCTTTCGGGTTTTCGACTTACCGGGTGTACAGATTTTTTTCATTTCATCCCTTATTTTTGCCCGAACCCTTTTGGTTCGCCGGGAAGCCCTTATTTTGCCTAGGTATGTCAACCTAGCGGGTCTTTTATTTATGCGTAGTATTTTTTCACTATGTCTGCATTGGCGGGGTGAGGAAGGTCGTCACCATCCATGGTGGTTAGGATCATGGCTCCTCCTGAGAACACACGCTTAACCACAAATGGCCCTTCATAGGTAGGGGTCCATTTGCCCCTGGGATCACTCTGAGGAAGGATGATGCGTTTGATTACCAGGTCCCCAACTTGATACTCTTGTGGTCTGACTTTCTTGTTAAATGCCCTGATCATCCGTTTTTGATACATTTGACCGTGACAGATAGCAGTGAGTCTCTTTTCGTCAATCAGATTTAATTGATCAAGTCGAGTCTGGATCCAATCATCTTCATTCAAGTCTGCATCCTTCATTATCCGGGGAGAGGGTATCTGGATTTCGATTGGCAAGACTGCCTCCATGCCATAGACCAAAGAGAAAGGAGTTGCCCCGGTTGATGTCCTTGCTGAGGTGCGGTACCCATGAAAAGCGAATGGTAACATCTCGTGCCAATCTTTATAGGTCACTGTCATCTTCTGCACAATTTTCTTGATATTTTTATTGGCTGCCTCTACAGCCCCATTCATCTTCGGCCGGTAGGGAGAAGAATTGTGGTGCTGTATCTTAAATTGTTCACAGAGTTCAGTGATCATTTTGTTATTGAGATTGGTACCATTGTCCGTAATGATTCTTTCTGGGACGCCGTACCGACAGATCAGATTATGCCGGATGAAACGCGCCACGACGCTCTTGGTTACTGTGGCATAGGAAGCTGCCTCAACCCATTTCGTGAAGTAATCGATCGCCACCAAGATGAAGCGATGCCCATTGGATGCCGTCGGTCGGATCTCACCGATCATATCGATGCCCCACATTGCGAAAGGCCAAGGTGCCGTCAGGACATTCAAAGGAACCGGAGGGATATGCACCTTGTCAGCATAGATCTGGCATTTATGACAAGTTCGGGAGTGCTGGTAACAATCGGCTTCCATTGTGGACCAGAAATATCCTGCCCGAAGGATTTTCTTAGCCATGGTGTGTCCACTGGAATGGGTTCCAAATGTACCTTCATGCAGTTCCATCATAATTTTCTCTGCTTCAGCCTTATCCACACAACGCAGCAGAGTCGAATCATGATTCCGTTTGTAGAGAATGTCGTTGCTGAGGAAGAATTTTGCAGCAAATCTCCTCATGAACTTCTTATCATTGACGGATGCACCTTCAGGGTATTCCTGAGCTTCCAAGTACCTCTTCACCTCATGATACCAGGGTTTTTCAGTCACCTTCTCAGCCTCGAGCTCGCAGCAGTATGCCGGTTCGTCCAACTTCCAGATTATGATTCGGGGAGCCTCATTGTCCCATTTAACTTTGAACATTGAAGACATCGTGGCTAGTGCGTCCGCTAGCTGATTCTCCTCTCTGGGGAAATGCTCAAAAGTTATCTCTTCAAAGTGAGGGAGCAAGGTCGACACATACTCCTTGTAAGGAATAAGATTCGGGTGTTTCGTATCCCACTCGCCTTTGATCTGATTGATCACGAGAGCGGAATCTCCGAAGACCTTTAGAAATTTTATCCTTAAGTCGATTGCAGCTTGTAAACCCATGATACATGCCTCATATTCTGCCATATTGTTGGTGCAGCTGAAACATAATCGGGCGGTGAGGGGAGTATGAGTTCCTTTGGGAGATATGATTACAGCGCCGACGCCGTTACCCAAAGCATTGGAGGCTCCATCAAAATGCATAGACCATCGGGATCCTTCCTCAGGTCCTTCATCCGGTCCAGGCACTTCACAGTCAGTTACCACCATGATGTCTTCATCCGGAAAATCAAAGTTCAATGATTGGTAATCGTCCACAGGTTGGTGTGCCAAATGATCGGCCAGTACACTTCCCTTAATTGCTTTCTGAGTTGTATACTGGATGTCATATTCTGTCAAGATCATTTTCCATCTCGCTATTCTTCCAGACAGAGCGGGCTTTTCAAATATGTATTTGATGGGATCCATCTTTGAAATCAATAAAGTAGTGTGAGTCAGCATATACTGTCTCAGCCGGCGAGCAGCCCATACAAGAGCGCAGCAAGTTTTCTCAAGCAGTGAGTAACGAGACTCACAGTCGGTAAACTTTTTGCTCAAGTAATAAATAGCGTGCTCTTTTCGGCCAGACTCGTCATGCTGCCCCAGCACACACCCCATTGAATTGTCAAGTACTGTCAAGTAAAGTATCAGAGATCTTCCTTCCACTGGTGGCATAAGAATGGGTGGCTCTTGGAGATATTCCTTTATTCTTTCAAAGGCGGCCTGACATTCATCATTCCAGCGTACTACTTGATCTTTCTTCAGCAATTTGAAGATTGGCTCACAAGTAGCGGTCAGATGTGAGATGAATCGGGCAATGTAATTCAGTCGTCCTAGGAAGCCTCTGACTTCTTTCTCTGTTTTTGGAGTCGGCATCTCTTGTATGGCTTTTACCTTGGCAGGGTCCACCTGAATACCCTTATCACTTACAATGAAACCTAGCAATTTTCCGGATCTTACCCCGAAGGTGCATTTGTTGGGATTCAACCTCAGCTTGTATAACTTGAGTCGGTCAAACAACTTCCTCAGATGGTCAAGGTGCTCCTCCTCAGTTTGAGACCTTGCAATCATGTCATCAACGTATACCTCAATCTCATGATGGATCATATCATGAAATAAAGCAACCATGGCACGTTGATAGGTTGCCCCAGCATTTTTCAATCCGAATGGCATGACCTTATAACAGAAGGTGCCCCACTGAGTCACAAATGTAGTCTTCTCCATATCCTCTAGAGCCATCTTGATCTGATTATACCCCGAAAAACCATCCATGAAGGAGAACACCTTGTGTTGAGCTGTATTGTCAACAAGGACATCAATGTGAGGTAGGGGAAGTCATCCTTGGGGCTGGCCCTGTTCAGATCCCTGTAGTCGACACACATTCTGACTTTACCGTCCTTCTTCGGTACTGGCACCACATTGGCAACCCACTGGGGGTAGGAAGTCACTGCAAGGAACCCGGCATCAAACTGTTTCATGACCTCGGCCTTGATCTTCTCAGACATCTCTGGACGCATCCGTCGAACTTTCTGTTTTACCGGAGGGCAATCTTCCTTGGTTGGCAAATGGTGAACTACAATGTCGGCATCCAAACCAGGCATATCTTCATAGGACCAAGCAAAGATCTCCATGTAGTCTTGTAGCATCTGGATCAATCGTTGCTTCACGCTGAGCTCTAGATTGGCACCAATCTTGACCTCTTTCCTATCTGTCTCAGTACCCAAGTTAATTGTCTCCACAGGCTCTTCATGTGGTTGAATAGCCCTCTCTTCCTGAAGTAGCAGTCTCGCAAGTTCACCAGGCACTTCGCAATCATCTTCACCTTCGTCTTCGGCCAAGTTGATCGGATTTTCGAAGTCATAACTGGCGGTAGCAGAGTTGTTACCAGTGAGATCCAGAGTAGATTGAAACCTGTATAAGTGAGTGTGTGTAAATATAGCTGTTTTGCAATACATGTAACACAAAAAAGGAAAAGAGCAAAAGATTTGAAATGCAACAAACGTCCAATGTTTTGATTGATGATATATGAAAATGTCATACAAAAAAGCCCTCACAAATGGAGCTACGATGCCCCGGGTAGGACACCGAGCCAACAAAGTTTTAACATATTGTTGTTACAAATTGGAAATCAAAAGAAATCAATTACTGCGTGACAAATGTGATAGGGGTAAAATCCTTTGCCGTCCAGTTGCTTGGTCCGTTGCTGGTAGTCGGGTAGATCCAACTGTCAAACTCAACTTCCTCCACATCTTCCTCGATAGCATTAACCCTTGAGCTGGAAATAAACACCGGAGCCTTTCCGATCCTCTCTTTGCGCACCGCCTTCTGAGCCTCTGCAGTAAAGCCTAGCCCAAACTTGTCGTTCTTCTGAGTGAAGTCAGGAAGCTGACCCCAGTGTGCACAATTGCCTTTCTGAACCACAGCCCGGGCATCCCTTAGGGAAGCCATCTTCAAGGAATCATTCTCTTCGGCCATTGTCTCTGCAGCGGCTGAAATTGGATGCACCTCCTCGAAATGTTGGAAGGGGGTTTCAATGAACTCTCCGTCCATCTCAATGTACCTGAAGGAATTCAAATGGCTCACCATATACTCCTCTTCTCCTTGCACAGTGACGATCTTTCCCCTGACGGGATACTTCAGCTTCTGGTGCAAGGTGGAGGTCACTGCCCCAGCTTTATGGATCCAAGGTCGACCCAGCAGACAAGAGTACGATGGACGTATATCCATCACGTAAAAGGTAGAGTCAAACACTTGAGAACCCACACGAATAGGGATGTTAACCTCTCCATGAATCATCCTTTTGGAACCGTCAAAGGCCCTGACGATGATATTGCTGGGTTTCAACTTCAGGCCTTCATAATCCAGACGATCCAAAGCCTTTTTCGGAAGAACATTCAAGGAAGAACCGGTGTCCACCAATACATGTGCCAGAGTAGTGCCCCTGCATTCAATAGAGACATGCAGGGCATCGTTGTGGTCTCTTCCCTTCGCGGTCAGGTCAGCATCTGAAAATCCCAAGCCATTGTCCGCTGTTAGATTCGCTATGCAATCAGTGAACTGGACTGCAGACGTCTCCTGCGGCACATGGGCCGTCTTGAGAAATGAGATCAAGGCCTTAGCATGGGCCTCGGAACATAGCAATAAGGAGAGCAGGGAGATCTTGGAGGGTGTATGCCCCAACTGCTCGACAACATTAAAATCACTTTTCTTTATTATTTTCAGAATCTCCTCCATTTCTTGTTGGGAGGCCTCAGCATTTACGGGTATTGGTGCCTCCATCCGGGCAGGCTCTTCTTCAATCCCTTTGCCCCGAGCATTTGATGACTCGGCAGCAGGGGACACAATTTGATCAGCAACAGTAACAGGTATACTTGTAGGTTTTATGAGGAGGGGTTTTCGAATAGCGGGCGGCGCAATGTCAGGCGAGAAGAGCCTGCCACTGCGGGTAACTTTGGCTGGACCAGTGATATCGCAGATACTGGCACTAGCGTCGAATTCTTGCTTGATTCCATTTACATACACGTCTGCCCCATAATGCCAGGGGACAGCTTTATCAGACACGTAGGAGAGGGGCCCCGGAACAGTAATGATCACAGGCGCAACTGTCAAGATTTGAATAGGCTTCTTCGGGGGAGCCTTGATTGGATTTTTGAAGATGGTAATCACAGAAACTTCTTTCATCGGAACCAATTGAACAGCAGTCTTTTTGAATAGAATCTCCTTGCTATCCATTAGGCCTTGGATGCCTAACCTCAGCAAGGGACAATCAGATAGGGAAATAGCACATAACAGGCAACCTTCACCGCATCCCGGAAATAAACCGGCCCGCAGTAGGTTCTTCTTAACAGTCTTCAGAGGGGTAACAACTTCATCTACCGAAACAGCGTACACTTCTTCCTCAATGGCGTTTACCCTATGCTGGGGCATAGGAGCCGTTACAACATTTGGTCTTTCTGGCGCTTCAAACTGAATTTATTTTGCGTCGATCAGATCTTGCACTTTGTTTCTCAAGGCCCAGCAATCATCAGTAGTGTGCCCGGGACTATCAGAATGATAAGCACACCGGGCATTTGGGTTATATTTAGGAGACGCAGTGTTGACGACCTTAGGAGCTTCTTTGAGGGTCACCAGGTTTGTGGATAACAGTTGGGGTAAAATTTGAGATAATGTCATACTTAGTCGGGTATACTGCCTCTTGGGCCTTTCACTTCTTTGTTGATTGTACTGCTGAGGAGCAGCAACAGGTTTGGAGATGACCAAAGCATTGACGGCTTGGCGACTTTCGGGCTTGACTTGTCTTCTAGGACCATAGACGGCACTTGCTTCTTTCTTAAATGGCCTCTTCTCAGCACTTGTAGAGGCAGCCTTTTGTATCTTGCCTGACCTGATGCCAGCTTCAATTCTTTCTCCCGTTAATATCAAATCTGTGAATCCAGCGGAGGAGTTACCAACCAAATGATTGAAAAACGGACCAGACAACGTCCCAAGGAACATATCAACCAGCTCTCGATCAGTTAATGGAGGCTGCACCCTGCCAGCCAAATCTCTCCATTTTTGGGCGTACTCTTTGAACCCTTCACCCGTTCCTAGAGACATACCCTGAAGCTGGGTACGCGTAGGAGCGAGATCAGAATTGTATTGGTATTGTCTGTAGAATGCGGTTGCCAAATCCTCCCAGTGTCGGATGCTAGCTCCATCCAATTGGTAGAACCATTCAAGCTGTGACCCCGAGAGGCTATCTTGGAAGAAGTGAATCCAGAGGTTCTTATCCGCCGTGTAAGGTTGGATTTTCCTTACGTACGACCTTAGATGCAGCTTTGGGCAGGAGACCCCATCATACTTGGCGAAGGCAGGCGCCTTAAACTTGTGGGGAATGACTACCCCAGAAGATAACCCCAAATCTCCGAAATCCAGTCCTGGCACATTCTGAATTTCCATGGCGCTCAAGCGGTCCTCCAATTGTTTGTATCTGTCAGCAGCAGGTGGGTATTGTTCGTCATTATAGTCCGTCTCGTTGTCGGAGACTGCGGGACTAGGAGCTCCTCCCCTTTGGGGACTGTTTTTCTCAGCAGAAGAAGTGGTTGGATCAGCTTCATTGTGGAGTGTGTTCCCAAATCGGCGTCCGGTGTTGAACAATGCGGTCCTCTTTTTCTTCTTCTTCTTCATGAGTAGAGTCTTCAACTCTTGCTGACCTTGGGCTAGGCTTAGGACCATCTCTTGAAACTGTGCACTTTGGGCCTGAAGGGCCTTGATTGCTTGCTCACTGGATGATTCTGGATTCATGATGACTGTTCACACAAACAGCGAAAAATTAAGCAACCTGTGAAATAGGGTACCTGCTATGCATATGGTGCAATGGAATGTGTATGCTTTATGTTTTCAAAGACAAACAAGATTCAACTTTGTAGACAAAAAGGGAAACACACTTCATTAGATGAAAATTTCAATTGTTCAACAACTTTCCCCTAGGCATTACAGGAATGAAAAAATACTGAAAAGGAAATAAAACTACAAAAGGAAACATCAAAGCTCATCAATGCTCCCATGGCCTCCTCTTTTCAGTGCTGATGTAGTTGTTCAGGACCCGTTCTTCCTCCAATTGCTTAGTTAGCCTCTGGATCTTCCTTTCCTGCTCGTTGAACTTCTCCCGATAGAAATCCCTTTCTTCCTTAAGCTGTGCCCAAGATCTCTTCATGGTGTCAAAATCAGTAGGTATCTGAGGAGGGAGGACAGTTGGAGGAACCCCATCTTCATCGGGAGACTCAAGGATGATTGGTCTGACAGCTTCGTATGGCATACCCAACTTCTGAGCACGGATGCGGACCCATTTGCAATAGGGCTCCAATGGTAGAGAAGTCTTTGGTCCTAACTCATGTGGGTCAACTTTGTAGATTCTGTCCCAAGCTCTAATGAATCCCTGGCGTAGTTTGTCACTGTCTGCCTGAAACTCAAAATGGAAGTGAGGAACCAGCATCTCATGAGGCCCATCTCCTCTGGCTCTTCCAAACTGACGGAGAGCTAAACACGGATTGTAAGAGATTCCTCCTTGGATACCAATCAACGGGACATTAGGGTATTCTCCGCAACGATCGATAACAGCTACCTCATCCAAACCTCTGAGAGTCCAAGTGATATCCTTATCTGTGAGAGACATTAACCTCCGAGCCCAACCTTTTCCTTCTTCATTCTTCAGCACGAACTTAGGAAGGTGCGAAATAAACCACCTTACTAGCAAAGGAGCACAACACCACGGAGTTCCCCGTTTTCGAGCAGTACGAGCATGGAGTTGTTGTAGAATATCACCCAAAAGAGTGGGTATCGGATTCCGAGACATGAAGATCCTTATGACATGGATACTGATAAAAGTGTCAGGGTTGGGAAACAATACCAGACCATAGATCAAAAGAGCCAGAATATCCTCATATGCCTTGAAGTCCAAGTCATTCCAGAAATCATTAGCCTTGCCAACCAAAAATTTGACCAAAAAGCCCTTGACCCCATTTCTAGTTTCCCAGTTGGTCAATACCTCTTCTTTGGTCAAGGGGAGTATTGCAGCAATCTCTTCAGGCCTAGGAGTCTTTTCCAAACCAGTGAATGGAGTTTGTTCCAAGACAGGGATCCCAAGCAGATAAGAGAACTCTTCCAGGGTAGGAACCAGCTGGAAGTCTTGAAAGGTGAAACAATGATGCAGAGGGTCATAAAACTGGGTCAGAACACTTATCAGTTGTTGGTCCCATTTTGCAGTGATCAAGCCAAGGAGAGAACCATGTCTGTTGATGAAGGAGGTAGTGTTTGGAATCCTTCCAACCAAATCCTTGAGTAAAACTGGTGGTTGAACAAAGTTGAGCCAGACAGTATTTCTACGCACGGGCATCATAATGTCCTACAAAACAGAGCAAAGATGAAACCTTTTTGTCTTTGAAATGGGTTAGCCTTTTATGCATGCAATGGTATGATGGCATGATGCTATGATGAAGCACACCACAAGTATTCACATAAGAAAATAAGGCACACAAGTCACAAGACACCCTTAGGTTTCAGGCCAGCATGAGTTTCAGGTATTACCCTCTTTTGGTTTTGTTGGTTAAAACCTGTCCTATCAAAAGTAACCGGGTTCTAGAGAATCTCAAATCATTGGCTACCCTCAACCGGTCATAACTCCAGCATCGCAATCTTTTCTCGCGGCCAGAACCATCTCGAGAGTTTAGCCTCAATGAGTGTAGCATACTGCTACTGTCCTAATAGCCAAGTTGGTCAATTTAGGGTTCTAAGGTTGGTTGGTGTTTAATGACCCCTTAGAAGACCTTTATTCTCCCCGTTACAACACAAGGGATATAGGTGCAGACTAAGATGCCACACCAACGTAGCCACTGCTTCACCCATGTCGGTCTACGTCGGACAGGTCCCTCACAGATTATGCTACCTAAAAAGGGTACATCCCAGATCCGGGTTAGGATCTATGAAACTCCGATGCAAAGCCCACGAATATAAAAGCAAACAAAGCAAACAATTGAAAACAAAGGTGATCTAAACCCTAAGGTTACTCCACTTTTAGGACAATTCCCCAGCAGAGTCGCCAGTTCTGTGGTACGGTGGGAGAACTGACTTGAGGTTTTGCGTTTGTATTCGCAAATGTTGCGGTTAGCAAGAGTCGCCACCGACTTTTTATTTTATCCTAAGGAAAGGTTAAAAAGCACAGCAAAAACCTTTTGAGATGTTTTCTTGGGTTCGGGGAGTAGATTATAGAAAGGGAAGGTATTAGCACCCTTTCTATCCATGGTTATCCATGGGCTCTTAGTTACTTGCTTAGAACAACTTGCCTTTAATTTTCAATTGTTTGAAATGGTGCTTTGTGTGTGTGGGTTTGAAAATGTTTTGAAAAGAAGCCAATGTGGTGGCAACCTTTGTAATGATCCTATGTGGGGATGTATACAAAGATGTATGTCTTTTGAAAAGGTTTTCATTTGTTTTTGAAAGTTGTTTTGAAAGTGTTGTGAGGTGTGGTTTTAGAAAATAGGCAAGTGTTTTGTTTTTGCAAGTTTTGATTCAAGTAACTAAGAGGTTATCTACTCCTAAATTTCTCAAAAAAATTATTGCTATACTTTAACCCTTTTAACAAGTTTGCTCCACCATTGTATTTGGTGGGCAACCTTGTGTTAGGATGTGAAAGGGACAGGCGCGGGTCATCGTTTTAGACCATAATTGTAACGACGTTAAATGTCTTTGGGCAATTTCTTTAAGGGACTTGATCATTTGTTTTTGTTTGTTTTGAAAAGTTTTGTCGAGGGACTATGATCATTTAAATTGTTTGCTTTGCCCAAAGAAGTTCAACATACAATATGGCCCATTTATTTGAAGGCAACAAGTGGAATACCCTAGGGGGTGCAAGTGTGATTTGTGTGTTCATTTTCATGCTTGTTTATCTTGTATTAGGTCAAACTATTTTTTTATCGTTTTTTCGCATACAAACCCTAATTCTAACATGTTGTCATTAGAAAGCGATAAAGTGCGAAATTAAAATTACTAAGCTATTACAAAACCAAATATGGGAAGGGGGGTACAAATGTTCAAATGGGGATATTGACAAGAATTTAAATCTAAATTATTACATCAATTGAATATTTGCAATTTAAATAATGCATAATTAAATGTAAATTAAATAAATATGTGAAATGCAAAAAGAAAGTTTTTATGTGTATGAGAAAAGTATGGTTTATGTAAAAGGGAAAAGAAAATAAAAATGTATTATTTTTGAGTATTTTGAACTTAGGGTAAAAAACCCTAATTTTTAAAGAAAAAAGGTATTATTTAATTTAATACAACTATTTATTTATAAAAATAAAATAAAATGAAGTATATTGTGAAAAAAGGTATTTTGTATCAAATATTAATAAAAATGAAAAAAAAGTCAAGTATTTTTTATATTTTGTCTTAAATATATTAATAATCACATATATATATATATTAAACCCTAAATATGTATTATACAAAAAAATAAGTATTTATTTAATATTTTAATAAAATAAATAAAAGAGTATTTTTTGTGTGAAATATTTTCAGAAAGTAAATGAAAATAAAAATTGTATTTACATTATTTTTACATTTTATTCTAATAATCATATATATATATTTATGTACAAACAAAGAAAATAAACAAATAAATATGCAATAAATGCAAAAAGTGATGAAAAAAATATTTTTAATTTTTAAATGGCATGAGAAAAAATAAACAAAGTCAGCCAAAAAAGAAAAAGTCAAAAATGTTAAAAAATGAGCAAATGGGCTCAGGGGGGTGTAAACCAAAAAAGATGGTGTGAAAAGCAAAATAACACAGGCCCAGCCCATTGACCATTGTCTTCAACCTCTGGCTTCAAACATTTGAAAAAACGCGCGCCTCTTGCTTCAATGTCTAACTCCTGATTCTTGGCTTTTCAGCAAAAACTCATAACACAAGAAATGTTCAGCATGAAGAGACGGTTTCAACCATATAAATAACTTGACCTATCTCTCTAAGATGAGGGAGAATTTCTCTCCCCCTCTTTTCTGACCTAACTTTTCATCAATGTTCAGACATGAAATTCTCTAAGCACACGAAACATAAATGAAATCTAATCATATGAGCATGTTCAGGGCTATGATTGTGACATGTTTTCTTCAAAAACCTAAATCTAACAATGCCTAATAAGAGAGATAGAACTCCATGAATATACCTGTTCAGTTGGAATCGAGCTTGGCAATGGAGGATGTTTCAGAGTGAAATGATGACTTGTACAGCTTCCTTGAAGTGTAAGGATGCTTTTCCAATTCCTACTTTGTCTTGAAACTCCCTGAATCGAGCTAGTGAACTCCAACTGCAAAACAGAAAATTGAAAATGGTGAAGTGGCTTGGAGGTGTTACAGGTCTGATTTTAGGACATGGTTAGCTTGTATATATTGTAGGGAAGGTAGAGGAAAAGGTTTGGATCAAAATGCTCGAAGGGATTGGGAGTTTGCTCTCAAACTGCAGGGCTTGCTCTGTTTGAGCAGTTTTGTGATGTTTCTGAGATGGAGGATGCTTGGGAGGTTTTGGACTCGTGCCAAAGCTTGAGTATGTTCTATGGAAAATGTTTGATAGCTTTTTTTGTTGTGTGTGTATGCTGAAGAGAGAGTTGTGTTAAGTTATGGACCTTTCTTCACACTTAAGCTACAAAAGCAAGTTGGTTGTTTTAGATTAGTAGGGGGCCTCCTAATGTGCTGCATAAGCCTCTCTTGATCAGTGTGTTATGCACATAATCTTGTGCAAAGCAGATCTTTCATGTACTTGTTGGATTACAAACTTGACATAAAGCTAAACTTTTCAAAAATGGAAATTTCACTTTATCTAGTTTAGGATTAAACCATTATGCAATGTTAGAACACAAAGAACATGACCTTAACACATTGAATATGCATTAAATTATTGAGTATGAAATGGTTCAAGGACCTGTAATCAAGCATAAAGCAAACTGATTTCAAATTGGCAAGATTATGAACATGTCTTGATGAAGAACAAAAGTGAATTTTTGCCAACTTGTGAAATTCGAATCTCTCAAGTTATGAGGTTGTTTGATGAGTTCTTGGACATTTTGGAAAGCTTGGAATGTGTACTACAATCCATCTTTGAAATGCAAATCAAAATTCCAAGTGGAAGGGTATGAAAAGTGGCCTTGAAGTAGGGTAGAAAACCTTGTCAAAATAGGTCAAATTTCACTAAGTTAAAAGATGGTTTAGTGCCCTTATTCAAAAAATTATAACTTGAGATACAAGCTTCAAATGAGAAAACTTTGTGAAACAAAGTTGTAGATTATGCAACAAGCTACAACTTTCATGTTTTGACTTTTGTTTGAATCCAAATGGATCATGGTGAAAAGATGGGGCAAAGTTGGGAAAAAATTAGGGTTTTTTCATAACTTAGAAAAATTCTAAGTTATGAAAAATTCCATTTTCAAACCCTAATTTGAATTTTGTGATTTCTTGATGAACAAGTTTCATGATTTGGCATGTTTTGATGAAAAATGAATCTTGACTCTTGATTTTGACCAAAAAGTCAAAGTTTGACTTTTCAGTATACAGTCAAAATTGATCAATTGACTGGGAAATTCAATTGTCAATCTTGTGTACTTGGGATCTTTTGAGCTTGATGAGCATGTCAAGATAATTCCATGGGGTCCTTGAGGCCATATGTGAGCTTGGTTTACCATTGGCTAGGTCAAACAGTCAAAAATTGCCTTTGTGCAGTCAAAACCCTAAAAATGACCATTTTGCCCTTTTGATGATCTGATCAAATTTCTTGGGGAATTGTGATCCAAACTTGATCAAATGGTCTATATGAGTTCATAATGTTGATGTGGATCAAATTTCATGAGATTTGACTGTCAATTGGCCACAGTTGACTTTTTCCCCAATACAGCTGATTTCTAGGTCAACTGTCCAATTGACTGGGCAAAACTTGGAATCAAGACTTGAAACTTGGTATAGGTAAACTTGGGAGTCCAACATGAAGCATGAAAGTCATCTTAGGCATTTTAGGTCAAAACATCCTTAGGCAAACACAAACCCTAATTTGGGTCCACAGTGCAAGGAGAAGTCTTGAGCAGAGGAAACCCTAACTGGATCTTGATCTTCAAAGGTCTTGTGATGAGAAAATGTTGAGGAAATGGGAGGGCAAATTTTGGGATACAACAGACATAAGGGTAGCTTCTAAGGTATCCTATTGTTGCTTCGGTGACCACACTGTCCCTACAATCGAATTGACCCAAACACCTCCAACGGTGGTGCTACCTACCTCTCAATGGTGGGATGGCACTACCTTAAGGACTTCTACACAGCCTAATTCTTTAGGGTAGGTAGATGACTCATGGATACTTGCTCTCTAAAAAACAAATCAAAAATATTTTCACACCGACACTTTCAAAAAGCTTTCAAAACAAATTTTTCAAACACTCTTGAGGACAGATACAAGAGTTATTCAGAAATCTTTCAAAGAAACTTTTTCAAACCCACTCACATTTTGAAAAGCAAACATTTTGAAAACATAAGAGCAAGTATCTAAGAGCCCATGGATAACCATGGATAGAAAGGGTGCTAATACCTTCCCTTTCTATAAATCTACCTCCTGAACCGAGAAACAATCTCATAAGGAATTTTGATGTGCTTTTGTCCTGTCCATGTTGGAGAAAATAAAAGACGGTGGCGACTCTTGCTTCCGCGACATTTCGCGATCCAGCTTTAAACAGTCAGTTCTAAATCCACTGATCACAGAACTGGCGACTCTGCTGGGGAAACTTAAAGTGAGGTGTACCTTAGGATAGCTCATACTTGTGTTTTCAATTGCTTTGTTTTGTTTGATTTATTATTGTGGGCATTGTCTTGGAGTTTCATAGATCCTAACCCGGATCTGGGGATACCCTGTTAGGTAGCATGAGCTGTGAGGGACCTGTCCGGCGTAGACCGACATGGGTGAAGCAGTGGCTACATTGGTGTGGCACCTTGGTCTGTACCGATATCCCTTGTGTCGCAGCGAGGAGAATATGGGTCTTCCGAGGAGTCATTAAGCACCAACCGACCTTAGAACCTTAAATGACCCAACTTGGCTAATAGAACAGTAGCAGTATGCTACACCCATTGAGGCTAAACTCTCGCGATGGTTCTGGCCGCAAGAAAAGATTGCGATGCTGGAGTTATGACCGATTGAGGGTAGTCAGTGATATTGGGATCCTCTAGAACCCGGTTACTTTTGATAGGACAAGTCTTAACCAACAAACTGAAAGAGGGTAGTACCTGAACTTCATGCTGGCCTAAACCCTAAGGGCTGTCTTGTGTGACTTGTGTGCCTTATCATGTTTGCCTTTGTGAATATTTGTGGTGTGCTTTATCATAACATCATGCCATCATAACATTGCATGCATCCTGCATAAGGACTGACCATTTCAAAGACAAGAGGGTTTCACCTTTGCTCTGTTTTGTAGGACATCATGATGCCTATGCGAAGGAACACTATCCGGTTCAATTTTGTTCACCCACCTGAGTTGCTTGAAGAATTGGTTAGAAGAATTCCAAACACTACTTCCTTCATCCAGGGGCATGGGTCTCTTCTCGGTTTAGTCACTGCGAAGTGGGACCAACAGCTGATGAGTGTCTTGACCCAGTTCTATGATCCCTTGTATAACTGCTTCACCTTTCAAGACTTCCAGCTGGTCCCTACCCTGGAAGAGTTCTCTGATTTGCTGGGTATCCCTATCTTGGATCAGACTCCCTTCACTGGTTGGGAAAAGACTCTTAGGCTTGAGAAGATTGTTGCAGCCCTTCCCTTGACCCACAAAGAGGTAATGGACAACTGGGTGACTAGAAGCAGAGTTAAGGGCTTCTTGGCCAAGTTTCTGATCGGTAAAGCTAACAGTTTCTGGAATGACTTAGACTTTAGGGCGTATGAAGACATTCTGGATCTCTTAATTTATGGTCTAGTTTTGTTTCCTAATCCTGATAACTTCATTAACATCACTGCCATAAGGATCTTCATGTCTCGGAACCCAGTGCCCACTCTCTTGGGTGATATCCTGCAACAACTCTATGCTCGTACTGCCCGAAGACGAGGAACTCTGTGGTGTTGTATTCCTTTGTTAGTGAGGTGGTTTATTTCGCACCTGCCTAAGTTCGTGCTGAAGAATAAAGAAGGAAGAGGCTGGGCTCATAGGTTAATGTCTCTCACTGATAATGACATCATTTGGACTCTCAGAGGTTTGGATGAGGTAGCTATTATTGATTGTTGCGGAGAATATCCCAATGTTCCTTTGATTGGTACCCAAGGAGGAATCTCTTATAATCCATGTCTAGCTCTTCGTCAGTTTGGAAGAGCCAGAAGAGCAGGGCCTCATGAGATGTTGGTGCCTCACATCAGTTTTGAGTTTCAGGTAGATAGTGACGAGCTGTGTCGTAGGTTCATCAAGGCTTGGGACAGAATTCACAAAGCTGACCCACATGAGTTGGGACCAAAGACTTATCTACCTATGGAACCCTACTACAGATGGGTCCGCATCCGTGCTCAGAATTTAGGTATGCCATATGAAGCTGTCAGACCCATCATTCTTGAATATCCTGATAGAGATGGGGCTCCTCCAACTGTTCTCCCTCCTCAGATACCTACTGATGTTGATACACTAAAGAGGTCTTGGGCGCAACTACGAGAGGAACGGGATTCTTATCGGGAAAAGTTCAACGAGCAGGAATTGAAAATCTAGAAGCTGATAAAGCAGTTGGAGAACGAGCGGGCCTTGAATGACTACATCCGTACTGAGAAGAGGAGACCCTGGGATCACTGATGAGCTTTGGATGTTCTTTTACAGTTTTTATTTCCCTTTTCAGTATTTCCATTTTATGTAACGCCTAAGGGCAATCTGTTGAACAATTTAAATTTCAAAGTTTAAATCTAATGAAGTGTGTTCCTTTTTGTTTACAAAGTTGAATCCCGATTGTCTTTGAAAACATAAATCATACGCATTCATTCATCATATGCATCACAGGTACTCTTCTTTTCAGGTTGCTTAATGTTCTTCGCTGTTTATTTCAGCATCATGAATCCTGAATCATCTACTGAGCAATCCATCAAGGCCCCCCAGGCTCAAAACGCCCAGTTCCAAGAGTTGATCATGAGTTTAGCCCAAGGTCAAGAGGAATTGAAGGCTCTGCTGGTCAAGAAGAAGAAGAAGAGAACTGTACTATTCAACACTGGTCGGAGGTTGGGCAATACACTGCAGAATGAGGTTGATCAAGCTGGTTCTTCTGTAGGGAAAGGCAGTCCCCAGGGGGGAAGGGTTCCTAGTCCTGTGGTCTCTGACAACGAGACTGATTTCAATGAGAGCAGTATCCTCCAGCTGAAGACAAGTACAAGCAGTTAGAGGATCGTCTGAATGCCATGGAAATTCAACAAGTGCCTGGTCTGGATTTTGGAGACCTGGGTCTATCTTCTGGTGTGGTGATCCTACACAAGTTCAAAGCACCATCTTTCGCAAAGTATGATGGGGCGTCCTGCCCTAAGCTACATCTCAGATCTTATGTGCGAAAGATCCAGCCGTATACTGTGGACAAGAACTTATGGATCCATTTCTTCCAGGAGAGTCTTTCAGGGACTCATCTCGAATGGTTCTATCAGCTGGATGGAACCAAGGTTCGTAACTGGGAGGACTTGGCTACTGCTTTTTATAAGCAGTATCAGTATAATTCCAACCTCGCTCCTACATGTACCCAACTCCAGGGTATGTCGCTAGGATCGGGAGAAGGTTTTAAAGAGTACGCGCAGAAGTGGAAGGACCTGGCTGGCAGGGTGCAGCCACCGTTAACCGACCGTGAGCTAGTGGACATGTTCTTGGGGACCCTATCCGGGCCGTTCTTCAACCATCTCATTGGCAATTCATCTTCAGGGTTTACAGACCTCATTCTGACCGGTGAAAGGATAGAAGCTGGAATGAAATCAGGGAAGATACCGAAAGGTGCGTCCTCAAGTTCTGAGAAAAAGCCTTTCAAGAAGGAAGCCAGTGATGTGTATGGGCCCAGAAGGCAAAACAAACTGGAGCGCCGCCAAGCTGTCAACGCGGTGGTAATTGCAAAGCCTGCTGCCGCTCCTCGGTAACCTAACCAACCAAGGGGTGAGAGACCCATAAGAGAATATACTCGGCTTAGTATGACCTTGTCGCAGATCTTGCCGCAACTGCTATCGACCAACTTGGTAACCGTCAGAGAAGCTCCGAAGGTGGTAAACACAACCTCTCCGAAGTATAATCCCAACGCCCATTGTTCTTATCACTCTGATAGCCCGGGGCATTCTACTGATGATTGCTGGGCCCTAAGAAATAAGGTACAGGACCTTATCGATGCCAAGGAAATAAAATTTGAGGCGCCCGAAAGGCCCAACATTGTGACTGCCCCTATGCTCCAGTATGGAGTAAATGCTATTGAGGAAGACCTGTATGCAGTTTCTGTGGATGATGTTGCTACCCCTTTATTGACTGTCAAGAGGAACCTGTTGCTAGCCGGTTTATTTCCGGGTTGTAGCAAGGGTTGCCTGCTGTGTGCCGTTTCCCCTGCTGGTTGTCCGTTGCTGAAGTCAGGCGTCCAAAACCTGATGGATAGCAAAGAAATTTTGTTCAAGAAGACCGCTGTTCCTATTGTTCCTACTGAAGAAGTATTTGTTGTCACCATCTTCAACAATCCTACCAAGGCTCCCCCGGGGAAGCCCGTCAAAATCATGTCTGTTGCACCTATCATTATTACTGCTCCGGAGCCCCTCCCCTATAAATCTGACAAGACTGTCCCATGGCACTATGGGGCAGATGTGTATGTGCTTGGAGTAAAGCAGAAGTTCAACACCAGTACCGGTATCAGTAACATCACCGGTACCGCTAAAGTTACTTGCAGTGGCAGGCTATTCCCGCCTGACATAACGCCACCAGTCATTCGGAGACCTCTTATCATCACGCCTACAAGTGCGCCTGTTTCCCCTAGTGATCAAGTTTATACCCTTGCTGCCGAGTCATCTGACACTCGGGGTAAAGGGATTGCTGACGTGCCTTCCCGGATTGAGGCACCTAAGACTGTTAATGTTGAAGCCTCCCAGCAAGAGATGGAGGAAATCCTTAAGATCATCAAGAAGAGCGATTTCAACGTCGTTGAAAAGCTGGGGCATACCCCCTCTAAGATCTCCATGCTATCATTATTGTTGTGCTCAGAGGCCCATGCCAAGGCCCTGATTTCATTCCTGAAGACGGCCCATGTGCCACAAGAGACGTCTGCTGATCAATTCACTGATTGTGTGACCAACTTGACCGCTGACAATGGGTTGGGATTCTCTGATGCTGATCTAACCGCTAAGGGAAAGAACCACAATGACGCCCTGCATGTCTCCATTGAATGCAGAGGCACTACTCTTGCACACGTGTTGGTAGACACTGGTTCCTCACTGAACGTATTGCCCAAGAAGGCCTTAGACAGGTTGGATTGTGAGGGTTTGGAGTTGAAGCCTAGTAACGTCGTTGTCCGAGCCTTTGACGGGTCGAAGAGGATGGTACATGGTGAGGTAGATATTCCGATTCGTGTTGGTTCCCAAGTCTTTGATTCAACGTTCTATGTGATGGATATTCGTCCATCCTATTCTTGTTTGCTGGGTCAACCTTGGATCCACAAGGCTGGAGCTGTGACTTCAACTTTACATCAGAAGCTCAAGTACCCGGTCAGGGGGAAGATTGTTACAGTGCAGGGGGAGGAAGAATACATGGTTAGTCATCTGAACTTGTTCCGGTATATAGAGATGGACGGGGAGTTCATTGAAACCCCCTTTCAACATTTTGAAGAGGTACCTCCAACATTGGCGTCAGCTGAGACAGTAATTGAAGAAGACTCTCCTTTGAAGATGGCCTCCTTGAAGGACGCCCGGGCTGTGATTGAAAAAGGTGAATATGAAAACTGGGGCAGGCTCCCTGATTTTACTCCTAAGACTGACAAGTTTGGGCTGGGTTTCACTGCAGAGGCTCAGAGGGCTGTACGCAAAGCAAGGATCGGAAGACCTCCCGTGTTCATCACCAACCCGGGAGTAAATGCTATTGAAGGCGATGCGGAGGAATCTGAGTTTGATAGCTGGATCTACCCGACGACCGACAGTGGACCAAGCAATTGGACTGCAAAAGACTACATACCTGTTACTTTTGTTACTCAGTAATCAATTCCTTTTTTTTTTAAATTTGTAACGAATAATAAACTGAAACTTTCTGGCCCGGTGTCTTACCCGGGGCACCGTGGCTTCATTTGTGAGGGCTTATTACTTATCATTTCCATATATCATGAATAAATACATTGGACGTTTTTCGCATCTCAAATCTTGCGCTCCCTTTCTTTCTTTCTTTATATATTGCAAAACAGCTATATTTACACACACTCACTCATACAGGTTCCAATCCACTTTGGATCTCACTGGTAACGACTCTGCTACTGCCAGTTATGACTTTGAAAATCCGATTAACTTAGCCGAAGACGAAGGTGAAGATGATTGCGAAGTGCCTGGTGAGCTTGCAAGACTGTTACTCCAGGAAGAGAGGGCCATTCAACCACACGAAGAGCCAGTGGAAACGGTAAATCTGGGTACTGAGACAGACAGAAAGGAAGTCAAGATTGGTGCTAATCTAGAGCTCAGTGTGAAACAACGGCTGATCCAGATGCTGCATGACTACATGGAAATCTTTGCCTGGTCTTACGAAGACATGCCTGGGTTGGATACCGACATTGTGGTCTATCACCTGCCTACCAAGGAAGACTGCCCTCCGGTTAAACAGAAGGTCTGCCGTATGCGTCCAGAGATGTCCGAGAAAATCAAGGCTGAGGTTATGAAACAATTTGATGTCGGGTTTCTAGCAGTGACTTCTTACCCCCAGTGGGTTGCCAACGTGGTTCCGGTACCGAAGAAAGATGGTAAGGTCAGAATGTGTGTTGATTACAGGGATTTGAACAGGGCGAGCCCCAAGGAAGACTCCCCTCTGCCTCACATCGACGTTCTGGTTGACAATACGGCTCAGCACAAGGTGTTCTCCTTCATGGATGGCTTTTCAGGTTATAATCAGATCAAGATGGCTCCTGAAGACATGGAAAAGACTACCTTTGTTACTCAGTGGGGCACCTTCTGTTACAAGGTCATGCCTTTTGGACTGAAAAATGTTAGGGCAACCTACCAACGAGCCATGGTTGCTTTATTTCATGATATGATCCATCACGAGATAGAAGTATATGTCGACGATATGATTGTAAGGTCTCAAACTGAGGAGGAACACCTTGACCATCTACAGAAGCTGTTTGACAGGTTGAAGTTGTACAAGCTGAGGTTGAATCCAAACAAGTGCACCTTCGGGGTAAGATCTGGGAAGTTGCTAGGCTTCATCGTGAGCGACAAGGGTATTCAAGTGGACCCTGCCAAGGTTAAAGCCATACAAGAGATGCCAACTCCCAAGACAGAGAAAGAAGTCAGAGGCTTTCTAGGAAGGTTGAACTACATTGCCCGATTCATCTCGCATCTAACTGCTACCTGTGAACCAATCTTCAAGCTGCTGAAGAAAGATCAAGTAGTATGTTGGAACGAGGAATGTCAGGCTGCTTTCGAAAGAATCAAAGAGTATCTCCAAGAACTGTAGGTGTTTAGGTATTGGCTTGAATTTTTGGTAAATCCCAAGTGTATGTGTGAATGTCATGACTGATGTCATAACATTCTAGTTCAGTTTGTACTGGTTCATTAGGTACCTTTGCAGAAAAATATTGTAATTCAAATACTGATGCTTATAAGTGTGTATCTGAGCATTTTTGCAAAATGATCACATTTTGCTAAATCAGTAGACAGGTTTTCTCAGATGTCATAACAGATGTTATGACATCCTGTTCTGAACTAACAGGATTGCAGGATTGGATAAGTCTGAGTTTTTTCAGGAAATAACTTAGTACTTTCTGAACAGAATCCTGCGTTTTCTGAGGGGTAACCTAGCTCAACCCTAACCTGGTTAATAAAGTCCTGTGACATGGTCTTTAGGTCAAACGGAATTAACCCTAGGTTTTTGGAAACCCTAACTGAAGTTGCAGCTGCTATATATTCAACAGAGCTGCTGTTTTTCATGGATGGCTTTCATTGATTAGAAGATCATTTTGTAATCTGTATAGATTTGTTTATTATACTCCAAGCAATTATCATTGTGATAAGTGCCTTGGAATAGGTTTCCTATTGTAAGGGTTGTGTAGCACTCAAAGCTTTGAAGCAAGAGTGTTTGAATGTTCCTTGACTAAAGCTGTGAAGCAGAGTCAAGTTAGTTGTGTGCATCACTCAAAGCTGTGAAGCAAGAGTGATTGTGTTGCTTGATTAAAAAGCTGTGAAGCTTAATCAAGTGTTTGTTTTTGAAGAGTGTCTTCATCAATTATTGAGTCAAATTAGTTTAAGTATCACTGCTGTGATTGAGGGGGAGTGAGTTGGTACTCAGGTTTAAGTTGTACTTAGATTGGAATTGCATTGGGTAGGTCTTAAGTGAAGGAGATAAACTGGTTGGTTTATTCCTGAATTAACATCTCTTATAGTGGATTTCCTCCCTGGCTTGGTAGCCCCCAGAGTAGGTGTTGTTGCACACTGAACTGGGTAAACAATTGACTGTGTTCTTTATTGCTTTTGTATTTACTGTCATATAGTAAGTCAGATACGGTGTCATAACATTGGACGTGACATTGAGTATCTGCAGCCAGAATTTCAATTGGCATCAGAGCAGGCACCCTGCTTGTATTACTGGGTGAGATCTAGGGATATCACTTTCTGGCACTATGGACAGAGAAGGAGTTTTTGGAAATAGACCACCCATTCTGGATGGAACTAATTATGACTACTGGAAACCTCGTATGATTGCCTTCCTAAAATCTCTGGACAAAAAGGCTTGGAGAGCTGCTGACAAAGGATGGATCCATCCCACCATAACTGAGGAAGATGGGACAATCAGTCTGAAGCCTGAGGAAGATTGGAGTAAAGAAGAAGATGAGTTAGCCCTGGGAAATTCCAAAGCTCTAAATGCCTTGTTCAATGGAATTGATAGAAACATTTTCAGATTAGTTCATCAATATGAACTGGCCAAGGAAGTTTGGGACACTCTCAAAACTACTCATGAGGGAACTTCCAAAGTAAAAATGTCAAGGCTTCAGATGTTGACTACCAAGTTTGAGAATCTAAAAATGATGGAAGATGAAACCATTCATGAGTTTCACATGAATATCTTGGAGATTGCCAACACCTCAGGAGCACTGGGAGAAAAAATGTCAGAAGAAAAACTGGTGAGGAAGATTCTCAGATCCTTGCCTAAAAGATTTGCAATGAAGGTAACTGCCATAGAGGAAGCCTAGGACATCAGCAAGTTGAAAGTGGATGAACTTATTGGGTCTCTTCAGACTTTTGAGATGGGGATCACTGATAATGGTGACAAGAAGAACAAAAGCATAGCACTTGTATCCAACACTGATGTTGAAAACAAGGAGGATGAAGAAGAAAATATTTCAGAAGCTATTGCCATGCTTGGAAGACAGTTCAACAAGCTCATCAAAAGAATGGATCCAAAGTCAAGGTCTAATGTTCATAACATTCCCTCTGACATTGACAGTTCCAGCAGAAGACCAAGGTCAGAAGATAAGGGAAACCAAGGCAGAGGTATTCAATGCCATGGATGTGAGGGATATGGACATATTCGAGCTGAATGTCCCACCTTTCTTAAGAAGCAAAAGAAAGGAATGACTGTTACTTGGTCTGACTATGATTCAGAAAGTAATTCTGAAGAAGAATCTGCCAAACTAGTTACTGCCCTAACTAGTGTTTGTACTTCTGAAAGTGACACTAGTGATGAAGAAGTGACATTTGAAGAACTGGCTGATACCTACAAGAAATAGTGTATCAGAAGTGCTGAAGTCTGTGTGCAGAATGAAAAACAATCAAAACTCATTATAAAGCTGGAGGATGAAAAAAGGGCAAATCTTGAAACTATAAGTCATCTAGAAGGAGAAGTTCAATTGCTGAACTCACAACTGAATCAAATGACCAAATCTGTCAAGATGTTGACCAATGGAACAGACAAATTGGAAGAGATCCTTCAGGTTGGACAAAATGTGGGAGATAAATCTGGACTAGGATTTATGGAAGCAAAGAAATCTGGTACTGGTAAGCAAATGTCAAAACGGATGTCTCAACACAACTCTCAACATCAGGAACAGAGACATATGAAGAAGAGGTACCAAAGATGGAAATGTCATCATTGTGGGAGATATGGTCACATAAAGCCCTTCTGCTTCAGACTACATGGATATCCTAATCAGAGCTCAGGTGTCAAACCTAAGTCTAAAAAGGTGCCTCATGCTCCTAAATGGAAGAAAAAAGCTACTGCACTAATAGCTCACACTTCCCTGAGGGTCTCTGCAAAGGAAGATTGGTACTTTGACAGTGGATGTTCCAGACACATGACTGGATTCAAAAATCTCCTCAATAATGTTATGCCTCACACCACCAGTTTTGTGACCTTTGGAGATGGTGCTAAAGGTGAAGTCAAAGGAGTTGGAAATTTGGATTGCCCTGGAGTTCCAAGTCTGAATAAAGTACTGCTGGTAAAAGGGTTGACTACTAATCTCATTAGTATCAGTCAATTATGTGATCTAGGATTCATGGTCAACTTCTCAAGATCTGAATGTCTAGTAATTAATGAAAAACTAGATGTTGTAATGAGAGGAATCAAATCCAAAGATAACTGTTACGTGTGGCAGCCTGAGAACACTGTTATCTCCACTGTGTGTCAAATCATCAAAGAAGAAAAAGAGATGAAACTGTGGCAGCATAAGCTTGGTCTCCTTCATCTAAGAAGAATGAAAAGAGCTATTTCCTTGGAAGCTGTCAGAAGAACTCCAAAACTACAGGTTGATAATATCTGTGATGTGGCAAATAAACTTGAAGAAGAATGTGTTGTCAGAACCTTAAGTCATCTTGACAAGGATGTTGGAAATAACAAGTCAAATAAATTCTGTTCTCAAAACATCTGGTCAAAACAGATGCTCCCTGAGTACAATGTTACACAAGATGTTGTGACATTGTGTTGTGACAATCTGAAAACAGTCAACATTTCCTTGAATCCTATTGACTTTGAAGAGAAGAAGTCATTTAAACTGGAACATAGTTTCTCTAAGCTTCAGCTGACTGATTCTTCTACCAAGGCTCTTGTTGGAAATAAACTTGAAAATTTGAGGGGCAGGTTGGGTATTCACCAACATGAGAAATTATAGCAATTAATTTTGCTTAAAACAAGGGTTGAAGGGATTAATTTTATTAAGTCTATATTTAGTGGGTTAATCATATTCTTTCACAATTCCTTCAAAAGCTTTAAGAAGTTGAAGAGACTCCCTTTTATCTCCTACCTCTCAGTTCCTTGCAACCTGTTTCCTCCTCCAAATCAAAGATTTCTCTCAAACTGCTACCATTACTCAAAGTCAATCAAAATGTCTCAGACATCGTCTTCAACCATGGCGACTTCGTCTTCCTCATCATCGTCATCATCTGACCAAGATTCTAGGGCAATCACTACATGCATAGAATCTGAAGTTCTTGAGGTCACTCCTCTCAGGGAGATGGCAACTGACCCAGCCAGAGTCAAAAAGCTCAGAACCAGACATGCAGGAAGAGCTCAAGCTTCAGCCTCTGGTAATTCTTCTCATCCTTCGTCCTCTGTACCTAATAGAGAAGGATCAGTTCAAGTTCACCAAGCTATTGCTAGGCTGGTCACTAGTATACTGAGTGGCAACCAATCTGTACCAGGGATTTCTATCCCTTTAAATCAATCAGAAAGTCCAAATGTGGAAGTTTCTGAAAATGTAGATGTCACTGAGAATGTTGTGACACCAAAAGACAACATTCAGAACCCCTCTGAAAAGGCTGCTGATCCACCTATCATTGATGTGGATGAAGATTACTCAGATAATGAACTGATTGCTAATGTGAACCCTAGCATAGCTAGGAGATTGATGAAGAGAAAGAGTAGTCAGAATGATAAACCTGATGCTAAGAAATCCAAGGCTGAAGGCATGGCTGAGAAAAGTATTCAGACAAAAGGGAAGAAGGCCCAGGTGCAGACTGCTAGACAACCAATCTCTAAGAAAAGTAAAGAACCTGAAACTTCTGATTCTGATGATGAATCAGAATTTGAGATTGATATTGAAGAAACTCCCATCAGAAGGAAGCTCCCCTCCAACAAGATTGCTAGAGTGCCTGAAGTGCCAACAGACAACATCTCTTTTCATCATCCTGACAATGCAAACAGATGGAAGTATGTTTGCTTAAAGAGAATAGCCTTGGAGAGAGAACTCAACAATGATGCCTTGGAGTGCAAAGACATCATGGATCTGATCAAAGATGCTGGGCTAATGAAGACAGTGATAAAGTTTAACAAATGTTATGAAAATCTGGTTAAGGAGTTTGTAGTGAACTTGTCTAATGATTGTTCTGATGGAAGGTCAGCTGACTTTGAGAGTGTGTTTGTTAGAGGAAGAAGGGTCAAGTTCTCTTCATCAGAAATCAACAAGAACAAATAAGGACTGTCCTGATCTAGAGGCAACTGACAATGAAGTTTGTCTAACCATCACAGCCAGGCAA
Organism: Vicia faba; assembly: GCA_948472305.1. Lineage (NCBI taxonomy): Eukaryota > Viridiplantae > Streptophyta > Magnoliopsida > Fabales > Fabaceae > Vicia > Vicia faba. The sequence continues at coordinate 312,049,248 of OX451738.1, read as the reverse complement.
GTAAAGTGCTGGCCTTTGAAAGGGAAGCTGAAGGCTAGTAAACTCAGCATGAAATTTGCCATCTTGCATAAAATAGGTGCAGCCAACTGGGTGCCTACAAATCACAAATCAACTATCTCCACAGGATTGGGGAGATTTATCTATGCTGTGGGAACCAAGACTGCTTTTGACTATGGGAGGTACATCTTTGAACAAACTTTAAAGCATGCTGGCAGTTATGCTGTCAAAGGACCAATTGCCTTTCCCTCCCTTCTTTGTGGAATCATCCTTGCACAATACCCTGATATCCTTGTGGCAAGAGATACAGTCTGCAAAAGAGCTCCTGCCCTTGGCCTGCACTACAAACTGTTTCAGGGATCTCATGCTCCAGACATTGTCATAACATCAGCTGAGACATCGTCTGTGAAGACCCAGTCCAAGACATCAGATGTCATAGCTGTTTTAAAAGAAACTTGCAAAGAGCTGGATACTAGAAAAAGGACCCTAGAACTTCTAATTGCCAGGCTAGAAAAGGAGGAAGCTGAAGAAAACAGAAGGGAAGAAGGTGAAGGACATCTCAACATTGAAGAAACTAGCTCCTCAGAATCTGATGACAGTGCTTGAAGGTTGATTGCTGTTTGGTGGTGTTGCTGGTTGGTGCTGATATCTGGTGGAGTTTGGAAGTTGTTTTCTGCTGCTGCTCTTACTATTTTGTTTTGGATAACTGTATAATTTTTTGAACATGTTTTCTTTGGCCCATTTGTGGCTAAAGAGGGGGAGAATATTTTGGTACTTACTTAATTAGTACTTGACATTCTATTTTTCTGCTGTCACTTATTTCTGCTGCTATCTATCTCTGATTGTTTAGGGTCTTTAGCCAAAAATCTGCCAAAGGGGGAGTTTGTAGGTGTTTAGGTATTGGCTTGAATTTTTGGTAAATCCCAAGTGTATGTGTGAATGTCATGACTGATGTCATAACATTCTAGTTCAGTTTGTACTGGTTCATTAGGTACCTTTGCAGAAAAATATTGTAATTCAAATACTGATGCTTATAAGTGTGTATCTGAGCATTTTTGCAAAATGATCACATTTTGCTAAATCAGTAGACAGGTTTTCTCAGATGTCATAACAGATGTTATGACATCCTGTTCTGAACTAACAGGATTGCAGGATTGGATAAGTCAGAGTTTTTTCAGGAAATAACTTAGTACTTTCTGAACAGAATCCTGCGTTTTCTGAGGGGTAACCTAGCTCAACCCTAACCTGGTTAATAAAGTCCTGTGACCTGGTCTTTAGGTCAAACGGAATTAACCCTAGGTTTTTGGAAACCCTAACTGAAGTTGCAGCTGCTATATATTCAACAGAGCTGTTGTTTTTCATGGATGGCTTTCATTGATTAGAAGATCATTTTGTAATCTGTATAGATTTGTTTATTGTACTCCAAGCAATTATCATTGTGATAAGTGCCTTGGAATAGGTTTCCTATTGTAAGGGTTGTGTAGCACTCAAAGCTTTGAAGCAAGAGTGTTTGAATGTTCCTTGACTAAAGCTGTGAAGCAGAGTCAAGTTAGTTGTGTGCATCACTCAAAGCTGTGAAGCAAGAGTGATTGTGTTGCTTGATTAAAAAGCTGTGAAGCTTAATCAAGTGTTTGTTTTTGAAGAGTGTCTTCATCAATTATTGAGTCAAATTAGTTTAAGTATCACTGCTGTGATTGAGGGGGAGTGAGTTGGTACTCAGGTTTAAGTTGTACTTAGATTGGAATTGCATTGGGTAGGTCTTAAGTGAAGGAGATAAACTGGTTGGTTTATTCCTGAATTAACATCTCTTATAGTGGATTTCCTCCCTGGCTTGGTAGCCCCCAGAGTAGGTGTTGTTGCACACTGAACTGGGTAAACAATTGACTGTGTTCTTTACTGCTTTTGTATTTACTGTCATATAGTAAGTCAGATACGGTGTCATAACATTGGACGTGACATTGAGTATCTGCAGCCAGAATTTCAAGAACCACCCATTCTTATGCCACTGGTTGAAGGGAGACCTCTAATACTATACTTGACGGTACTTGACAGCTCAATGGGGTGTGTGCTGGGGCAGCATGACGAGTCTGGCCGAAAAGAGCACGCCATTTATTACCTTAGCAAAAAGTTTACCGACTGTGAGACCCGATACTCACTGCTCGAGAAAACTTGCTGCACTTTGGTATGGGCTGCTCGCCGGATGAGACAGTATATGCTGACTCACACTACTCTATTGATTTCAAAAATGGATCCAATAAAGTACATATTCAAAAAGCCTGCTCTGTCTGGAAGAATAGCAAGATGGCAGATGATCTTGACAGAATACGACATCCAGTACACAACTCAGAAGGCAATCAAAGGAAGTGTATTGGCAGACCATTTGGCACACCAGGCAGTGGATGACTACCAGTCAATGAACTTTGAATTTCCTGATGCGAACATCATGGTAGTGACTGATTGTGAAGTACCTGGACCGGATGAAGGACCTGAGGAAGGATCCCGATGGTCTATGCACTTTGACGGAGCCTCCAACGCTTTGGGTAACGGTATCGGCGCTGTAATCATATCCCCTCAAGGCTCTCATACTCCACTTACTGCCCGACTATGTTTCAACTGCACCAACAACATGGCGGAGTATGAGGCATGCATCATGGGTCTTCAAGCTGCAATTGACTTAAGGATCAAGTTTCTGAGTGTCTTCGGAGATTCCGCTCTCGTGATCAATCAGATCAAAGGTGAGTGGGATACGAAACATCCGAACCTTATTCCTTACAAAGAATGTGTGTTGACATTGATTCCCCATTTCACAGAGATAACTTTTGAACACTTCCTAAGAGAGGAGAATCAGTTGGCGGACGCGTTAGCTACGATGTCTTCCATGTTCAAAGTCAAATGGGATAACGAGGCTCCCCGGATCATTATCTGGAAACTGGATGAACCCGCATATTGCTGTAATCTTGAGGCTGAGGTGGTAACTGAAAAACCTTGGTATCATGAAGTGAAGAGGTATTTGGAAGCTCAAGAATACCCTGAAGGTGCATCCATCAATGACAAAAAGTTTCTGAGAAGGTTCGCAGCGAAGTTCTTCCTCAGCAATGGCATTCTATACAAGCGAAACCATGATTCAACCTTACTGCGTTGTGTGGATAAAGCTGAAGCAGAAAGAATCATGGCAGAACTGCATGAAGGTACCTTCGGAACGCATTCCAGTGGACACACCATGGCAAAGAAAATCCTTCGGGCAGGATATTTCTGGTCCACAATGGAAGCCGACTGTTACCAACATTCTCGGACATGCCATAAGTGTCAGATCTATGCAAATAAGGTGCACGTTCCTCCAGTTCCTCTGAATGTCTTGACTGCACCTTGGCCTTTTGCAATGTGGGGCATTGATATGATCGGCGAGATTAAACCTACAGCATCCAACGAGCATCGCTTCATCCTGGTGGCGATCGATTACTTCACAAAGTGGGTTGAAGCAACTTCCTACGCTACAGTAACCAAGAATATCGTGGCACGGTTCATTCGGCATAACCTGATCTGTCGTTACGGCGTCCCGGAAAGGATCATTACGGACAATGGTACCAATCTTAATAACAAGATGATCACTGAGCTCTGCGAACAATTCAAGATACAGCACCACAACTCTTCTCCATACCGACCGAAGATGAATGGGGTTGTCGAAGAAGCTAATAAGAATATCAAAAAGATTGTGCAGAAGATGACAGTGACCTATAAAGATTGGCACGAAATGTTAACGTTCGCTCTTCATGGGTACCGCACCTCAGCAAGAACGTCAACCGGGGCAACTCCCTTTTCCTTGGTTTATGGCATGGAGGCAGTCTTGCCTATTGAAGTTCAGATACCCTCTCTCCGGATAATGAAGGATGCAGGCTTGAGCGAAGATGACTGGATCCAGACTCGACTTGATCAATTAAACCTAATAGACGAAAAGAGACTCACTGCTATATGTCATGGTCAAACTTACCAAAAATGGATGATCAGGGCATTTAACAAGAAAGTCAGACCACAAGAGTATCAAGTTGGGGACCTGGTAATCAAGCACATCATTCTTCCTCAAAGTGATCCCAGGGGCAAATGGACCCCTACGTACGAAGGGCCATTCATGGTTAAACATGTGTTCTCAGGAGGAGCCATGATTCTAACCACCATGGATGGTGACGACCTTCCTCACCCCGCCAATGCAGACATAGTAAAAAGATACTACGCATGATAAAAGACCCGCTAGGTTGACATACCTAGGCAAAAATAAGGGCTTCCCGGCGAACCAAAAGGGTTCGGGCAAAAATAAGGGATGAAATGAAAAAATCTGTACACCCGGCAAGTCGAAAACCTGAAAAGGCGGCTTGGGCAAAAATGGGTATCCCGGTGGACTGAAAACCCGAAAGGGCGGTCCAGACAAAAGTTAGGGATTAAAGTGTAATACTATGTCTTATTGGATCACCTCGCATCCAGAATCTGGTATCAACATCAAGTACAGACGGCATCAATCGATCAGCTTCATCTTCAACTGAGCAGCCAAGTGATGAGACGCTCGAAGATATAAAGGCAATAGCAGAGTTGGAACCCAGTGGGATTATTCCTTTCACATAGCTGTTTTGTTTTCCTTTTTCACAAAATTGTATAAACTCTGTTGTTCGGCGGCGTTCTCTTACTAGGACGTCAGCCTCTTGTACATAAACGCCTATTTACAGGCATATTCAAAAATCAATACAAATTCACTTTTCAGACCAATTGCCAATTGTTTTTCCTTTTCCTGTTTTGTTTTGCGAAGAACGTCCAATGTTCAATTGTGATATATGCATTTGACACTAATTGCTAACTCATAAATATTTGAATACGAAACAAAGGATTAATTACAGGTAACATCAGAAACAGGGGCAATAATGAGTTGTCTAAGCAATCTAATTGCTCTGTCCACCAAGGTACCAAGGTAAGTTCGGATGAAGAATGTAACCCAGATACCTTCACTCCCTGTCGAGTAAGACAAGATTCAACAATTCTCTCCCAAGCAGTGGGTCTCCCATCAACCCTAACAAGGCACCGTGTCTCCAGCAAGTCAGTGACACTCTTCCCAAGCAGAGTTAATATTGCCAGCTTTAGGGAAGGTGGATTATCCCCAGCAGATCTCAACATTCCCCAGCGGAGTATACAGACATTACAAGCAAGCATCCCCGGCAGTCTTAATCTAAGATTGTTCCCCGGCGGAATACCGAACGTCCAGTGGAGCCATTCCCCAGTACAGTCCAATCTGAAAAGTTTCCCCAGGAGAGTCCAATCAATCTCCCCAGTAGGTTCTGGAAGCTTATCACCTGCAGAGTACGAACACTCCCCCGACTTTATTCAAAGGTTATTTCCCCACCAGGATATAACTGGGTTATCCTCAGCCAATTGCCACGGAAAGACCGTCCCCGGCGAAGTCTTCCCATTCCCAGCGGAGTTCATCAAATCTTCCAACAAAGCTCAACAATGGTATCCCCAGCGGAGTTATCATCAACATCTCAGCAAAGTACATCTCTTACCCACAGAGCATTCCCCGCAGAGTAATCTCTTCGCCAAGTTTATTCCCCAACGGAGTCATCTTCTTCTATCGGTTTATGCTTGCAACCATCATCCCCAGCGGAGACAAAAAGCTCTACTCTTCCACAGCAGCCCAGGATTTGACTTCCCGACACCCGTCAAGGATTTACTTTCCTAGACAAAAATACATTCATGACTATCACATCTTCATACATTATAGCATGCACATACACATCATGAACATACAGTCTCATTTATTTCGAGAGCATCACGCATTTTATACATCATGACATTGCATACAACTAACGTTTTGTCTTTTCAGGACAAAAGTCAATACAACGATAATTACTATCAACTATCACAATTCCAGATTCGATACCTGTAACTAGCCAGGGCATGTCTGTGAGCGACTAATTCCAGACTCGATTCCTGTATCCTGCCAGGGCACGTCTGAAGAGTTTGAAGATCCGATTCCTGTATCCTGCCAGGGTGTATCTGTTGACGACTAATTCCAGACTCGATTCCTGTATCCTGCCAGGGCACGTCTGAAGAGTTTGAAGATCTGATTCCTGTATCTTTCCAGGGTGTATTTGTTGACGACTGATTCCAGACTTGATTCCTGTATCCTCCCAGGGCACGTCTGAAGAGTTTGAAGACCCGATTCCTGTATCTTGCCAGGGTGTATCTGTTGACGACTAATTCCAGACTCGATTCCTGTATCCTGCCAGGGCACGTCTGAAGAGTTTGAAGATCTGATTCCTGTATCTTGCCAGGGTGTATCTGTTGACGACTAATTCCAGACTCGATTCCTGTATCCTGCCAGGGCACGTCTGAAGAATTTGAAGATCTGATTCCTGTATCTTGCCAGGGTGTATCTGTTGACGACTAATTCCAGACTCGATTCCTGTATCCTGCCAGGGCACGTCTGAAGAGTTTGAAGATCCGATTCCTGTATCCTGCCAGGGTGTATCTGTTGATGACTAATTCCAGACTCGATTCCTGTATCCTGCCAGGGCACGTCTGAAGAGTTTGAAGATCAACCCCTGTAACAGGCCAGGTAATTATCTTTCTTTTTCAGGTACGCAAGTTCTCTCTAAGGAATCTCTTACGCGATCGACACCTAGATGGCATCTATAAGCCCATCCACATACCGACAGTCTCCAAATGGCATCTATAAGCCCATTCCCGACAAGGTTCTGTCACACTTCCAGATGGCATCTATAAGCCCATCCTCCTATCCATAATCTTTCCAAATGGCATCTGTAAGCCCATTCCCAACATCACGACGCTGATACTACTCCATGCGAGTGCAAATTTCTGGGCACTCTAGTGTTCAATCATCTTCCACCTTCGGATTACGAAAGGCACGCCAGCCAATCTACATCCTCAGGTCTAAGAAGATTGAACAGGGGAAACTGTTGTACCCCAAAATTTGCCCTCCCATATTCTTCAAGATTTGGCAAGATCAAGCTTCAAAATCTCTCAAGGGTTGCACAGTCCAATTGCCTCCTAACACAGTCAAAATTAGGGTTTTGGTTCTTGCAAAGAAATTGAGATTCTCAAGGGTCCAATCAAGTCCCACATGCCTATACACATTGTCAAGCATTCATATGTCAAGTTTCAAGACTCACAGCATCAAATTGCACAGTCAAAAACCCTAATTGCTCCACAGTCAACTGTAGGGGTAAAATGGTCATTTGACAGTCAAAAGTCACAAATTTTGGTCAACATCTTATTTTGAAGCCACAATCATCATTTGATCAAGTCTTGATCATGATTCCACAAACATGGCTCAAAAGGTCTCAAGATGCAAAAGTTTCTATTTTTGGACAGCTGAAAAGTCAACTGTAACTTGACCAAGGCATAACGTTTTCATGTTTTATCAGAAAAATCCCATCCAATGCTCATTTTGAAGGGGATGAAATTTCCTACAACTCATCTTCACACTCCAAGTCCAAGAAATGCTCTCACAAAAAGTTATCAATTTCAACATTATAGGTCATTTTCAAAAGTCAACAAAAAGGCACTTTAAGCCAAAGACCATAACTTGAGTTTGGTAAATCAAAATGACATGGGACCAAAGGCATTGGTTAGATGACTTCGAGACCTTTCCAAAATGTCCAAGAACATGATCATATCTTCAAAATTGAGTAAGATATGCATTGGAGAAGTTGGGAAATTTTTGGGAACTTTCAAAAGTCAACTTTGTCTAAAACACTTCAATTTTGCTAATGGGCCTCAAATTCTTTCTTGAATCATTACCCAAAGCCTATGCACGTCCCATTGAGATAAAAATAATTTATTCTCTTATTTTTAATTAATTAATTGGATTTATATTTATATTAATTCATTTAATTGGTTTTAAATATAAGAAAATTCAAAGATATGCTTTTTTAAATCTTTTTATGCAGCAAATATACTCCAAATATGCTAAAGATTTCGTGCATCATCCAAGGGGACAAGATCTTCCATAATTGGCAAAGTTTTCATGATAAAAGATTGGAAATTATGTGATAAAAAATCAAAGATATGAAACATTATTACAATGGATTCATGGGCTTATTTTTGACCTAGAATCATTCACATACATATGAATAAGCTAACCCTACTCACACATACACGAAAAAAAGCTGCTGAGAATCCATAACTAAGTTGCAAAAATTCCAAGAAAATTGTGAAACTGATTCCATACTTGCAGGACAATTCAAGGCCAAAGATCGTTTCCATTACATTACTGACATTGCTAGGAAGCTATTACAATCAAGAACTAGTTCAAACGCGCAAGGAATCAGAGAATACAAGTGACACGGTTTGCTTTATTTTCCAGATTTGCACATCATGATTCATGCATTTTTAATACATTTGGTTGATTGTTTTGTGTTCACAGCATTCATGCAAAGATTTTGGTATGATTTAATTCCATTAACATGCCTTGAAACGCCAGTTACCATGAACGACATTTAGGGTTTCTGAAGCTCCAAATTAGGGCTTTCTTGTTGAGGAAAAATTAAACCTTGAGACCTATACAGCTGAATTACCTCCTCTTCTATTCGCTATTTTCAGGACTTTCAGTTTGTGGGGGTTTAAAACCCCCGCTACTTGTTTTATATTTGTAGGAAAAAGATGAAGAAGACAATAGTTGTCCAAGCGTGATTGGAGAGTTTAAACTTTAGCGCATTTTTTTTATATCCCAGCATAATGTCTTTTTTCATATATTATAATTCTTTGTTATATTGTTTACAAACGCGCTAAGTGGCTCAGTTGGTGGAGGATGTGTATTGCAAGCATTGGGACCTGGGTTCGATTCCCAGGTCCCCCCACATAATTGATATTTTTTGTCCTAACATGTTCTAGTGCAGCAGTTGTTCAATATCCCACCATGCATCCTCACGCCTAAGCCTGCCACGCGCTTATGATGATCAATCTGAAGGCCACAGAATGAAGTCCAGGGTATGGCTCAGTCAACCAACGTGCACTCAATCTGGAGAGTCAAACAAGGCCTTTGTGTCAATGGGCCTGAATTGCTTCAACAAACCTCCATTTGGGCCTGAAATCCCCCTTGGTTTGCATCCTTTTTAATTTTCTTTTCTTTTCTTTTCTAATTCTTTTTAATTGTTTTAATTGTTTTTTTCACCATAAAATAATTTTCCATAATAAAAACAGAAAATCAAAAATACAAAATATGTGTAATTATTTATTAATTTCCTCACTAATTTATTTTTGTAAATAAATGTTAATAATTAATTTAGTTAATTTAGGTTTGAAATTCAATCTTTTCTTTAATAAATAAAATTCTATAGAATTAGGTTTTGATTATTTTCATCATTATTATTATCATTATTTATTATTATTATTAATTACTATTATTTTTGTAAATAACATGTAAATTAATTAACTAGTAAATTAGGTTAACTTTAACATTTTCTTAATAGTAAAATAATTTAGAATTAGGGTTTTCTCTTGATTTTATTTTCTTTATTTCATTAAATACAAAAAACATAAAAAAACATTTTCTTTTCTTGAATTAAATAATTAATTAGCATTTCATTTCATTTCATTTCAAGCAAAGGGTCAAAACCCTCGGACGTCCTAATTTTTATTCTTTTCGCGCATTATTTTCTTTTGATTATTATGTAACTGCTTTCCAGATGTAATAGTAATTAGGTATTTTATTTACTTTCCACATCCTTTATCAAAAACGGGTCTTTGTATTTTGGCGATGTATAGACCCGCGCCTTGTAATAGCGTAGCTTTTATCCTTCCGCTTTTAATTTTTCGCACTCCTAAATTCTAAATTGCATGAAAGAATGTATGTTAATTAAAAACAACGCGTAGCTCACAATGCCATGATCAAAGATAATTGTTAACATGAAAACAACACACAAATACACACACCACTTCTAGGTTACGCCTCACTCGTTGCCTTCGAAACGTGGTCGTCAAGTATAGGACGTTTTAGCGGTCGCTCTTATGTCCATAATCCAGTTGCCTCGAAACAGTTGCCTCGAAACGGTTGCCTCGGATTAAAAAAGGATCTAGGACATAAGGGTAGCTTCTAAGGTATCCTACTGTTTCTTCGGTGACCACATTGTCCCTACAATCGAATTGACCCAAACACCTCCAACGGTGGTGCTACCTACCTCTCAATGGTGGGATGGAACTACCTTAAGGACTTCTACACAGCCTAATTCTTTAGGGTAGGTAGATGACTCATGGATACTTGCTCTCTAAAAAACAAATCAAAAATCTTTTCACACCAACACTTTCAAAAAGCTTTCAAAACAAATTTTTCAAACACTCTTGAGGACAGATACAAGAGTTATTCAGAAATCTTTCAAAGAAACTTTTTCAAACCCACTCACATTTTGAAAAGCAAACATTTTGAAAAGATAAGAGCAAGTATCTAAGAGCCCATGGATAACCATGGATAGAAAGGGTGCTAATACCTTCCCTTTCTATAAATCTACCTCCCGAACCGAGAAACAATCTCATAAGGAATTTTGTTGTGCTTTTGTCCTGTCCATGTTGGAGAAAATAAAAGACGGTGGCGACTCTTGCTTCCGCGACATTTCGCGATCCAGCTTTAAACAGTCAGTTCTAAATCCACCGATCACAACATCCTTGCCATTTTTTGGCATAGGTGCGGTGATTACATTCAGAGTTGGAGGAGGATCAAATTCAATAGTCTCGTTATCAATCAAATCCTGAATTTTGTTCTTCAAGGCCCAGCATTGGCCAGTCTCATGCTCGGGGCTACTTGAGTGATAAGCACATTTAGCGTTCGGATTATACTTTGGTGAAGAGGTATCTGGATTGGTAGGAGAATCGCACAATTTCACCAAATTAGACTTTAGTAAGTGTTGCAAGGCTTGGGATAGTGACATTCCTATCCTCGTAAATTATCTTCTCGGAATTTCAAAACATTGATGATTAGCAGATGGTCTTTGAGCAGGAGTTCGATTGGAGATTCGGACAGCATTAATAGACGGGTGGTCATCCTTCTTGGTACGAGCTCTTGCCCCGTACACAACATTGACTTATTTCTTTGTGGAAAAAGGTTTCTTTATAGGATTTCAAGTGGAGGAAGATGCCATGGGAATCTTTCCGCTTTTGATGCCACTTTCAACTCTTTCACTGGTTAAGATTAGCTCGGTGAAACCAGAAGAAAAACAGCCAACCAACAAGTTAAAAAATGGACAAGATAAAGTTCCCATAAACATGTCGATATGCTCTCTATCAGTCAAAGGTGGTTGAACCCTACTTGCAAGGTCTCTCCACTTTTGTGCATATTCTTTAAATCCTTCATTCTTCCCCATTGTCATATCTTGCAATTGAACTCTTGTTGGTGCCAAGTCGGTATTATATTGATACTTGTGGTAGATGGCGGTAGCTAAGTCCTCCTAAGTATTGATACAGGAACCATCCAACTCGTAGAACCACTCTAGTTGCGTTCCGGTCAAGCTCTCTTGAAAAAGTGAACCCAGAGTTTCTTATCAGCGGTGTGCGGCTGTATCTTGCGCACATAAGATTTCAGGTGAAGTTTTGGACAGGAAACTCCATCGTACTTTGCAAAGACTGGTATTTTGAATTTGTGGGGAATAGCAACCCCAGAGATCAAACCCAAATCATCAAAATCTAAACCAGGGACAGCTTGGATCTCGACGGCCTTCAATTTGTCTTTTAATTGCTTGTACTTGACATCGGAGGGTGGATACTGCTCGTTAAAATAATCGTCATCAGATGCTTGATCATTAATACAGTCATCCTGGGTACTCTTAACCTCACCAATCTGATTCTCGTCTTCTTTATAAGAGTCTTCCACTACCGGGATCTGACGAACCGACTCTTTGAACCTTCTGCCCATGTTGACCAGGGCTTTCTTCTTGGGTTTCTTCTTAACTGCCAGTAATTCCATCATATCTTGTTGCCCCTTGGCTAGGGCCAGTAGAGTCTCTTGGAATTGAGAGTTTTGTGCCTGAAGATCCTTCATTGTTTTCTCTTGATCCATCTTGCTGAAATAAATAGCAGAAAGATAAGGAAGCTTGTTGTGTGAAAACCTGTCATGTTATGATGCATGGAAGATGTATATGCAAATGATTTCAAGGATTTATGAAATTTAAATTTGTATAGACAAAAGAATGAATAAACGTCAATTTTCATTAATTAGTTCAAAATGAATACATCATGCCTCTTGGGCTTACAAAATAACTTTCTAAGATAAAAAGACTGAACGCATTCTCTTTGGTGCGAGATAGGCATTCACACTTTGCTCTTCGTATAGCTGCTTCATAAGCTCCAGGACCCTCTTCTCACTAGCTTAGAATTGAGCTTCAAAAGTATCTCGTTCTTCCTTTAGCTGAATCCAACCCTTTTGCAAGTCTTCGAGAGAAGTAGGCATGTCGAGATGGAGGACAGTGTACGAGATATATCCTTCAACCACAGGTTCCATGATAACTGGTAAGATGGAGGGATAAGGCATCATAAGTTTCTGAGCACGAGTCCGTACCCACCTAAGGTAAGGCACAAGGGGAATGGAGTTCTTGTGTCCAAGAGTCTTACTATCCACTTTTCTCACCATTCTTCAAGCTCGTATAAAGCTCTAACGGTAGCTTTGATCGTCGCTCTCGTAGTCGAATACCACTCCTTGGATGAGTATATCATGTGGGCCATCCCTTCGAGCATACTCAAACTATCGTAAAGCTAAGAAAGGGTTATAAGTGATACCTCCCCTAATGCCAAGCAAAGGGACATTAGGGAGTTCGCCACAACGGTCAATGATAGTAACATTCTCCAAAGATCGAGAACACCAATGAATATCCGAATATCTGAGCGTCATCAACCTATGAGACCACCTCAAACCTTGCTCGTTTTTCAACACAGATCGGGGAAGATGTGAAATAAACCATCTAGCCAAGAGAGGAGTGCAACACATGAGGATCCCTTTCTTCCTCATAGTGCGAGAATGAAAAGAATGTAGGATATCTCCCAACAAGGTAGGCACCGGATTGCGAGACATGAAGATTTTGACAGCATTTACATCTATGAGTTGGTCAGGGTTTGGAAACAAAACCATCCCATATATGAGAAGGGCCAAGATTTCTTCAAAATCTTGTAAGTCCAAAGAGTTCCAACAATCTTAAGCTTTCTCAAATAAGAACTTGGCTAAGAAACCTTTGACACCACTCCTTGTTTCCCAATTAGTTGTGATATCAGATTGTTGCAAGTGTAATGCTTGGGAAATATCTTCAGGTTTTGGATCTCTTTCCGTACCGTTGAAGGATAGTTGATTGAGAATGAGAATCCTCAAGAGTTGAGAGAATTCTTCTAGAGTTGGTACAAGGTGATATTCGGGAAAAGTGAAGCAATAGTGTAGAGGATCAAAGAACTAGAAAAGCATCTTCATCATATCTTCATCAGTGTTGGAGGTAACCATGTCTTTCGGTGAATGAAGAGTTCTCAGGGACCCTTGATGCTATCTCTTTGAGTTGAGAAGGAATTCTTACGAGATTGACTTGAATGGTTTTCCTGCGAATAGAAGCCATGTCCTAGAAAACATAACAAAGATAAATCCCAAAAATCCTTGAAATTGTTAGTGAGAATGAGTATGATGTTATGATGTTTATGATGTTATGTACAAGTAAGTATATACAAATAAGGCAAACAAGTCCTTAGGTTTAGGCTTGCATGGAGTCTTACAGGTAAGTACCCTCTTGAAGTTTAGTTTGCTCAAACTTGTCCTAGAAATAGTAATTGGGTTCTAAGGGATCTCAATATCACTGATCTGTCTTATCGGGCATTGTTTTAGCGTAAGCCTCTTTCACGGCGACCGAAATATCCCGAGAAGTCAAATCTCAATGAGTGTAGTATCGAGTATCAACCAACTTCGGACTGCACCAAAGCCAGTTATCTCACTACGTCCTAATGGCCAAGTTGGTCAAGTAAAGGTTCTAAAAGTCAGTTAGTGCTCCATGACACCATACATCGTCCCCGTATTCTCCTTGACTACTCAGGGGCTACCGATACCCACAAATGTGTCACACTAACGTAGCTATTGCTTAGACCATGTCGGTATACCCCGCATAGTTTCCACAATGTATTGCTACTTGCCTATAAGGTATCCAAATTCGCGTAGAGGATTAAAATAAGCCCAAACAAGGAACCAAAATGTAAAGCAAATAAGTCAAACAATAAAATCAAATAAAAGTGATCTAGCCCTAAGGTAACCCCACTTTTAAGTTTCTCCCCAGAAGAGTTGCCACTGACTTTTATTTTATCCAATAAGGAAAGGATGAAAAGAATAGGAAAGACCTTTGAGATTATTTTCTTGAGTTCAGGGGATAGATTATGAAAAGGGAAGGTGTTAGCACCCTTTTCATCCATAATTATCTATGGGCTCTTAGTTGCTTGCTAGATCACTTACTTTTGTTTGAAAATATGCTTTGTGTGGTTTTTGAAAGTATTTTGAAAAGGCGCCTTCGTTTAGGCAAACTTTGTAATAGTTCTCGTTCGTAAGAACGTATACAAAGTGTTGGACTTTTGAAAATATTTCATGTTTGGAAAATGTTTTGAAAGTGTTTTTGGAAGTGTTTTTGAAAGTGTTTGGTGTTTGTTTTGAAAATAAGCAAGGATGTTTGATTTGAAAATAAGCAAGCAACTAGGAACAATCTACCTACTCAAAAGTCTTTGTTCATTTCTTCCTTTCCTTTGATATTGCTATCTTACCATTGATTTGGTAAGAAGCCTTATCTTTGGATGTAAAGGGACGTGTGTGGGGTCATCGTATAACCATGATAGCAATGTTGTGAGATATCTTAGCATTTCTCTTTGAGGGACTAATATCATCTTGAAAGGTAACATTGATAGCATCATCGAGGGACTATGATCTTGTATTTTTTATTGCTTTTTGCTAATATATTCCATATGCATAACATGGCCATTTTTGTAAGGCAAAAAAGTGGAATTACCCTAGGGGTGCAAGTGTGTTTGATTTATATGTATTGTTTTGTCCTGAATTAGGGTTTGCTACTTGTTGATTTTAATCTTTCCATACAAACCCTAATTACTAGCATTTATATAAAGCTATAAATTGCGGAAAGTAAAATTACTATGCTATTACATCATTAGGGGAGGGGGTATACAAATTTACAAATGGGGATTGCAAGAAAATTAAACCTAATTATCTATTACAACCATATTGAATAATATACAAGAATCGAAAAATAATGTACAAGGATATAAATGGAAAAAGAAATGATTTTGTTTGTTTTCATAAAATGGTTTGGTCTTGACTTAATTAAGAAAATGATTAGTTAAAAACAAACAAAATTAAATTTAAACTAAATAAAGAAAGAAATTAAGTTAAAAAGGATTTTTAGGGTTTTTGTGAAAGGTTTTAAGTTTAATAAAAAAATAATATGAAAATTAATTAATTAAAAGAAACCTAAATTCTAAGTTAATTTTAAAATAATTAAAAAAAAAGAAAAATTATAATTAAACCTAAATCTAAATATTAATTAATTAAGAAAAAGAAATTAATTTATTAAGAAAATGTTTTTAGTCTTTTTGTTTTATAAAGAAAATAAACATATAAATGTGAAAATAATAAATAAAAATATTTTTGGATTTTTTATTAATAAAAATAATATTAATAATAATAATAAATAATAGTAAAACTGAAATAAAATAAAAATAAGAAAAAGAAAATAATAGTAAATGAAATAATAAAAAGAAATATGGGTCAGCATGCAAAAGTAAATAGGGGGTTAGAAAAAGAAGGAAAAAAAACAAAAGCCCAAAGGGGGAGGCCCAGCGCGCTGGTTGGAACAAAAAAGGAGGAGAAAAATGCACAAAAGGTAGCGCTGGGTGTTGAACCCCTGACTTCTAACACAAATGCGCGCTACCTTTGTCACTAGGGTGACTGTACATCCGGTAACATTGATGAAATAATAAATACATAACATAAGTTATGTCCTGAATGTGACTTCATCTTCAACCTCAAGTCTGAACATCTGTAACTTCACCATTTCTCAACAAAAATGAAATATGCAAACATGAAAGTTGCTCCATTTTTCCATACGAATCCAATCATATAAATATCATAAGCTATAAATCAAAGATGAATAAGAATTTCTAAAAGTACCAAATTCTGACCTAATTATTTTCTAAGATTCAAACCTAAAATTATCACTACTCAAGCAATATAAATGAAATCTATAGACATGTACAGTTTCAGGGCAATGATGTCTACATTTTATCTTCACAAATACAAGCCTAACAATGCCTAAATGAGAAGATAAAAGTTCAGAAAATGTACCTCAAAGCTGGAAATCGTGAAATGAGTTTGAGCTGCTTTCAAGGACCTATAATGATCAGGTTAGCTTCCTCAAGTTACCAGGAAGCTAATGCAATGATTAGCTTGAGCAATGGATGGCTGGAATGGCTTGGAGAAGTCAACTTGTAATGCTCTGTTTTTGGTTATGGAGGTTGATGTAAATGGTGTTTTCAGTTCTGAAACAGGGTCAAGGATGGGTTATATTTGATGTATAAGAGCTTTAGGAAGTGAAAAGCCAAGAAATGCACGGGGGAAATGTGAGTTTCAAGTTCAAAGTCAGAAATTGTGCAACAATGGAGTTTTTGGGAAATTTCTGGCTTTAGGGAGTTTGAGAGAGTTTCAGGGTGCTTGAGCTCGTGTCTTAGCTCACAAATAGTGCCTATATTTATAAGCAACAAGTTTGGAGGCTTGTCCTTGATCAGAATTCAAAATCACATGTTTAAGCTCAACATGTGATTTTTTTTAGAAATCAAGTTTCAATGTCTTGTGTACTTGCTAATGTAGAGTGGTTATGCTTTAAAAAAACTTGCTTCTGACTCTGTATATGGAGTGTGATCAGAGGGAACAAGTTAGAGGCTCAAGAATTGACTTTGTGCATAAACCTTGCTTTTCAAGAATGTCATTCTTCACTTTTTTTCCCAAAATGCAAATTTAAGTTGAACAATGCTTAAACCACTTGGATCATAGCTCAAAAATTTGTGTAATCCATTAATTATGGATAGATACACAAGTTATAAGGCCTTCAAAGAAATATTATACAGCCTAACATTGAGATTGAATTATGTGTTCATCAAGAAATGACTTGTAATTCAAGAATAAAACCCTAACTTCTTGCCTTCGATTCTCCTTGCTCAAGTATGATCTCAATGAGTTCTTGGACATTTCGAAAAGCTTGTAAAATCTATAAAATATCTATGTTAGACATTTTTGAAGATTCATCTTATAACTATGTGAAAAATTTCCATGAAGTTAGTTCAAATTCCTGCCTAAACTAGGGCAAAATTTCACTAAGTTTTTCAAGTTTCATGAACATGTCTTCACAAAATCATAACTTGAAATCCATGAATTTATAGAAAAAGTTTTGTTCTACAATGTTTTATATCTCATTTAGATATACAAATTTCATTTTGGAAGTTTCCTTTGAATCATCTTGCATCATGGTGAAAATTTGGCTCAAAGTTATGAAAAAAAATATGAATTTCCAACACTTCAAAAATTCTAAGTTTAGAAATTTTGACTTTTTCAAAATGAAATCTTGACTTTTTGATTTCTTGATGAAAAAGTTTCATATTTTTACATGTCTTGAATAATTGTGATCTTTGATACTTGATCTTGACCAAAAAGTCAAAGTTTGACTTTTTAGTGTACAATTGACTTTTCATCAGTTGACTGAAATTCATCAGTTAACCAATTGATCTTGAGGAATGCTTTGAGCCATTCCATTAGGTCAAAATTAAGTATTTGAAACCTTGAAATCATAACTTAAACCAATCAATCATTTGCCAGGTCAAAAATCAGAAATTGCACCTTCTTAGTTAAAACCCTAATTTTGACCATTTTGCCCTTTGGATGATCTGATCAAATTTCTTGTGGAATTATGGTCCAAACTTGATCAAATGACATATATGAGTTCATAATGTTGATATGGACCAAATATTATGAAGTTTGACTGTAAATTGACCACATTTGATTGTTTCCCTAATACAGCTGATTTTAGGTCAACTAATCAATTGACTGGGCAAAAATGTGATCCAAGCCTTGAAACTTGACATGAGCAATATTGAGCATCCAAAATGATCCATGAAAGTCATATGGGGCATTAAAATTCCATTTTCCTTGTGCAAACTCAAACCCTAATTTTCAGTCATCAGTGCTAGAGGAGGTGTCTTGAGCTGATCAAACCTTGTGCAGTCTTGAACCAAGGGAGATCTTGTGAGAGATTACTTCATAAGTGAGAGGGAAAATTTTGGGGTACAACAATGTGCATGTCCTGTTGTTTGATTAGTGTGAGTACACTATCGATACGATGTTTTTTGTGTTAGTTTTTTGTGTGTAGAATGGTTGGAAGAAACGATGTTGTGATTGTTGTTGTTTGCAGGCTATGGCTCAGGCTGTGCAACATCTGCCTAATGCTGACAGGAATGATGGATATCGTGTCTTAGAGACTTTTCAAAGGAACAATCCGCCTACTTTCAAGGGTAGATACGATCCTGATGGAGCACATACTTGGCCCAAAGAGATTGAAAGGATCTTTTGGGTCATGGATTCCTCATAGGCACGGAAGGTGCGCTTTGGTACGCATATGTTGGCATAGGAAGTTGATGACTGGTGGGTCGCCACTAATCAGAGACTGGCAGCGGTGGGTGAAGTTGTTACTTGGGTTGTGTTCAGTAGAGAGTTTTTGAGGAAGTATTTTACCGAAGATGTGCGTGGGAAGAAAAAGATTGAACTCCTAGAGTTGAAACAAGGGAATTTGTCTATAACTGAGTATGCTTCGAGGTTCATAGAACTGGAAAAGTATTATCCGCATTACAGTGAAGCGACTGCTGAATTCTCAAAGTGTATCAAGTTTAAGAATGGTTTACATCCGGAAATCAAGTGGGAAATTGGATATCAGCAGATCTGTAGGTTTCTAGAGTTTGTGAACAGTTGTAGGATCTAAGAAGAAGATAGAAAATCTCATTCAACTCACTATAAGAGTCTAAATGAGAAGAGATGGAAACAACAACAAGACTGTAGGAAGCCTTATGATGCTTTAGCTGATAAAGGGAAACATAAGGTTTCTGATGGGAAGAAAACAAGTGGGGGAGGGGCTCCGACTCCTGTCAAGTGTTATAAGTGTGATGAACAAAGTCACTGTTCTAACGAATGTGAGAATAAGGTTTTGAGATGTTACAAATATGGTAAGACGAGTCATCGTGCTCCTGAATGCAAGGATGATGGTCTAACTTCTTTTAATTATGGAGAATAGGGTCACATCAGTACTCAGTGTAAGAAGCCAAAGAAGGACGTTACTGCTCATACCAATGGTAAAGTGTTCGCTTTGAGTGGATAAGATAATTCTAAGAAGGACAACTTGATTCGAGGTACCTATTTTATTAACAATGTTGAATTGGTTGCTATTATTGATATTGGTGCTACTCATACGTTTATTCCACGTGAATATGCTAATATGTTGGGATTAAAGTTGTCTGATATGAATCATAGTATGGTAATAGATACTCCTGCCAGTGGTTCTATTACTACTACTTTTGTTTGTTCAAGATCTCCTTTGACCATTTATAGTAAGAGTTTTATGATGGATTTGGTGTGTCTACCCTTACACCAAATTGATGTTATTCTTGGAACTAACTGTTTGGAGTTCAACTATGTTCATATCAATTATTATAATAAAACTTTGAGGTTCACTAAGTTTGGTAATAATGGAAAACTGATGTTGTTGTCTTCTAAGCAAGTGAATGAACTTTTAGAAGATGAACTTTGATGTTTGCAATGTTTGCATCGTTGAAAATCGACTGTGAAGCTGTGAGTGTGGAATTACTTGTTGCTTGTGAATTTCCAGAAGTGTTTCCAGATGAAATCAATGATTTTCCTCCAGAGCATGAAGTTGAATTTGTTGTGAAACTGATACCAGGCACGAGTCCGGTATCAATGGCTCCTTGTAGAATGTCGTCTTCAGAGTTGAGTTAACTGGAGAAACAGTTGGAAGAATTGCTTGAGAAGAAGTTTGTTCGACCGAGTGTTTCCCCATGGGGTGCACCTGTGTTATTAGTTAAGAAGAAATATGGAAGTATGAGATTGTGTGTGGACTACAAATAGTTGAATAAAGTGACCATTAAGAATAAGTATCCACTCTTGAGGATTAATGATTTAATGGATCAACTGGTGGGTGCTTGTGTTTTTATCAAGATTTATTTGAGGCCGGGTTATTATTAGATTCGTATTAAACCATAGAATATTCCAAAGACGTATTTTTGAACAAGGTATGGTCATTACGAGTACACTGTGATGTTGTTTGGTGTATCTAATGCGCCAGGTGTTTTCATGGAGTATACGAATCAAACTTTCCATTCCTACCTAGATAAGTTTGTTGTGGTTTTCATTGGCGACATCCTGGTCTATTCTAAATCACAAGAAGAACATGTTGAGCATTTGAAAATTGTGTTGCAAGTGTTGAAAGAAAAGAAGTTATATGTAAATCTGTTGAAATGTGAGTTTTGGTTGAAGGAAATGAGTTTCCTGGGCCATGTGATTTCTAATGGTGGAATTGTTGTGGATCCTTCCAAAGTTAATTCAGTGTTGTAATGGGAGACTTTAAAGTTTGCGAATGAGATTCAAATATTTTGTTGGTTTAGCAGGTTATTATCGAAGGTTCATTGAAGGGTTTTCTAAGTTAGCATTTTCGTTAACTCAATTGACTCGGAAGAGTCAAGCTTGTGTGTGGATGTTGTGCATGAAGAAATTTTTGTAGAATTGAAGAAGAAGTTGACGACCGCTCTGGTATTAATTTTGCCTAATTCGAGTGAGCCTTTCGTTGTGTATTGTGATACGTCTAAGATGGATCTTGGTGGTGTGCTGATGCAAAATGGACAAGTTGTTTCTTATGCTTCTAGATAATTGAAAATTCATTAAACGAATTATCCTACACATGACTTAGAACTATAAGTTGTAGTGTTTGTGTTAAAGATTTGAAGACATTATATTTTTGGCTCTAAACTTGAAGTGTTTAGCGGTCATAAGAGTCTGAAGTACTTGTTTGATCAGAAAGAGTTAAGTATGAGACAAAGAAGATGGCTCGAATTGTTGAAAGATTTTGATTTTGATTTGAATTACCATCCTGGTAAAGAAAATGTGGTGGTCGGTGCATTAAGTAGAAAATCTTCACATGTCGATGCTTATGGTTCAAGAGTTAGAAATGATCGAACAATTCAGAGATATGAGCTTGGTGTGTGAAGAGATACCTAATAATTTAAGGTTGGGAATGTTGAAATTGACTAGTTGCATTCTTGAAGAAATTTGGGAAGGTCAGAAGTCTGATTTGAAATTGGTTGATCAATTGACCTTGATTAACTAAGTTAATGGAGGTGAATTCAGAATTAACGAGAGTGGATTAATGAGATTTGGTGATAGAGTTTGTGTTCCTGATGCACTAGAACTTAAGAGGAGTATTCTTGAAGAAGGGCATAGAAGTGGGTTAAGTATTCATCATGACGCTAAAAAGATTGTCAGTTCTCTATTTTGTATGATTGGAATTAATTTTAGTATAAAAAAATTAGGCAGCAGTATGTTAAATAGGATATTTCATCAATAGGAGCAACATGTTGGACAAGATGTCCTATGTAGAGTCATCGACATCATGACTATGTTGGAATGAGTTGTTGGATCTGTTTAAGTTTTAACAGATGCAAAATATTTTGGGAATATTATGGTATCCTATGTGGCACTGATTTTAAGGCCTGGAAGATTCAAGCTGAAATCAAGAAGAATATTGACTTTCTAATTATGGAGATAAATTAGGAAAGTCATGATTAAAGACCTATCTTTATGCTGAAGTTTCTGCAGATTTATAGGAGCTGATATGTTGCAATTTAAAGCCCAAAATCTAGTTGGGTAAAAGGGTTATAAATAGAAGGTTGTTAACCTAAAAGAAGTCAAGTCGTGAATGAAAAGATGTAATCTATTAGGGCTTCATTTATGTGCTACTCTCTAGAAGAGTTGGTTTGTGTTATTCGTGATTCTCTCTACTATCATGTTGATAGAAGAGTAGGATTGTTTGTTGAGTTGTAATTGTTTTTCTCTTTTAAGCTTTTAAGCATAGAGTCGATTATTGTTCTTGGATGAAGCTTTGAAGAAAATCCAAGTGTGTTTGTTAGTCATGAGTCTTGGTTGAACTTTATGATTATTAGATATCATTGAGGTGATTTAGGAAGTGCGGTGGTGATTTCTCATATTTAGGGAGGACCTAAGTAAAAGTGTCATTGAGTAGATATTAGGCGAGAAGTTGTAAACTGGAGAGTTTAGCTTTGAACTAATATTGTTTAAAGTGGACTTTCTTCCTTTCTTGGTAGACCCCAGAGTAGGTGTTGTTGTACATCGAACTGGGCCATCATTTCTGTGTGTTATTATCATTCTACATTATTCAATTTTCTTTCTTGATTATATGACATGTCAAATAATATGTTAGAATATCTATCATGACTTTGTTCTTATATGTTTATATCAGTATGCTTTATCCAATTCAAGTGTTGTTACGCAAAGATATTTGTCTCAAAATGTGTTAGGAAATTGTTATCTATATACCAGAATTTCAATTGGTATCAGAGCAGGCATCATGTTCTGTTCTCGGTGAGATCTAGGGAAGATACTTTCTGGTGCATTGGATTTGAAGGAACAAACTGTTGGTTGTAGTTGTTGCTATAACGGTGGTGAGGCATTTCTCTGCTGCTTGTGCCTCTATAGTGTGAACGTGCATAACTTATTTATTCTAGGATGATCCCTTGAGAAGGATCATTGACAATTTGTGACAGGGTGAGTATTAGACTTGTCTAAAGTTGTCAGATATGTAGCTTTGATGGTGAGTTGTTGTGTTGTGTTCGATTTATTTTCAAACCTCTAGTGTTCTGTTGTCACTGGAATTATGGTGATTATGTGCAAGGGTAATCTTGTTCTACCCTGAAGGGTGTTAAGGAGTTGTTGTATGATCCGCTGCGTATGTATATGAAAAATCCTGATGGTTTGGTGTATCCTATGGTGTTTTGATACTTGGAGGATAGCTTCAACCAGCATGCTAAAGTCACCAAAGATACTTGAGGTTCATCTCAAGTCCACTCATAAAGGCACTTTTAAGTGAGTTTGTTTAAAAGAGATCTGAAAAAAGTAAGAATAAATTTATGTTTTCTTCCAACCCTAAAAGGCTAATCTCTGGTCTTTGATAAAGGAACTCTTGCTATGTCCCTTAGAATGATATCCTACCAAATGTTAGAACATTACATTAGCAAGTTATGAATATTTCTATTGGCTAAAGAAATGGAATTGTAGATGCCTTGGGTTCTAAATAAATGTGAGTTGGTCACATATGTTTAGAACCTTCTCTTGAACTGAAAGAGGAGGCATCTTGGTTGTGTGTCTAAGAAGTTTCTATTCTAGAAACATGTCTTTGATAAGTGTGATGATCAAGAGATGATAAACCTATTGATTCTTCTTGGCTGAGCTCAAAACGTCTAGAGGAGATTTATTTTCTCAACCAGGTTCTTCATATGTAGATGTCAAGTTCAAATGTTGAGGACATTCTTTCTGGCATCTGGGAGATTCTTCTGAAGTCAGATTTGTGTGATCTTGCTTGTGACTATTCTACTGGAATAGTTTCTAACTGAGTTAGATAAGGGTAATTATAGGATTTGATCGGTGGGTGTTTCTAATAAACAGGATAGAGGTTGTTTACTCAAACTTGGTATTATTATCAAGTCTACGAGAACATGGAACTCTTGTTCTACTGTAAGAGACAGTCAAAGTATTGTATGTAATAGAGGTGTGTATCATCCAATTAGTTGAGTGTTGTATGCATGGTTGGAGTGTCATCCAAACTGTTTGGGATGAGATTTCCAATTGCGAGTCTTGAAGAATTGGAAGAAGTAGGCGTATTCTAAACGGTTTGTTTGTGGTTTGAAGATTTATTAGTTGTGGATGGATACAAGTGTGGTTCCCTTGCGTTTCCTGCAAGAGTTGTATTTGGATTACTATGGGTGGTGTTTACAAAGCCATAGTAAATGATTAAATCCACGATGTCTGAATTGGTGTTGGATCATCATTTCAGTTGGTTTCTTCTCCAGCTAAGGAAGTTTGTTTTGAACTCATGGTAGAGTCAAGTCACTGACCTAATATGGAGTGGTCTGTGAGTTGTATATTTGTCATGACTTTTTGGCATGATGCAGAATCCACTTATGTTAAGTCGTGTGAAGAAGAAGGATGTCATACCAAATGTTCTACCTAGTGTGAGAAGGTAGTATTATCTGATGTCTTTATTTCTTAGAGGGAATTGTGAAGAAAGGAACGTGAGAAAATATTCCTCTGATGGTGTTGTGCATTTAACCGATGACAAATACTTTGACGGGACCTGAGTATTTATTTGATGTGTGTGTGCAAGTCTGCAATTTGAACTCCTTGTTTCAAAGAGTGTGTGAGAGTTTTTTTCTCTCCATGGTATTCGGGTGTTTTTTATTACCTGAATGAACTGCATTGGATGTGTTTTATTAGGAGCGTCTTGAAGGACTTTGTTGCAAAATGAGTTCGTTGAATGGTGTTTTAAGAACTGGAGTGATTGGGTTCTGTGATAAGGAGTCTATGTCCTAAATGATGTTGTGACATCATGCTTGTTGAAGATGCTTAGAATTCTGGATTAGAATGAGAAGACTTTGATCTTATCTATGATAGTATGCTTGGTACATGCATAACTACTATGTTGAAGACTTCACTAGTATTAGCAATTGTTAGTGGAAGTAAGGGCAGAGGAATATTGTCAGATATTGTGGTCTGGTCAGAATTTTTTGGAGGTGTTCTTCTTTTGATTCAAGTAACTCTAGGAGAGATTTTTTCGAGGTGCTCTTCTTCTGATCAGAATGTTACTCTAGATCTTAGTAAAGCTTTTAATCAAACTGGGAATTTTTTGAGTTAATAAAGACACATCAAGAGTGCATGATATCTTGCCCCCCTAAGAATCATGAGAACAGGTGTGGATCTGTAAGGATATTGTTTAGATGTGTCCTGTTAAAGTGAAGAAGTCAGAGTGCTTACATGTATTCTCAAGGAGTTAGAGTATCTGACTCAGAATCGACTCTACAGTGATAGTTTGTGTTCAACCGAAGCATTATTTATCCATGACAGGGGGAGTCAAGTTTTTTTCTTTGGATGGTTACTGCAATGGTGCATATTTCTTGAAGCTTGTGTATTGTTCAAGCTTGTGGAGTACATATGCCTCTCTGGAAGACTGTGTTTGTGTCTGGGAGAATTTATTTTTCTCTGCAGATTTTGGTGGGACTCAATAGATATCCTGGTTGATGAACGAGAGATGTCACACATATGATGTTGTGATATTTTGATTTATGTTGGCCAAAAGAAGTATTCGTAGAATCCAGTGGAAGACGTTAGGATTATGCTTCAGAATATTTGGTTATTCTTGTGAAGCATTTTTCATATTTTGGCTACAAGAACAAGCAGACAATGTCTGATTGGATGTCAGAACTTTGTTTAGGACATGTTTTCTCTTTGAGCCAAACAAGGAAGTGTTATGGACGGTGTGATCAAGCACATGTCAGAAAGGAGTGCAGAGAGTTTGTTTGATTATGCATATGCATGTATTGGGACTATCTTCTCAGAAGAAACAGTCCAACAATAATAAAGGTAGTCAAGTCTGAATTGGTCGGTGCAAAATTATTTTGGTGGAGTTATCTTCCTCAAATAATGTTTCTTTTTTACCAAGAATTTGTCACAATCAAGGATCTTTAATTCATAAGTAACTTCTTATCTATTTACAGAGGTAATTCGTCTATCTTTCACCTTGTGAGTTTTTGATGTTTCCATAGTTTTTATGGATTTTGTTCGGGTATGGGTGAGTACCTATTGGATATGGTTCTGTGAGGAATTTCTCTGTCAAGTTTTGGCTAAAAAGGGGGAGAAACGGTTTGTTCAGTTGTTTAATCTAGAGTTTGTTTTTTCCAGATATCTCACAAAGATATTGGATAGGGTATTCGATCTTATATCTGTTTGGGTTTGTTTTGTGACTTGTGATCTGAGTTATGAACGCAGTTATGACCTTTGTTCTAAGTTACCAGGGGTGGTGGATGATTTTCTCTTAAGTTTCCTCTTACGCCATAGATTGAGTGGAAGCTTCTAATTATGGGTTCTATTATGCTACTAAATAGTTCTCTTATGCCTCTAAGAGAAATAGTCATCCTGTAGTGGTAACTGAAGGTTTCTGTGTTGAGGGGGAGTGCAAGCTATCCTCTTCCTCATGTACACCAAATGACTTCAGCACTTTCTTCTCCTTTATCCTGAGGTTGTTGTTCTTGGTGTTTATTCTTTCTATTGCAACGGAGATGATGTGGGGAAGATGTTGAACATGATATCCTAACATCATTATGAAGGTGAAGAGATGTTCCTCCATGTTGTTGTGTTCAGTAGCTTTTGAAGACTGAAGACTAGAGCTGATGGTTGTAATTTTTTTATTATTGTAATCTGAGTTGTAATTGTTTATTTGTTTTAGCCAAAATTTACCAAAGGGGGATATTTTACTTCTCTATTTTGTATGATTGGCATGAATTTTAGTAAAACAAATTAGGAAGCAATATGTTAAATAGGATGTTTCATCAACTGGAGCAATATGTCGGACAAGATGTCCTATGCAGAGTCATTCAACATTGTGACTATGTTGGGTTAGGTTGTTGGATTTGTTTAAGTTTTAACAGATGCTATATATTCTAGGAATATTATGGTATCCTATGTGGCGCTGATTTTAAGGTCTGGAAGATTCAAGCTGAAATCAAGAAAAACATTGACTTTCTAATTATGGAGATAAATTAGGAAAGTCATGATTGAAGATCTATCTTTATGCAAAAGTTTCTGCAGATTTGTAACAACTGATATGCTACGATTTGAAGCCCAAAATCCAATTGGGTAAAGGGTTATAAATAGAAGGTTGTTAACCTAAAAGAAGTCAAGTCGTGAATGAAAAGATGTAATCTATTAGGGCTTCGTTTGTATGCTACTCTCTATGAGAGTTGGTTTGTGTTATTCGTGAGTCTCTCGACTATCATGTTGATAGAAGAGTAGGACTGTTAGTTTAGTTTTAATTGTTGTTCTCTCTTAATATTTTAAGCATAGAGTCGATTATTGTTCTTGGATGAAGCTCTGAAGCAAATTCAAGTGTGTTTGTTAGTCATGAGTCTTGGCTGAACTTTATGATTATTAGATATCATTGAGGTGATTTAGGAAGTGAGATGGAGATTTCTCATATTTAGGGAAGACCTAAGTAAAAATTTCATTGGGTATGGATTAGGCGCGAATTTTTAAACGAGGGAGTTTAGCTTTGAACTGATATTGCTAATAGTGGACTTTCTTCCTGGCTTGGTAGCCTCCAGAGCAGGTGTTGTTGTACACTGAACTAGGTCATCATATCTATGTGTTATTATCATTCTGCATTATTCAGTTTTGTTTCTTTATTATATGACATGTCAAATAATATGTTGGAACATCTATCATGAATATGTTCTGATATGTTTATACCAGTTTGCGTTATCCAATTCAAGTGTTGTTACGCAGAGATCTTTGTCTCAACATGCGTTAGGACATTGCTATTTATATACTAGAATTTCAAAGATGTATCAAGACTTGAAGAAGTTGTTTTAGTGACCTGGATTTGTACCCCAAAATTTTCCCTCTCATTTCATCAACATTTCTCATCACAAGACTCTTGGAATTCAAGATCAGGCTAGGGTTTGCTCTGCTCAAGACATCTCCTTGCACTGTTGACCTAAATTAGGGTTTGAGTTTGCACTGATGTTTTGACCTACAATTCCCAAAATGACTTTCATATTTCATATTGGACTCACAAGTTTGTCCATACCAAGTTTCAAGCATTGATTCAAATTTTTGCCCAGTCAATTGGACAATTGACCTAGAAATCAACTTTATTGGGGAAAAAGTCAACTATGGCCAATTAAAAGTCAAACCTCATGAAATTTGACCCACATAAACATCATGAACTCATATGAACCATTTGATCAAGTTAGGATCACAATTCCACAAGAAAATTGATCAGATCACCAAAAGGGCAAAATGGTCATTTTTAGGGTTTTGATTGTACAAAGCCAATTTTTGACTGTTTGACCTAGCCAGTGGAAAATCTAGCTCAACCATGGACTCAAGGACTCAATGACATTGTCTTGACCCATTCAACAAGTTCAAAAGGTCTTAAATGCATAGGATTGACAGATGAATTTTTCAGTCAACTGATCAAAATTTGACTGTATACTGAAAAGTCAAACTTTGACTTTTTGATCAAAATCAAGTGCCAAGAGTCATTTTTCATCAAGACATGTCAAATTATGAAACTTGTTCATCAAGAAACCCAAAAATGCAAATTAGGGTTTAAAATGGAAAATTTTCATAACTTAGAAATTTTCTAAGTTATAAAATTTTCTTATTTTTTCCTAACTTTGTCCCATTTGTTCACCAAGATTAAAATGGATTCAAACAAAACTTACAACATGAAGGTTGTAGTAAATCACAAAGTCTACAACTTTGATTCACAAAGTTTTCTCAAAATAATCTTGGATCTCAAGTTATGAATTTTGGAACAAGGGTACCTAAAACTTTTAACTTAGAGAAATTTTGCCCTAGTTTAGGCAGGATTTTGACCCATCTTCTTGGCCATTTTTCACATAGTTCCACTTTGAGTTTAAAGTTGCATTTCAAATATGGATTATAGTACATGTTTCAAGCTTTCCAAATTGTCCAGGAACTCCTCAAACACCTTTGTCGTTAGGGAGAATCGAATGCTTGAAGTTGGCAAAAACTCACTTTGCAACCATGGCCAATACATGTTCATACCACTTGCAAATCTGACCTAGCTAGCTTGGTTCACAATTACAGGCCTCTAAACCAGTTTGTACTCCATAATTTAATGCAAATACATTGAGCCAATGCATTGTCTTGGTCATTAGGGTATTGTCCACTAGTTTAATCCTTAAATGGAAAAAGCAACATTGCCATTTTTGCTTGAACTTTGCTTTATGTCAAAACAGCATCCTAGAGCCTTGAACCATATCTTATGCTACAAACCAAATCCACTAATTAGACGGGCCAAGAGGGTTGTATGCAGGGTGATAGGATGGCCTGTACAAGTCTATAACCTCACTTCCACTTTCTTACTTAAAGGAGAAGAAACTTGTCAAACACAAGGCATCTCACAGATCTGATAAAACCAACCAAACCAAAGTTGTCAAACAAGTTTCATACACCCTAGCAAGCCAGAAACACGAGTCCTTAACCACTAAAATCTCCTTGTGCACAAAATCCCCATTTTCTTGCAAAACAGGGCCAGTTCTGCATTTTGCAAGCCACCATAAAATTCCCTCGTGCGTTTTGTCCAAAGCTACTTCAAACACATTCCAATCAACCTACCTGAGCTATCCAGATCATTCCCAAGTTGTTGTAACTCCATTAACACACATTGCCATTTTTGTTTGGAAGCTTTGCAGGTTGAGTTCTGTAGCACGATTCAGGTTACCTCAAAACAAACCAAGCATTGGGAAAGCTTCAGTGGACCTCAGGCAAGCTCAAAAGAACCTCAAGCACCCTTGGAAGTTGCTGCATTGTCCAGCTCGAAGTCAACTGAAACAGGTATTTCATGAACTTCTATCTCTCTATTTATGAATAGTTAGACTTAGGTTTGTGAATGAAAGATGTTGTATTCATAGCCCTGAAACCATACATGTGCTTAGTTTTCATTTATATTAATCGTGCTAGGAGAATTTCATCCATGAACTTTCTGAAAAAACTAGGTTAGAAATTAGGGCCAGAGAAATTCTCTCTGGTCTTTGAGAGTTAGCTTAAGTTTTTTATATGGTCGGATTCGTTGTTTGATGCTCTACAAGTTTCATGTTATGAGTTTTGTCAAAAAAACACAGAATCAGGAGATAGCAGTTTGTGTGGAAAACGCGCGTTTTTGTTTGAACTGAGGAAGAAGACGAAGTTGACTGGGCTGAGCCTGGTTATTTTTGCTTCTAACACTTGCATTTTCAGTTCACACCCCCTTGCCCATTTCCTTGCATATTTGTCATTTTTACATTTTTATTTTTATTCTGACTTTATTATTTTATGTCTAAATATAAAAAAATGCCAAAAATTATTTTTATATATTTTTTCCATTTATTTGGTATTTATTTTTATTTTTACTAGTATAAAAATGTTTATATATTTTTATGTCATTTTGTTTAAATTAAAAAAATACAACTAATACTTTTATTTTCATTTATTATTTTTATATACACATTTCAAAATATTTTCTTGAAATATATACTTTTTTTTTAAATAATTTATTTTATTTTTATACACTTAATATATTTAATACATATATATACATATACTATATTTTATTAAATAATTAGAACAAGAAAAACCCAAAAATAATACATTTTTATTTTATTAATATTTTATACTAAAAATACCTTCTTTTTTTCAATATACTTTTATTTTTTATACAAATTGATCCATTGTTGTATATAAATAATAAATAATACTATTTATTTAAGAAATTAGGGTTTTTGCCCTAAAAAACAAATAATTGAAATTGACTTTTTATTTATTTACATTTCACATTAAAAATACTTTTTGCATACATAAAAACTTTTTTTGCATGATACATTTTATTTAATATTTATTTATTGTATTTATTTAAATATTGTACATTTAATTGTTATGCCTTACACATTCAATTTGGTTGTAATAATTTAGAATTTAATTTCTTGTCTAAATAATCCCCAATTCAAATTTGTACCCCCCCCCCCCCCCTATATCATGTTGTAATAGTGTAGAATTTAAATTCTCGCGCCCTTAAATGCTTTCAATTATGCCATGATTAGACTTAGGATTTGTATGCAAAATCAAAATCAACAAATAGCTTGACCTAATCAAAGACAAAAAATGCATGAAAAACAAACACAATGCACACTTGCACCCCTAGGATTACAATCCACTTGTTGCCTTCAAAAATGGGCCATGATATGCATGTCAAGTACTTTGGCAAAACAAAAACAAAACAAAGATCATAGTCCCTCGATGACACTATCTGAGTTGCCTAAACAAAATGATCAAGTCCCTCAAGAAAATTGCCAAAAATACTTGACACTATTGCTATCATGGTCTATACGATGACCCGCGCCTGTCCCGTGTAACATCCTAACACAAGGTTGTTCACCAAATACAATGGTGAAACAACACTGTTAAAAGAGTTAAAAACATAAGAAAGATCTTTGAGTAAAATAGGGTAGACAACTCTTAGTTACTTGATCAAAGCTTGCAAAACATCCTTGCTATCTTCAAAACACACTTCACAACACAATTTCAAAACCCTACTTTCAAACATTGAAAACTTTTCAAAAGACAAAAACACCTTTGTATACATTCAAACAAGAATCATTACAAAGGTTGCCACAATGATGGCTTCTTTTCAAAACATCTTTCAAAACCACACACAAAGCACTATTTCAAATCATTGAAGAGCACCATTTCAAACAATTGAAAAGCAAAGCAAGTGATATAAACAAGTAACTAAGAGCCCATGGATAACCATGAATAGAAAGGGTGCTAATACCTTCCCTTTCTATAATCTACTCCCCGAACCCAAGAAAACATCTCAAAGGTCTTTCCTGTGCTTTTTGACCTTTCCTTAGAATAAAATAAAAAGTCGGTGGCGACTCTTGCTAAACCAAAACATTTGCGAACACAAACGCAAAACCTCAAGTCAGTTCTACCACCGTACCACAGAACTGGCGACTCTGCTAGGGAAATTTTTAAAAGTGGAGTAACCTTAGGGCTTAGATCACCCTTTGCATGATTATATTGTTTGCTTTGATTGCTTTACATTTGGTTCTGTTGTTTGGGCTTGAAATCCTCTACCCGGATTTGGGAAACATTCATAGGTAAATAGCAATACCTTGTGGAAACTGTGCGGGGTATACGGACATGGTTGAAGCAATAGCTATATTAGTGCGACATGTTTGTGAGTACCGGTAGCCTTTGAGTCAATCAAAGAGAATACGAGGCTGCTGAGTGATTTCATAAAGCACTAATGAACTCTTAGAACCTTACTTGACCATCTTGGCCTTTTATTAGGGGTAGTGAGATGACCGGCTTTGGTGCAGTCCGAAGTTGGTAGATACTCGATACTACACTCATTGAGGGTTGTTTTCTTGGAATATTTTGGTCGCTAGTTAAGTGGCTAAACCAAAACAATGAACATAGAAAACAATCTAGTGATATTGAGCTCCTTAGAACCCGGTTACTATTTATAGGACATGTTTGAGCCAACTAAACTCAAGAGGGTACTTACCTATGAAACCTCATGCAAGCCTGAAACTAGGGTTTTGTGTGACTTGCTTGTACATGTGCTTGTGCATACATCATGAACATCATAAAGCATCATATGCATCCACTAACCATTTCAAGGGTTTGGATCTTCATCTTTGTTCTTGTTTTGTAGGTTATGGAATCACTCCGCAGAAAAACAATTCAGGTCAACCTTGTGAGAATCCTTCCTCAACTCTAGGAGCTTACTTCCAAGATTCCAGAGAATTCTCTCTTTAGTGAAAGACATGGTAGACTTCTCAACTTGGTCAACTCCAAAATTGAAGAAGACATGGTGAAAGTTCTCTTCCAGTTCTTTGACCCCCTACACCACTGTTTCACATTTCCCGATTACTAGCTAGTACCCACTTTAGAGGAATTTTCTCAACTCTTGAGAATTCCTATTCTTAATCAACTACCCTACAACGGTACTGAAAAAGAACCAAAGCCTGAAGATGTTGCTCAAGCATTACACTTGCAACCATCTGACATCAAGGGACATTGGGAAACCAGAAGTGGTGTCAAGGGTTTCTTGGCAAAGTTTCTGTTTGAGAAGGCACAAGACTGTTGGAATTCTCTTGATCTACAAGCCTTTGAAGAGATTGTGGCACTCCTTATCTATGGATTGGTCTTGTTCCCAAACCCTGATCAACTTATAGATGTGAATGCTGTCAAGATTTTCATGTCCAGGAATCCTATACCTACATTGCTTGGGGACATCCTACACTCATTTTACACACGAACAATGAGGAAAAGAGGTGTTCTCATGTGCTGTACTCCTCTCCTAGCAAGGTGGTTTATTTCTCACCTTCCACAATCAGTTTTGAAGAATGATCAGGGTTTAAGGTGGTCACAACGATTTATGACCCTCACACATTCTGATGTACATTGGT
Source organism: Vicia faba (assembly GCA_948472305.1). Lineage (NCBI taxonomy): Eukaryota > Viridiplantae > Streptophyta > Magnoliopsida > Fabales > Fabaceae > Vicia > Vicia faba. The sequence goes on along the minus strand of OX451738.1, from coordinate 312,015,867 downwards.
GTTCTCGGTCCAGAGAAAATGTCATCCTCATTGATCGTTGTGGGGAATTCCCTAATGTCCCACTACTTGGCATTAGGGGAGGAATTACCTACACCCCCTGTTTATCTCTAAGACAGTTTGGATATGCTCGGAGGGATGGCCCTCTTGACATGCTGATTCCAGACCTAGTTTTTGACTTCGACAACGATACGCAAGGACTTCGACAAAGGTTCATCAGAGCTTGGAGGATGCCCAACAAGGTGGATAGTAAGACACTAGGGCACAAGAATTCCATCCCCCTTGAGCCTTATCTCAAGTGGGTACGAACCCGCGCCCAGAATCTTATGATGCCATACCCTCACATTCTCCCCTTGATCAAAGAGCCTATTATGGAAGGAGAGGTTCCATACACCCTCCTACATCCTGACATGCCAACATCATGGGAAGAAATGCAAAAGAGTTGGATCTAACTCAAGGAAGAACGGAATACTTTTGAAGCCTGTGAGAAGAAGGTTTTGGAGCTTACCCGCCGACTTCATGAGGAGGAAACTCTCAACACTTACATCGCACCAAAGAGGATGTGCAATGTCTTTTTACATTAAGAATTTTGTAATATTTTTCCCATGGGGCACTTATGTACTAACAATTTCTTCTTAATATGAAGTGTGTTCCTTTTTGTTTGCAACAAATTCGAATTTATGAATCCTTGAATGCATTACATGAATAACATACCATTCATCATATGCATAAACAGGTCTTCATACCAGGTTTCCTTATCTTTCTGCTGTTTATTTCAGCAAGATGGATTTGGAGCAGACGGTTAAGGATCTGCAAGTGCAGAATTCTCAATTCCAGCAACTCCTTATGACCTTAGCAAAGGGTCAAGAGGATCTGAAAGCTCTGTTGGAGAAGAATAAAGAGAAAAAGAAGAAGAGGCCCGGAGTAGCCACTTTTGGAAGAAGGTTTGAAAGCAATGCTAGGAAGGTTCTTGAGTTCCCTTCAACGTCTGACAAAGGGGCTGGTAAGGGAAAAGGGGTTGCGGTACCGTCTGAATCTTAAGTTGAAGAGGAGGAAGACGAAGAAGACGAAGACTACTCCGAACAACAATATCCCCCGGCGGATGATAAATATAAGAATCTTGAGGATAGATTGGCAGCCATGGAGTTGCAGAGGGTACCTGGTTTGGATTTTGAAGAACTAGGGTTGGTAGTTGGGATCGTTATCCCTCCCAAATTCAAAGTATCGGCATTTGCTAAGTATGACGGGCTGTCCTGCCCAAAGATGCACCTGAGATCGTATGTCAGAAAGATCCAACCCCACTCATCTGATAAAGACCTCTGGGTACACTTTTTACAAGATAGTTTGTCGGGCACGCAGTTGGACTGGTTATATCAACTTGAAATAATAGAGGTTCACAATTGGGAAGACTTAGCTGCTGCTTTTTACCGTCAATACCAATACAATGTTGATTTGGCGCCCACTCGTACTCAGCTACAAAGTATGGGGATGGCTTCCAGTGAAGGGTTTAAAGAGTATGCCCAGAAGTGGCGTGATCTGGCTGGAAGGGTGCAGCCGCCGTTGTCGGATAGGGAGTTAGTTGACATGTTTCTGGGGACCCTGTCTGGCCCTTTCTTCAATCATCTAATCGGGAGTTCTTCCACGGGATTTACTGAACTAATTTTGACCGACGAAAGTGTCGAGGCCGGTATTAAAAGTGGTAAGATTCAAAAGGATACATCCGCGTCCACTGCTGTTAAGAAAGCCTTCCCAGCTAAGAAGAAAGCCTATGCTGTGTATTCTCAGAAGGGTCAGGGAAGAATCAAGCGTCGGCCAACTGTAGGGGCTGTGATGATTCAAAACTCTTCAAATGATCAACCTCGCAGCAATCAGTCAAGACCTAATCAACAACGGGTAGAAAGGCCACAACGGAAGTTCACCCGAATCAACATGACGCCAACGCAGGTACTCCCTCATTTGTTAAAGCTGAATCTTGCCAGTTTGAAGGAAGCGCCAAAGAACCCTAACACCTCCTCTCCATACTACCACTCTAATGCCAAGTGTGCTTACCACTCTAACAGTGTTGGGCATGATACCAACAATTTTTGTGCGCTTAAGAACAAAATACAAGACCTGATTGATGCCAAGGAAGTAGAATTCGATGCGCCTGAGAAGCCCAATGTGATTTCTGCTCCGATGCCCAAGCACGGTCATAATGTTCATGTCATCATAGAGGACCTTCATGTTACTGGTGTTGCTGATCTTTTGAATCCGTTAATAGTGATTAAAGAGAATTTGATGAGAGTCGGGATATTCCCAGGTTGTGGGAAGGACTGTTACTTTTGTTTGAACATACGAGGTGATTACCCAATGTTGAAGTCAGGTGTCCAACGCCTGATGGATACCCAAGAGATACTCTTCCAAAAAAAACCTTGTTGACACCTTCACTCCTGTTACTTCTGCTACTTTTGCTACTTCAGCCAACGATATTGCAATCATAACCATTTCTGACAATCCTCCCAAGGCTTGCAAAAGGCATGTCAAGATTACGCCCGACCCTAAATTTGTACCATTAAAGATCACCATGTCGGGACCTGTCCCGTACCAATCCAGCAAAACGATACCATGGAACTATGGAGGAGAAATCTTCTATCATGGTATCAAACAAATCGAAGTAGTCCAAGAGAATTCTGAAGAAGAAAACCCTGATATAGGAAACATTGCGGGAACAAGCAAGATAACCCGCAGTGGACGGATTTTTTCTCCGGAGATTGCTCCCCCTCGAGCAGTCTTAGGACCCTCGAAAGCTTTTGTACCTGTTAGACCATCTGTGCAAGGCCCAATGATTGAAGAATTGGATACTCCTGAAGTAAGACCATCTGCTGATACTACCAATAAGGGTAAGGGGATACTAGAAGCGCCTGTCAGGACGAAGGCTCATGCTGTGGTTATCCCTGAAACCACTCAGAAAGAAATGGATGAAATCTTGAAAATAATCAGAAAGAGCGACTACGACGTCGTGGAACAGCTAGGGTAGACCCCTTCTAAAATTTCAATGTTGGCTCTTCTACTCTGTTCTGAGGCCCATGCTAAGGCCCTGATCAAATTTTTGAAGGCGGTACATGTACCCCAAGAGACTTCGGCTGACCAGTTTCGGGAGTGTGTGGCCAGTCTTACTGCTGATAATGGCCTTGGCTTTTCCGATGCTGACTTAACTCCCAAAGGAAGGAAACACAATGACGCGCTACATGTTTCAGTTGAATGCAGGGGAACCACCCTCGCCCATGTCTTAGTTGATACTGGCTCTTCCTTGAATGTGCTGCCGAAGAAAGCTTTAGACCGTTTGGATTGCGAAGGATTGACCCTCAAACCTAGCAACATCGTTGTTAGGGCCTTTGATGGGTCCAAAAGAATGGTTCATGGAAAGGTTGACATTCCTATCAAAGTAGGCACAGAAGTTTTCAACTCCACCTTTTATGTGATGGACATCCGTCCGTCATATTCATGTTTGTTAGGAAGACCGTGGATCCATTATGCCGGGGGAGTTACCTCCTCTTTGCACCAAATGCTGAAATATCCTGTTAAGGGTAAGATTATAACAGTGCACGGCGAGGAAGAGTACATGATAAGTCATCTCAATTCCTTCCGCTATGTGGAGTTGGATGGCGAGTTCATCGAAACGCCTTTCCAACATTTTGAGGAAGTTTCTCCTGAGGTAGCAGTGGCGAAGACAATGGTTGAGGTACCTATCATTCCCAAGCATGTGCCTAGGATGGCATCTCTCAAGGACACAGAGGTGGTGATCAAAGAAGGGAAGAGTACAGTATGGGGGAAATTGCCTGATTTTCCCCATAAGACGGACAAATTTGGATTAGGGTTTACAGCTGCAGGACAGAAGGCTATGCGTCGTTCCAAGACTGGAGGGCCACCTGTAAGGATCACTCACCACGGAATTAATGTTGTTGAAGATGAAGATGAAGAGGGCCACTTTGAGGATTGGATCTTTCCGACCATCGAAGGGGGTTTGAGCAACTGGGAAGCAAAGGATCTTATTCCCATCACCTTTATCAACCGGTAATTTTATCTTTGAACAATTTCCTATTTGTTGGTCTGTAATAACTAAAACAATTCGCACATTATTTTCACCTCATGCCTTGCCCTAGGCATGTAGGTTCATTTGTAAGGGCTTGATTTTCTTCATTATCATATGCCATGTTTTAATGAATCATTGGACGTCTTCATCTAAACTGTTGTGTTCATATCTTTCCTTTTGCATTGTTTAAGGATGGTTATCCCTTACACACACCCACACTCACAAATGCAGGTACCCATCCACTCCGTATTCCATGGGTGACTATTCTACTTTAGCCTTCGATAATTCTGAAGATTTGGTCAATCATGCTGAGTGCGAAGTTGATGAAGATTGTGAAGTGCCGGGAGAGTTAGCCAGACTTCTGCAACAAGAAGAGAGGGCTATTTTGCCTCATGAAGAATTGCTAAAACCATCAACTTAGGAACAGAGGAAGACAGGAAAGAAGTAAAAGTGGGTGCCAACCTGGAACCAAATGTCAAAGAGCGCTTAGTGCAGTTGTTGAACGAATATGTTGAAATCTTCGCTTGGTCTTATGAAGACATGCCAGGATTGGACGCAGATATCGTGGTTCACCGTCTCCCTACAAGAGAAGACTGTCCACCGATCAAGCAAAAAGTCCGCCGGATGAGGCCTGACATGTCTGAGAAGATCAAAGCTGAGGTAATGAAGCAATTCAACGCTGGCTTTTTGGCTGTTACTTCCTATCCACAATGGGTTGCTAACATTGTGCCCGTGCCTAAGAAGGACGGCAAAGTCAGAATGTGTGTGGACTATCGGGATTTAAATAGGGCTAGCCCTAAAGACAATTTTCCACTGCCACATATCGACATCTTGGTTGACAACAAAGCTCAACACAAGGTTTTTTCCTTCATGGATTCTCGAGATATAACCAGATCAAAATGGCCCCCGAGGACATGGAGAAAATTACTTTTGTCACGCAATGGGGTACCTTCTGCTACAAAGTGATGCCCTTCGGACTGAAGAATGCAGGGGCAACCTATCAACGCGCCATGGTAGCTTTGTTTCATGATATGATACATCATGAGATCGAAGTTTACGTAGACGACATGATAGCTCGATCACAGATAGAAGAAGAACACCTTGATCATTTGCAAAAGCTGTTCTCCAGGTTGAAGGAGTATAAGCTCAGACTGAATCCAAGCAAGTGCACTTTTAGAGTTAGGTCTGGTAAACTGTTGGGATTTATTGTCAGCAACAAAGGCATTGAGGTTGATCCAGCTAAAGTAAAAGCTATACAAGAAATGCCTGCCCCCCGCACTGAAAAGGAGGTTAGAGGATTCTTGGGACGCTTAAACTATATCGCCAGGTTTATCTCTCACCTGACATCTACCTGTGAGCCAATCTTCAAGCTGTTGAAGAAAGATCAGGTGGTTGAATGGAACAATGATTGTTAAGTTGCTTTTGATAAGATCAAGGAGTATTTACTAGAACCTCATATCTTGATGCCACCCGTCGAAGGAAGGTCGTTAATCATGTATCTGACTGTTTTGGATAACTCAATGGGGTGCGTACTGGGCCAACATGACGAGTCTGGTCGAAAAGAGCATGCCATTTATTACCTTAGCAAAAAGTTTACCGACTGTGAGACTCGCTACTCACTGCTCGAGAAAACTTGCTGCGCTTGTGTATGGGTTGCTCGCCGGCTAAGGCAGTATATGTTGACTGATACCACTTTGCTGATTTCCAAAATGGATCCGATCAAGTATATCTTCGAGAAGCCTGCTTTATCTGGAAGAATCGCTAGATGGCAAATGATCCTGACTGAGTATGATATCTAGTATACTGCCCAAAAAGCTATAAAGGGGAGTGTACTAGCTGACCATCTAGCTCATCAAGCCGTCAAAGATTACCAATCTATGAGATTCGACTTCCCTGACGAGGACATCATGACATTGGACAACATTGAAGGTAACGGACCGTATGATGGACCTGAACAAGGATCCCGATGGACCCTGTACTTTGATGGTGCTTCAAATGCACTTGGAAACGATATCGGTGCGATACTCATTTCTCTGGAAGGTTTCCATACACCCTTCACTGCCCGACTTTGCTTCAGTTGTACTAACAACATGGCTGAATATGAAGCTTTCATCTTTGGTCTCAAGGCTGCTATAGACTTGGGAATCAAATCTTTGGTCGTATTTGAGGACTCGGCTTTGGTTATCAGTCAAGTCAAAGGAGAGTGGGACACTAAACATCCTAATCTTATTCCATACAAAGAACATGTCTTGACGTTGTTGCCTCATTTCGAGCAGATTACTTTCGAACACTTCCCGCGAGAAGAAAATCAGCTAGCAGATGCTATGGCTACAATGTCATCCATGTTTAAACTCAACTGGGATAACAAGGCTCCCCAAATCACCATCGAGCGAATGGACGAACCTGCACACTGTCATGAGATTAATACCGAAGAAGTAGTGGAACCACCTTGGTTTCATGAAATCAAAAGGTATCTCCAGACTAGAGAATATCCTGAAGGAGCTTCAGTTAATGATAAAAATTTATTAAGGAGATTTGCTGCCAAGTTCTTTCTAAGCAACGACATTCTTTATAAGCGCAACCATGATTGTGTTCTACTTTGTTGTGTGGACAAGGTTGAAGCAGAGTTGATCATGACCGATATACATAGTGGCACATTTGGCACCCACTTGAGCGGACATACGATGGCTAAGAAAATTCTAAGGGCAGGCTACTACTGGTCTACCATGGAAGCTGATTGTCATCAATATTCCCGTACTTGCCACAAATGCCAAGTCTATACCGACAAGGTACATATTCCTCCCGTTCCCCTGAATGTTCTGACAGCTCCTTGGCCATTCGCAATGTGGGGCATTGACATGATTGGAGAGATCAAGCCTACGACATCCAATGGACATCGCTTCATCCTGGTGGCTATTGATTACTTTACCAAATGGGTCGAGGCAGCTTCCTATGCCTCAGTTACAAAGAATGTGGTTGCTCGTTTCATCAAGCAGAACCTCATATGCCGGTATGGTGTCCCCGACAAGATCATCACGGACAACGGTACAAATTTGAACAACATCATGATCACCGCTCTGTGCGAGCAGTTCAAGATTTATCATCACAATTCATCTCCCTATCGACCGAAGATGAACGGTGTTGTTGAAGCTGCGAACAAAAATATCAAGAAGATCATTCAAAAGATGACAGTCACCTATAAGGACTGGCACAAGATGTTACCGTTTGCTCTGCATGGATATCGTACCACGGCACTTACTTCAACAGGGGAAACCCCGTTTTCTTTGATGTATGGCATGGAAGCTGTTCTACCCATGGAAGTTCAAATTCCTTCCTTGAGGATTATGAAGGATGCCGGTTTGAGTGAAGACGATTGGATTCAGACTCGTCTTGATCAACTTAACTTGATCGACGAGAAGCAACTTACTGCTGTTTGTCATGGTCAGACGTATCAAAAACGGATGATCAAGGCTTTCAACAAGAAAGTCAGTCGTCAAGTATATCAAGTCGGAGATCTTGTTATCAAGCGGATCATCTTACCGCAAAGTGATCCCAGGGGCAAGTGGACTCCTACTTACGAAGGACCATTTGTAATCAAGAGCATCTTTTCTGGTGGGGCAATGATTCTGACCACCATGGACGGTGACGACTTGCCGCACCATGCGAACGCTGACATAGTCAAAAGATACTACGCATAAAACGACCCGGCAAGTTGAAAACCCGAAAGGGCAACTTGGGCAAAAATGGGCATCCCGGTGAATCGAAAACCCGAAAGGGCGGTTCAGGCAAACATTAGGGATAAAAAAAAAATTTGTACAACCGGCAAGTTGAAAACCCGAAAGGGCGACTTGGGCAAAAAAGGGTTTCCTGGTGGATCGAAAACCCAAAAGGGCAGTCCAGGAACAAGTTAGGGAATTAAAGTGTATGACTATGTCTCGTCGGATCACTTTAAGAACAATCTCTTCACCAACAAGATCCAAGCTTCTGATCAATCCAGTCATCGGCGGACGAAGCAGAAAATGGACAAGATACTCAAATTTGTGAAGGCCATAGCAGAATGGGAATCCCATGGAATTGTTACACATAGTCATCTTTCTTTTGTATAAAATTTTTCAATTTTTACGACAACATTCTCTTACTAGGATGTCTGTCTCCTTTGTACAAAGATACTCACAAAAGTTAATACAAAGATACTTCAAAGTGCAGAAATTTGCTTGCCTTTCTTTTCTTTTTACACTTATGTTTTATTTGAAAACGTCCAATGTTTTGTTGAAATAGGCATATGCATTTGAATATAATCACTGCTTACAAATAAAACGAAATTGAGAGAGGATAATTACTGATAGGTTGAAGGTGTAGGAAGATATTTTTATGCCATTCCAGAAGAAATCCCCTACAATACATCATTCAGATCCTCAACAAAGCTAAAATTGGAGTATATTTCCCCAGCGGAGCTAAGCTTCAAGATCCCCAACGGAGCCAGTGCATTCTAAAACTTTGATTCCCCAGCTGAGTTAAGTTTCAAAATTTCCATCAGAGTTAAACTTCAAGATCCCCAGTGGAGCCCGACAACCCTGAAATACCTATCCCCAGCGGAGCCAGAACATTCTAAACCTTCTCCCCACAGAGTTATCTCCCAATAGATCGAAGATTCTCGGTCTCATTTCTCCAAGCAGAAGCCTCCTAGGTTTTAACTCCCTAGTAGAGATTTTCAGAGTTTTCCCTATTTCCCAGGAAAGTCGTGAAGGATTCTCATTCCCTGCAGAAGTGGTCAAAGGCTTTGTTAATCTCCACAAATCGCCGAGGATTTTCAATCTCCAGCAGTGGTCCCAGGATTTCCCCTTCTCAACAATCAGAGATCTTTAATCCCCAAGCAGTCAGCAAGGATTTCTCATCTTCAATAATCAAAGATTTTTGGAATCCCCGACATCGGTCAAGGATTTACTTTCCCCGAAAGCAGTCAAAGATTTCATTATCTCCAATTATCAAGGATTTATTTTCCTCAGCAAGACAGCTACTCAGCTTACATGCACATTCATATATCATAAACATTGTTGAAATACAGTTCATTGCATCATACATATCACGCAACATAACTTTGTGTTTTAGCTAACATTTTACCCTTAACAGGATAAGATTAAAAGGCTATCATCAACAATTTTCCTGATACAGTATGGATACACCCCAGACACGGCGATCATTCTATTACTCATTCAGAATTTCAAGTCAAAATACAGTACAGATACACCCCAGACACGGCGATCATTCTATTACTCATTCATAATTTCAAGTCAAAATACAGTACATATACACCCCAGACACGGTGGTCATTCTACTACTCATTCAGACTTCGGCAATCCGATACAGACTAGATACGCTCCAGACACGATGGCCATTTTATCTCTCATTCAGATTCAACTATCCACTTCAAGTTCAGATACGCTCCAAACGCAGATGCCATTCTGGCCTTTACACCAGCAGTTTGATTCTCCCCAGTGCAGTCGCCACGGAAGTCATTATGTCATTTGTTCAGATCCCAGTTACAGTCTCAGATACACTCCAGACACAGAAGTCATTCTGCCACTCATACAGATCTCAACTTCAGATATAGTCCAGATACACTCCAGACACGGCAGTCATTCTGATATTCAAACACAGTTACAGCCAGGATACACTCCATACACGGATGCCATTCTTTTGCTCATACAGACTCAGTCTCCAGATACAGTTCAAATGCACTCCAGACACGGATACCATTTTGATGCTCATTCCTCTGACCTACAACATTGCAATTCAACAAACAAAGTTTGGATGACATCTTTAAGCCTATCTCCAGCAAGATTCTACCATCTCCAAATGGCATCTTTAAGCCCATTTCCTCAGCTATACTTTGATGAGTGCAAATTTATGGGCACTCTAGTGTCCAATCCTCTTTTACCTTAGAGTCACGAAAGACAGACTTGCCAATCTAACTCTTCAGGTTCAAGAAGATTGAACAGGGGCAACTGTTGTACCCCAAAATTTTCCTTCTCATTTCATCAACATTTCTCATCACATGACTCTTGGAATTCAAGATCAGGCTATGGTTTGCTCTGCTCAAGACATCTGCTTGCACTATTGACCTAAATTAGGGTTTGAGTTTACACAGTGATGTTTTGACCTACAAGGCCCAAAATGACTTTCATACTTCATATTGGACTCACAAGTTTATCCATACCAAGTTTCAAGCATTGATTCAAATTTTTGCCCAGTCAATTGGACAGTTGACCTAGAAATCAACTGTATTGGGGAAAAGTCAATTGTGGCCAATTGACAGTCAAACCTCATGAAATTTGACCCACATCAACATCATGAACTCATATGAACCATTTGATCAAGTTTGGATCACAATTCCACAAGAAAATTGATCAGATCACCAAAAGGGCAAAATGGTCATTTTTAGGGTTTTGACTGTACAAAGGCAATTTTTGACTGTTTGACCTAGCCAGTGGCAAATATAGCTCAACCATGGACTCAAGGACTCAATGACATTATCTTGACCCATTCAACAAGTTCAAAAGGTCTCAAATGCATAGGATTGACAGATGAATTTTTCAGTCAACTGATCAAAATTTAACTGTATACTGAAAAGTCAAACTTTGACTTTTTGGTCAAAATCAAGTGCCAAGAGTCATTTTTCATCAAGACATGTCAAATTATGAAACTTTTTCATCAAGAAACCCAAAAATGCAAATTAGGGTTTAAAATGGAAAATTTTCATAACTTAGAAATTTTCTAAGATAAATTTTTTTTATTTTTTCCTAACTTTGTCCCATTTTTTCACCAAGATGAAAATGGATTCAAACAAAATTTACAACATTAAAGTTGTAGTCCATCACAAAGTATACAACTTTGATTCACAAAGTTTTCTCAAAAGAAGCTTGGATCTCAAGTTATGATTTTTGGAACAAGGGTACCTAAAACTTTTAACTTAGAGAAATTTTGCCCTAGTTTAGGCAGGATTTTGACCCATCTTCTTGGCCATTTTTAACATAGTTCCACTTGGAGTTTCAAGTTTCATTTCAGATATGGATTATATTACATGTTGCAAGCTTTCCAAATTGTCCAAGAAGTCCTCAAACACATTTGTGGTTAGGGAGAATCGAATGCTTGAAGTTGGCAAAAACTCACTTTGCAACCATGGCCAATACATGTTCATACCACTTGCAAATCTGACCTAGCTAGCTTGGTTCACAATTACAGGCCTCTAAACCAGTTTGTACTCCATAATTTAATGAAAATCCATTGAGCCAATGCATTGTCTTGGTCATTAGGGTATTGTACACTAGTTTAATCCTTAAATGGAAAAAGTAACATTGCCATTTTTGCTTGAACTTTGCTTTATGTCAAAACAGCATCCTAGAGCCTTGAACCATATCTTATGCTGCAAACCAAATCCACTAATTAGAGGGGACAAGAGGGTTGTATGCAGGGTGATAGGATGGCCTGTACAAGTCTATAACCTCACTTCCACTTTCTTGCTTAAAGGAGAATAAACTTGTCAAACACAAGGCATCTCACAGATCTGATAAAACCAACCAAACCAAAGTTGTCAAACAAGTTTCATACACCCTAGCAAGCCATAAACACGAGTCCTTAACCACTAAAATCTCCTTGTGCACAAAATCCCCATTTTCTTACAAAACAGGGCCAGTTCTGCATTTTGCAAGCCACAATCAAATTCCCTCGTGCGTTTTGTCCAAAGCTACTTCAAACACATTCCAATCAACCTACCTGAGCTAACTAGATCATTCCCAAGTTGTTGTAACTCCATTAACACACATTGCCATTTTTGTTTGGAAGCTTTGCAGGTTGAGTTCTGTAGCACGATTCAGGCTACCTCAAAATAAACCAAGCATTGGGAAAGCTTCAGTGGACCTCAGGCAAGATCAAAAGAACCTCAAGCACCCTTGGAAGTTGCTGCATTATCCAGCTCGAAGTCAACTGAAACAGGTATTCCATGAACTTCTATCTCTCTATTTAGGAATAGTTAGACTTAGGTTTGTGAATGAAAGATGTTGTATTCATAGCCCTGAAACCATACATGTGCTTAGTTTTCATTTATATTAATCGTGCTAGGAGAATTTCATCCATGAACTTTCTGAAAAAACTAGGTTAGAAATTAGGGCAAGAGAAATTCTCTCTGGTCTTTGAGAGTTAGCTTAAGTTTTTTATATGGTCGGATTCGTTGTTTGATGCTCTACAAGTTTCATGTTATGAGTTTTGTCAAAAAAGCACAGAATCAGGAGATAGCAGTTTGTGTGGAAAACGCGCGTTTTTGTTTGAACTGAGGAAGAAGACGAAGTTGACTGGGCTGGGCCTGGTTATTTTTGCTTCTAACACTTGCATTTTCAGTTCACACCCCCTGGCCCATTTCCTTGCATATTTGTCATTTTTGCATTTTTATTTTTATTCTGACTTTATTATTTTATGTCTAAATATAAAAAAAATCCAAAAATTATTTTTATATATTTTTTCCATTTATTTGGTATTTATTTTTATTTTTACTAGTATAAAAATGTTTATATATTTTTATGTCATTTTGTTTAAATTAAAAAAATACAACTAATACTTTTATTTTCATTTATTATTTTTATATTCACATTTGAAAATATTTTCTTGAAATATATACTTTTTTTTTTAAATAATTTATTTTATTTTTATACACTTAATATATTTAATACATATATACATATACTATATTTTATTAAATAATTAGAACAAGAAAAACCCAAAAATAATACATTTTTATTTTATTAATATTTTATACTAAAAATACCTTTTTTTTTTCAATATACTTTTATTTTTTATACAAATTGATCCATTGTTGTATATAAATAATAAATAATACTATTTATTTAAGAAATTAGGGTTTTTGCCCTAAAAAACAAATAATTGAAATTGACTTTTTATTTATTTACATTTCACATTAAAAATACTTTTTGCATACATAAAATTTTTTTTTGCATGATACATTTTATTTAATATTTATTTATTGTATTTATTTAAATATTGTACATTTAATTGTTATGCCTTACACATTCAATTTGGTTGTAATAATTTAGAATTTAATTTCTTGTCTAAATAATCCCCAATTCAAATTTGTACCCCCCCCCCCCCCCCTATATCATGTTGTAATAGTGTAGAATTTAAATTCTCGCACCCTTAAATGCTTTCAATTATGCCATGATTAGACTTAGGATTTGTATGCAAAATCAAAATCAACAAATAGCTTGACCTAATCAAAGACAAAAAATGCATGAAAAACAAACACAATGCACACTTGCACCCCTAGGATTACAATCCACTTGTTGCCTTCAAAAATGGGCCATGATATGCATGTCAAGTACTTTGGCAAAACAAAGATCATAGTCCCTCGATGACGCTATCTGAGTTTCCTAAACAAAATGATCAAGTCCCTCAAGAAAATTGCCAAAAATACTTGACACTATTGCTATCATGGTCTATACGATGACCCACGCCTGTCCCGTGTAACATCCTAACACAAGGTTGTTCACCAAATACAATGGTGAAACAACACTGTTAAAAGGGTTAAAAACATAAGAAAGATCTTTGAGTAAAATAGGGTAGACAACTCTTAGTTACTTGATCAAAGCTTGCAAAACATCCTTGCTATCTTCAAAACACACTTCATAACACAATTTCAAAACCCTACTTTCAAACATTGAAAACTTTTCAAAAGACAAAAACACCTTTGTATACATTCAAACAAGAATCATTACAAAGGTTGCCACAATGATGGCCTCTTTTCAAAACATCTTTCAAAACCACACACAAAGCACCATTTCAAACCATTGAAGAGCACCATTTCAAACAATTGAAAAGCAAAGCAAGTGATCTAAACAAGTAACTAAGAGCCCTTGGATAACCATGGATAAAAAGGGTGTTAATACCTTCCCTTTATATAATCTACTCCCCGAACCCAAGAAAACATCTCAAAGGTCTTTCCTGTGCTTTTTGACCTTTCCTTAGGATAAAATAAAAAGTCGGTGGAGACTCTTGCTAAACCGAAACATTTGTGAACACAAACGCAAAACCTCAAGTCAGTTCTCCCACCGTACCACACTTGGTATTAAAAAGGAAGTTGTCAAGTTTATATATGCTTGTTTGACTTATCAGAAGTCGAAGATTGAGTGTCAGAAGCCTTTGGGTCTAATACAGTCATTGAACATTCTGCAATGGAAATGGAATAGTATTTCTATGGATTTTGTGTTGGGTTTGCCAAAGAATGCTAAGGACAATGATTCGATTTAGGTAATTATGGGTAGGTTGACTAAGTCATCTCATTTCTTGCCGATGAATATCAATCATCCTATGGAGAGGCTAGCCAAGATATATATTAACGAGATTGGGAAATTGCATGGGATACCTTCGAGTATCGTATCGAATAGAGATATGAGGTTTACGTTGAAGTTCTGGGAAGGTTTGCATAATGCTTTTGGTACTAAATTAAGGTTGATTTCCACATATCATCTGCAGACAGACGGTCAGACAGAGAGGATTATTCAGTCTTTGGAAGATTTGCTGAGGGCTTGTGTGCTAGAACAAGGAGGAGCTTGGGATAGCCACTTGTCATTGATTGAATTTACTTATAATAATAGTTTCCACTCTAGTATTGGAATGACACCGTATGAAGTATTATATGGTAGGAGGTGAAAAACTCCATTGTGTTGGTATGAATCATGTGAAAGTGTTGTACTCGGACCTGAAATTATTCTGGAAACAACTGAGAAGATCAAGATAATCCAAGAGAGGATGAAAGCTTCTTAGAGTCATCAAAAGAGTTATCACGATAAGAGGAGGAAGGCACTTAAATTCTACAAGGATGATCATGTGCTTTCTAGAGTTACTCCAGTGACTGGTATTGGTAGAGCTTTAAAGTCGAGAAAACTTACGCCACATTTTGTTGGCCCGTACCAAATATCATAGAAGATAGGTAAGGTGGCTTATTAGATTAATTTATCACCGTCACTCGTGAATCTTCATGATGTGTTTCATGTATCTTAGTTGAGGAGATACATTCTAGATCTTTCACATGTGATTCAAATAGATGACGTACAAGTGAGAGATAACCTGACTGTTTAAGCATCACCCATACAGATAGAAGGTAGGGAAGTGAAGAAATTGCAGGATGGAACAACTGGTGAAAGTTGGACTTGGGAACGCGAGGATCATATGAGAGAGTCTTAGCCGATTATGTTTCCGCCAGGTAATTTTCGAGGGCAAAAATTCTTTTAAGTGAGGGAGAGTTGTAACACCCTGAAATAATTAGATTATTTATTTAATTGAATTATGATGAGTATTTATGAGTTTGTGTGATGTTCTGATGAATTAATGATGATTGGAAGTATGATGTATTATTGATTATGTTATGTTGTGGGGTAGAGTGTACTAATATGAATATGAGGGTTATTTGTATTTTAGATTATTAACTTTAATTATTTAGAATTATTATTAAAGTAGATAGAATATAAGGTATAGAAGTGCGAAGGGAAAGGTGGTAATATTATGAGGATTGGTGAGGGTAATATGGGAAGACCATAGAAAGGGTCCAAGGGTTAAACAAGGAATAGAGGAAAAGTGTGTCAGTGTGTTCGATCGTGAAAAGAGTTAGAAGAATGCAGCACAATTAGGACAGGAGGAGAACAAAGGAATTTAGGGTAGAACACAAAGAGGAAGATCAAGGTTGGGAATCTAAGGTAGGGGGTTATCCTTATTATTATGATTGATATAGGGTTTAGATGTATGTAGGTTTTTTGGGGTTTTATGATGAATTCGATAACATGATGATTGTGATGAAATTGATGAAAATATCATGTTGTTTGCCATGATTTGATGCACTTGATGCCTATAAGGTTGTATTTTTGTTGTATAATGAAAACAAGATGATTTGGGATGAATTTGGACTATCATTGATATGAAATCGCAAGAGAATTCGGGAATGAACAGGTATAGAATCACAACAGGGAGTTGTTGTCTAGAACGCGTCGTCATGCGAAGTAATTTCGCCTGGTCTTCGCCGAGCGAGACAAGAAGCGAAGGAATGGGTGGGAAATGGTTGCTTCTGGAAAATGTATGGGAAGAGGAGCTTTTCTCCAGCCTCACTAGGCAAGTAAGAGGCGAGAGAGCCCGTCGCCTTGGCTTCGCTGGACTAGCACCAGGCGAACAGACTCATTTTTCGGGCGAGGTGGTAGCGAGCAAGATTGCTTGCGGAGATTTTATAAATGCCATAACTTAAGTTTTCAGACTCTATTTGACACGTCGTTGTTGGATAGTTATCGCGATGAAATATAATTAGGAAGAATAAAATGAGTAAAAGTATGTATATTTATAGTATCTTTCTATGATTAGACTAGACCTTTGTGTGATGAACTATGATGACACTATGATGAATCGATGTGATTATGCGATTTGTGTAACATGATGTATATTTGTATGATAGATTGATGTTTTTGTGATGACGTCATATGTATTATGATGTATGTGATGATATTATGATGAACTCATGAATGATAATGTGTTTTGACTAGCAGTGGTCGTGTGTATTATGTTGTTGCGCATCATGCATTCATGGCATAAGTTAGGACATTGGTCTAGTGATGTTAGGACGTTGGTCCAGTGATGTTGTTAGGACGACAGTCCAGTGATAGCCTCAATTCCATAGTATAGATTGAGTGTAATATTATGATGTGCTCTTGTTCCAAGCGGGAACCGATCCTATGGTGGAGATTTTTGGAGGAAGATGACTTAGTCATCAGTGAAGTTTTTGGTACCATATGCATGAGTCAATGATGTTGCATTATATTATATGTGATATTGCATAATGATTCATTAAGTGATGTTGATTACATTGTGATTTTAGTGACGCTTGGCGATGGATGTTATTGTGATGATTTAATGATATAATTGATGTGTATTTATGATGCGAAAGTGTGAGTATAATATGTGAAGTATGATGATATGTAGAATCCATGATTATTTTTTTATACTACTATATCTAATCCATATATATTTTATAATAATTTGTGATTACTCACCCTTTCTGCTTGGAAATGTTGTCTCTATATGTGGGTAACTTGCAGGTGATCAGGAGTTGTCCGTTAAAGCTTAGAGGATATTTTTGGAATGCGTTCTTTATTTTCTGTTGAATAAAGTGGATCTTGCCCTGACATCTAACATCGGGGTTGAGATCGTTTGTTTGGATAATTATGTTCTTTCATTTATATTGAGATTTTGAACTACCTTTTGTAACACCATATTTTTCCCCGTCGAATAATTAAATAAAATCAGAGTAAATAAAATGTTCTAATCATCATCAAAATAGGATGTAGCATTTCATCGTCTTAAAAATTGCTCAAACAAACAAATGGATACATAACACATTATTTTCGGATGAACCGTCATCATAATCACCATGATATTCAACTTCACCTCATTAACGCAATGAAAACAATCCAAAATATAATTGGTTTACAAATCCAACAATCCACAAAACAACATTTATCAAATAAAGTGAAATAAAAGAGCCATTCTACTCTCATAGTTTTTCAAATACAACAACGACTAAATAGGTAAAACAACATGCATCCTCGGTGTTACGTATCATAACAAGACCCGAGTTGATCTACGCAATTACGAGGCACAACTGCATACCTCACGTGACTCTAAACTTTGTCACCTGCATGTTATCCACGAAGAGGTAACATTCAAATATAAGGGGTGCAATATCATAAAAATATAAACGAATATATGATAATGAGTAAGTAAAGTACAACATACATGATTATTCATTCACACTTCATGCTTCAACACGAATACACAACATTATTTCAACAATCACACCCAAATGACAACAAATCATATTTCTTCAACAACAACGTCATAATGCAATGAGACCGACTTCTTTAAATATATGCATGTGGTACCATAACAACATCCCTTTACCATACATGCTACACCGTCACTTCTCGTTAAGGCCACATTGTCACTTGCCATTAAGGCCACACCGTCATTTATGAAGATGCATGCAACACTAACATGTATGACAACAAATGCAACGTCACAACATGCATCAACAATCAAATCAATACATCTAGTTAATCACACATCATTATTTATATATATATCATCACAACATCATTACATCATGAAATTTCTTCATATTCATCGTCGTATTCACAACTTCACAATTTCAAAAAAACATTGGAATAACATAAAATTTAGTAAATCACTTCATATTGTATCCAAACTATTTTTATTGATTAGAAAATATTTTTAGCTTGTCATAGGTTCGAACGGCGCGTCAAATGGATACCCGAGTAAAAAGTTATGGAGTTTTCAATTTTTCAAAATTATGTCCAACAGAGTGGTAACTGGTTACTGCATTACAGTAACTGGTTACTGAATGAAACAGTAGTGAACTACGTCCTTTAGTGGTATCCGATTACTGTGTTACGGTAACCGGTTACTGAATGAAACAATAGCTTCTATTTTTCAAAAATTTGTCAGCGGTAACCGGTTACTACGTAACACGATAGCTTTTGTTCTTCAATTTTTCAAGTGGTAGTCGGTTACTCCCCAATGGTAACTAGTTACCACTGTTATTTTTTCCAAAAAATTCTGCAATTATGTAGGTTGCGATTTTCCTTCTCAAACCACTTTAAATTCACCAAATTTCAACATGACTTAGTAACAATGGTTCTACCAAACATGTCTAAATTATAACTATCAATTGGGAACATTTTACATCATCAAAATTGACAATTTTCACACCAATTCATCATCATCTATCATTACACAAACAAATCACACAAACCCTAAATTTACATAAGGATGATTATACAATTATGCAACCTAACTCTACCATATCCATCATCATACGATCCCTTATAGAGTTAGAACTCCACCCTTACCTTAGGATTTTGAGTTTTCTTCCCTTCTTCAATGGAGTCTTCCCTTTAGCCCTAGGTTCTTCCTTTCTCTTATGTTCCTCACTTCTACAATTTCTTTTTCTGCTTCTACGTACTCCTCTCTTTCTCTTCTTCTCCCTCTAATATATCTCAATATTAAAAATAATTATCCCAATTAATAAATTATTTAATTATTATTATAAAATAATAATAATTTTAGTATTATAATATAATAATAAAAATTATTATTATACTACACAATCATATGTTTCTACATATTTAGTCATATACCCCTCATAATTCTAAGACATCTATTCTCTAATAAAGACATCACATCACATCACATCACATCATATCATCAAATCATTAATTAAAATAATCTTAATTAAATCGAGGTGTTACAACTTTCATGGTATTGAAGTTATTTGAATTATGAATTATGAACGATGAAGTATGATGAAGCTACTATGAAGTATTTTAATAAAAGTGTTTTAAAACTATGAATTCCGCTGCGAGTAGTTGAAGTGTTATTGTTGTTACTAATGAAGTATTCGTTATAATTGATTTTGAAAATCTCTGTTACGGAGCATGATGTTTTATATGATGTTTATATGAAGATGTGACACCTTTATTGGTGGTTTTCTTTGAATTATTTTCGTAAATTATATATAAATTATAGATGGATTTAGAAGGGTGTTACAGACTTTGTATAGTCTGGATTCTCAAGAAGACTTTGGTTGCGCTCATAGTGGACTTGCAATAAAGATCGATTGATTTATTGGGGGTACCAATAAGGTTGGTCATACTTATTGTGATTATCTGTAATCTAGTTGATTATAGTAGATTAAGTTTTTGTGTATAAGACAAATCACCTTTTGAGGAAGATTGAAGTAACTTAGTTAACAATGAACCAGAATAAAAATAATTGTGTTCATCTATTTTTATTCACTTGTTATCCTTGTGTTTGAGTTGCGAAAAGATTATATTTAATACAACCCAATTCCCCCTCTTTTTTGTGTTTCTCAGACCTTCATTAACCATATATATAAGTAGGTATGAAATTATTTATACCACCTAACCACCTTATTAACTAACTTCTAAACAACAAAGACAGGTCAGTTCTAAATGTATGCCTTATGAAAATATAATATAATACTGATTTTGAATTTGAATATATCTTTGTATTTTGAACACTGCTTTTAGCATATCACATTGGAGTATTACATAAAACTCTCAAAAGAGTGGTCAAATGGTTTATTCATGAAAATTTTCACTTCATACCTATGTCATTTCCATTAATTCCATCCTTGATCCTTGACCCCTAGCCTAAAACTGATAAAAGTTCATCATACTATAACAAATTTAACTAATAAGCAGAACACATGGTCCACTAGTAATGATCCTAATTAACATACATTAACAACACTAATCATTAATAAACCTTCTCCATACAAACAACTTTTCATTCCTTAATTTTCTTTAATCACCATCCTCATTGAAATCTGGTTCAAGAGGCTTCCTTAATGCACCAAGAAGATCAAGTTCAGACCCATATCTCATACTCCTACCTTTCCTTAAACTACCTACAAGTTTTCCAGAATACATTGAATAACTTGATCCCATTGGAGCCTGCAAAGGTGCAGAAAAATATTGAGAATCATCATGTCCATAATATTTCACATTTGCCATCATCATGAGATTCTCCTTTTCCTTAACCTCATTTATCTCTTTCATTCTTTTATACCGAAACCAAGCCGCTTGTATAAAACACGCCGCCCATGTCCGCCACTGATGCGAATAGAATCTAAAGGTTTGTCTCAGTTGTTTGCTATGTAAGCGGCGGAATTGCGCTGCTACAAATTTTAAATCCTCGGCAATGAGTGCGAAAGCTTCAACTTCGGTTATGGCTTTCACCGTTCGTGTTGAAGAAGGAAGAACAACGGTTGGACGAGGGTCTAAGGCCCATGGGAGAAGCTCTTCCCCACAGAAGTCGCCCGAGCCTATTCTGCAGGTGTTGAAGAAACCAGTTCTGCCACCGTTGGTTGTGCAAGAATCTAGGCGTCCTCGAACAATGAAGAGCATCTCGTTGACCGGGTCGCATTCGCGAACTATGCAAGTTCCGGGACTGCATAGAGTTGGTTTCAGCCTTTCACATATTGCATCTAACATTCTGTCATCCATCTGATCAAATAGTGGTACCTGTGCATATTGTGTCCAATAAATACTTCATTCTTATTTCGTTGCCTTGTTCCCCAAGCAACATATTAATATGATAAATAAGTGTTGCATGAATGTGTTTTTTTCAAAAATCAAACCAGACTCACTTGTCTAACTAGATTAAGGCAAAGGTGGCGTTTAATATCACGTCTTAGATCAACAGGAAGGTCTCTAAGAATAGCTTCCTCGTCAACACCACGAGTAGCCACCCATCTGAATTGGTCATGGCGTCGAACATTTTGCTTTAGGTAACGAGGAAGCTGCCTGTGATGCATCCATCTTTCTGTATCTGTCCTTCTTATTCTCCACTCCTCCAGCCGTATAGTAGTCGATTGAAGGTATGTCTGTTGATCAGAAAATAAATTAAGGATTAAACACACGTCCAGTATAGCTTAAATTTTAATCTTTTGTTGTAAAAATTGCTTCTACGCAAGCAGTTAATTAAGCTAGATAGCTAATAGCAAGACTTACTTGCATATTGCCTATGAGCAGTGCAAAAAGCACCAATCCAAGAATTGCAACAATCACAGCAAAATTTATCTCAGGAACATGTGTACTTGTTAAGAGATTCTGTCCTGCAGAGCTGCAAATTTAGCATAGAATTGGTTAGAATCAATGATGAACAAAATTTTTTCTTTAATGATTTATCAAACTGAGTTACCTTAGATTTCTCAATCCCCACCACAGACAGTAATAATATTTGTTTAAGAATTTCGAGCTAGTTATTTCCAAAGTCAAAGCATCAGCGAAAATTCCAAACTGAAAGAAGGCACTGTTATCATCGCATAGACCCGAGACATTGCTCGATCTAAGCCAAGAGTTCCTATTTGGATCGCCAAGGCTTCGACAATCAAGATAATGATACCGACAATGTGAAAATTCAAGTGTACAAGCTTTCTTCCAGCATTCATCTTGTCTTTCAATTGATAACAGGTACCATGTAGATCCTAAAACCTTTTTGAAATAAAGAAAAAGGCCAAGAAATCAATCAAAATCAAAAAAGTGCTTATAGCATAAGTGCTTAATTAACATGTAAGTAACTTACATGACTAGCAAGCATATAAAGTGTCAAGTTATAAGCTGCACCAGCCCAAGCTTTCTCCATCATTACCCCGTTCGCCTTGACAATTACAGATGATAGAGGATAAATAAGATACAGCCTCAATAAGTACTGGAAAATCGACACGAGGCGCAATATATGCCTCGATGCAATCATTTCAGACCCTCTCAGATTTGGAATTACAGCCCAAATCAGTACCTAACATCGATATAAATTATCAAATGGTTAGCCAACTTTACAAACTACAAATTTTAGTCGATTCGTTGCAAACTACAAATATACCTGAGGAAGTGGTAGTGCGGCAACAAGATCAAACCAAAAGTCTCTACTGAGATAATTTGAAGCAATCTTCGATGAGTCAATAATGAGTTCACCTCTACCAGAAACACGAGATGAAGGAGCAATATAAGCGGTTTGAAACCTAACATAAATCTGAACAATGTAAAAAGCATCAACCAATGACCTTATTATGGTAAGTGAAACTTCAAGACCAAGTGACATATCAATGCACTTTTCTTTCTTAGCAACAGGTAAGTAAAAGAAAAGTGGATCCACAAACAGCGATATCAAACACGCTGCTAAGAATATTTTGTTCCATAAATTCACTCTAGGCCCTCTAGGATCTAATATTAAAATCTCTTCTGCATCATAATCTTCAGAAAACACTCTTGAAAGTTCTTTTCCATTTGATGATGATGACTTGTTTTTCGCATCCTTGACATGCTTGTGTTGATTACTCATCTCATACGTCGCCATTTCCATTTGATTTTCTTCAACTTCATTTAATTTCTCTTTTTCAAGATCATCATGAAACCTGAGTAACACCAAAAGAAATGAAGTTGAAAATAATCATTTAGTACAATCGAAACGTAATAACTATATAAGTCACATTAAGGGGAAGATTATGCAAACCTTACAGATCTTGATTTAACAGAAACCATTGCTTTATAGTTTAAGTTTAAGTTTTACCCTGCACTAAAACTTATATACAGGCGTAAAAATACACTATTTGGAAAAGGTTTGATTTAAGAGCTCAACCACAAAATCTAAGATAATTTTCCATGCTATTGTTTAGGCAGAAATCATGTGACTGAAAAGCAGGACAAGTAAAGTAAACCATAGGTGCAATAGTCTTTTTGGTAAGACATGTGAATTTGACACTATATTCAAAGTCATAGTTCCTTGGAATTCATGGTGAATTTGATGTATGGACATTAATTTGTTTGTGTTTCAATACTGAACTTTTAGTTATGCTGAAACAGACTCAAATCATTTCATTCAAATAAAAAAATTTGTTCTTGAGTAAAGATTTTGTTTCTTTATATGTAAGAAATATGTTTTAAAAATTGTCATAACTACTTTGTTCTTAGGGTAACCAATATTAAAGTCAGACTGATAACTTTGATTGAAAGAGTGTTTAAATCAATATTACATATAAGTTATGAGTGATAAAAAATTATCAGATATGCACTTCACAGTTTAAAATTTTCCAAGAGCCATCTACATCTCTTCCTCTACAACCACAATAGGTCCAACAGGTAATCATACTGCTGTGTCTATCCTCTACTTCTCAGGCATCAGATTATTGATTATGACACCACTGATTAGATGAGAGAGGCTACTTATATTTAAAAGTCTTTTCTATATTTTAACATTAATTTTAACAAAAAAAAAAAATGTTATATAGAATTTTTTTTAGTAATAATTGTGTTTTAAAAAAAATACACATGTTTCAGAGAAAATTACGCAAATAACTAATGTTTCAAAAAACGTAAAACAGTAGCCATTTCAGATGGTGCATGTATTGATTTTTTTTAAAGGAGACGCCAAGTGAGATGGCGCCTAGGTGCATGTCATTTTGCCCTAAATGATCTCAGATGGCGCCTAAGCACAAAGTTCTTTTTTTATGTTAAAAAAATAAAAGGCAATGTCTTTGCAAATGAAAGTTGATTTTCAAAAATAATTAAACGATTACATAATGAGAATAAAAATTACACATTATTTAGTTGTCTCCAGGGACTCGATAACGACCCGTGGTTCCGCACCCGCGTCGTCGCCTAACTCGTGGTGCATTTCGACGTATTTCTTGTTGCAGTTGGGTCGAGGGTCCTGTAAAGTCAATGCGTTCAGGATCCATGAAAGTCGTCAGATCATCATATCCAGAAGATCCACTTTCAAACAGTTGGTTACCCATGCCCTCAAAGTTTGGTCGTATTGGTTGGAGTGAGGTTCCATAGGGAGTCGATAGCACTGGTCGTCTGAATAAGGGGGATAAAAGGAAATGAATCTTGTGAGATTTGGTACTGTGATTGTTGGGTGCTATGGTGATAGGATGACTGATGGTAAATTGGGTTGGTTGGTGAATATTCTTCAGGTTGGCCAATGTCTGGGCTAAGGTGAGATGACGAGGGGCCCACATCAAGATGTCGGATGTATGGTCGTTGTTCTTGGTACTGTGATTGTGTGGAGGGCATGTGCGTGTATTTGTATTGGTCTTGGGTTTAGGGTTGGGTGTTGGTGGATCTGTATCGTCGTTGTGTTTGATGGGAGGTCGACGTGGGTTGAGTTTGTTGTTGGGTTTATTGTGTGGTGTATGATTGTGCTCATTATGTTTGTGGGTCAATCAAATACCTTGGGTGAGGCACGTGCATTTCAAGGTTAGTAACCGATTTGCACCAATCAATATACTGATTTGAGTGTCGCATATTAATCTAGTTAAGGAAAATAGGGAATTGTAAGACATATTGGTGACGCCTATGTCACATCTTACACTATTCTGGAGCGAAATATTTCCAATTATTAACACCCTGTTGGGTGTCGACCCTTTTGAGATGTCAATGTGACAAACAAGTTGGATCGCATGATATATCTTGATGCATTCCGAACTGCATCTTGACACGATGTTTACCCTGGAATTTGGTAAACAACCTCTGATCCTCTAAATCCCTTAACGAATTCAGTTACTTGCGAGATCGATCAGATTGATCTCAGGACTATTGTGTTCTAGTATTTAGAAAACGTATTTTTTGTGATAATCTCTTTTAAATGAAAGGAAACACTTCGTATATCGAAGTGGAACTTCTTTATGAAAATAATAAACCAGAAACTAGTCTAGATCGTAAATTACAAAGAACATAAATAACATGAAGAAACTTCATTACATGTAAATGACATTGAATTGTAAAATATCGTGCATCATACGTATATTCTCGCTAACTCGTTTCTCTAACACTGGTACTTTGAGTATATTTGAGTATTTTATACAAAGATGTGAACACCCTAAATTGAAATACAAAAGCTATAATTTACAGAATTTCGACCCTAACGGTCTCCTAAAGAACTACTGCCACGTTTCCGTTGACATGTCTTCGATGATCCTAAAGATTCCACGCGTCCTTCTGGATAAGAATAAACATTCAAATTCAAAAACCCTTCGATTATCTGTCTTGAGCACCAAAACCTGATAAAGTTCGAAGTATAACATTTTTGAACCTTATCTCGAGTAATACCTTAATTCGAATTCAAATTTCAAATGATGCCTTGTTCCACAATTTGAATTTCATAAACTATCAATTTCGAATTCGAATCTTCCTGGGTTTCAACAAATAAAATAACCAAACAACTCTCCAAGTATATTCAGTACCATTGTTTCAGCTCAATTTTGATTTAGTCGAAATTTTCAGCCAACACACGGTCGCTCTGGTGCATCTCCACAATGTTGAATCGCATGATTGCAGTCTTTGCAGTCCAAACTAATGCATTCTCAAGGTTTGGTTCATGGTCCAAACCCAAATATGGTCTCTAGATAAATTGTGGATAAAAATTAATCAGAATAATAATAATTTTAAAAATAAATAAGTTAAAAGCAGAAAAATTTATAGGTACTATATACATCATCCGGACCAAAGTGATTCAAAAGATTACGATATAGAGCGACATTGAACCTTAGATTCTTGCTGTAATCCATACCCCTTACACAGTACCTAAAGGAATGAAAAAATGTATTTAATTTTATTCAAAGTCATATGAAACCTCCCAGTAAACGCTTTGGTGAAATCAACATATTTTAGGATGGCTTCGTTGTTTGCAAAAAGAGGTGAAATATGGAACGCAGTGTTACAATCGGAACAACTATGGAGTGAAAGCTGCATAAAATTTATTAAGGAAGAAAGTGTCAAATCCAACACCCATCTTGTTACAAGATTCATCTTGTACCCCAAAATTTTCCCTCTCATTTTCAAAATATTTTCTCATGCTCCTAAGGTTCTCAGGTATTCAAGACTACTCAAAGATTGATCAGACAAACCCTCTTCCTAAGCATTGACCTACAACTAAGGTTTTGTTTTTCCCAAGGGAAATTGGACTTCTAATTCCTCAAGCGTACTTCATGGTTTCTTAAATACTTCAAGGTATCCTCATGTCAAGTTTCAAACCTTGCAGCACAAGTTTGCTTAAGTCAATTAGCCAGTTGATTGAAAACCAATTGTAGTGGGCAAAAAGTCAATTGTGGTAAACATATAGTCAAACTTTAAGATTTTGGTCAACATCAATATTTTGAAGTTACATTCATCATTTGATCAAGGGTTGATCATAACTCATCAAGAAAACTCAAGATTCATCAAAAGTCAAAAGTTGCTAAATTAGGGTTTTCTTTAGGAGAAGTCAACTGAACTTTGACCAAGCATAACTTTCACATGCTTCATAAGGAAGTTCACAACCAAAGCCTATTTTGATGTAAAATCAATTCTCTACAACTTTGTATCTCAAAGCTCAAGGCCTAAAAATGCTTCATTTGAGAGATATGAGCCAAAACATTATAGGTCATTTTAAAAAGTCAACAAAAAGACACTTTTGGTCAAAGAAATTTACATCAAGATAAATCTTAAAATGGAAAAATGATCAACATGAGAGTTGTAGGGGACACCTTGAGTTTTCGAAAAAGTCCAACATCATCTCCATATAATAAAAATTGATAGAGTTATGATTGGTGCAAGTTGGGTTGTTTTGAGAAAAATGCATGAAACCCAAATTGAGAAAACTTAATTTTTTGGGCTAATGGGCTTATCTTTTAGAGTCTAAACTTGTTCTTGACCTCATAATAGACCTCTAAATCTATTCCTACACCCTTTTAATTTTTTATTTCATTTATTTTGATTTTATTCATTTAAATTCAAAATTAAATCAAATAAATAGTAAGTGAAGGTATAAGGCTTAAAAGGCTTTTGTTTCAAATCTTTTGGAGGCCCAAGATTGAATGAGAAACCATGTGAAGCTTACTTGAAAAACAAATCTCCATGCTTTTGTCTTATTCTATTCTATTTTCAAACAAGAATTAAAGTTTGTTCTACAAGGTCTAAGCTCATCTTTCTTGACCTAATCATCTCTTACAAATACTCTTCTCATTTAGACAAGGGAGATCACGAAAAACCTTGCAAGAACACACCCTTCAAATCTCAATTTTTTGTCAAACTAGGGCAAACTTGAAAATCATTTTTCCAGCTTTTTCCAAAGCAAACCAACCACTCAAATCAATCACTGAGACATTATAGGGTAAGACTTAATCGTTCTTGATGATCAAAGAGGCTTGAAACATGTGCATGAAGCATCATTGCTTTCCCTATTTTCATGCATTTCGATTTTTAATTTTTACCATGCTTTAATTCATACTGACCATGCTAATGTGTTTCTGAGATGTAACAATACAGGATTAGACCCTTGCATGAGTCCCATAACGCTCGAATAGCTTAGCACCATGTTTGGACTGATTTACATTATTCTGTTTGTATCTCTTTATGCAGGAAGAATTAGCCAAAGTTAAGGCCACCATTGAATTCGCAACCCTCAAATTAGGGGGGTAGGGTCTTCATTGATCACTTATGTTTATTATTTTGCAGGTTCTAAGAAAATACCTCACCGGAGAAGACGATCGGAGCTAGGGCTCTGGCGCTTCTCTGGTCCATCTGATTATGTTTATAATATATTTATGTTGTTTTATTTTACTACCGGGTGTAACAACCACCCCATTGGCAAGCGCGCGCATACAAAAGCTCTTCTTACCTCAAAGGTGTGGGTTTGATCCCTGCCTTTTGTAATATTTTTTGCTATTTTCTAATTTATGCATGTTTTCTATATAATATGCAGCGCTTATTTCCTAACACAGCCAGCGCGTTGGCTGGGTGGCAAGCAAGGCATTGTGAAAGCAGGAGGACGTGGGTTCAACACCCACCCCATGCAGTTTTACATTTTTTTTAACCTTATTTCTTTTAATTACTAACCCTAATTATTTTCCTTAACCCTAATTTTTTTTTAATTAACTATTATTCAATTTTAATCTTTTTTTAAAACCCTAATAAATTAGGTTTAGATTTTTAATCAATAATTAATTTTGACATTTTTTATTTACTAATTAATTAGGTTAATAAACATTTTCTTGAAACTAAAATTAATTAGACTTTAAAATTTTTATTAATTAAAATTAATTAGATTTAGGGTTTTAACTATTTAACTAACATCAAATCAATTTCATAAAAAATCACATTCAAACATTTTTTAAACATTTTTTATTTCCCATTTAAATTCCTAGAGAAATTGTATAGGTTGCACGACTTTTTCTTGTAATAGTTTAGCTTTATCTTTCCGCATTTTTCCTATGATGTAACTACTTATGGGATGTAATAGTCTAGGGTTTAATTTTCGCACTTTATTTTCCGCATGTTTTTTATTTAATTTCCCCAAAGCCCTGTAATAGGTTAGGATTTACTTTCCACACCTTTACCTTTCTGTATATATTCAACTGCTGGTAACTAGGCATGTATGGCAAGATCTAAAAGCAATCGATAGATAACCCTAATACAAGATAAATAACTGAACTGAACATATTATTCACACTTGCACCTATAGGGTAACATCTCTTGTTACCTTACGATATTGGTCATGTCCCTCGAAAGTGGGGATACTTTAGCAAAAGACCCTCGATTAAATCACCATTGTCCCTTTCGAATAAAGATCATAATCCATTGAGGACCCTTCGAGCTGCCTACAAAATGATCTAGTCCCTGTGAGTAAATGATGATAGTCCCTCTGATACAATTGCTAAAGTATCTTTACATGTTGCCTTCGATGATTATACGATGACCTTACGTTTGTTCTTTCACATCCAATAGATAGGGCTACCTACCAACTAATGGTATGGATGACACTATCTCTAAAGGAGAAGGAAAATAACAAGAAATACCTTTAGTGGGTAAGAACTCCTAATTTCTTGCTCACAAACTTTTCTCACAAACAAAACATTTCTCACACTACACTTTCGAACTAATATTTTCAAAAAAATACTTTGTACGCATTCTTGAGGACTGATACAAGAATCATTACAAAGTTAGCCGTACTTTGGCTGTTCAAAATATTTTCAAACAAATTACACATAAAAGCAAGTTTTTTTCAAAAGTGAGCTAAGCAATTAAGAGTCTGTAGATAACTACGGGTGAAAAGGGTGCTAACACCTTCCCTTTTAATAACTTACGCCCCGAACTCAAAATCTATCAAGGTCTTTCCTATTATTTCCGACCTTTCCTTATATTGGATAAAAGAAAATTCAGTGGCGGCTCTTGCTATCCGCGCATTTGGATAAAACCAAAAAAGTCAGTTTTTCCACTGTATTATAGAACTGGCGACTCTGTTAGGGATAACTTAAAAAAAAGATGGGTTACCTTAGAGTCTAGATCACTTTTACTTGCTTTATTTGTCTGATTTGTTTGCTTTAACTTTAAGGGTTTGTTTGGGTATTATTGCTTGTAAGATCCTACACCCGGATCTAGGGATGTCTTAGGCAAGTAGAAATAGATCATCGAGACTGTACGATGTAGACCAGTATGGTTGAAATGATGGATACGGTTAGTGAGACACGTTGGTTTATACTAATGTTCCTTGAGTCGGTCAAGGATAACATTATGCTTCCGCGTGGTGTCACTAGCATTAAATTACTTTTAGAACCTTAATTGACCCATCTTGGCCATTAGAAGGTAGTGAGATGGTCGACTTTGGTGCAGTCCAAGGTTAGTTGATACTCGATGCTACGCTCATTAAGATTCAACTCTCGGGATGTTTTGGTTGCAAGCCAGTTGTCGTGCTAAAATAAAGCATGTGAGAAAGATCGGTGATATGAGATTCCTAGAACCCGGTTACTATTTTATGACAGGTTGGGCCAACTTAACTTTAAATGGGGAAGGGTACTTACGTTTGGACTTCATGCAAGCCTTTAAACCTAAGACTCTTGTGTGACTTGTTTGTATTTTCTTATTTAAACATGACATCATAACATCATATCATCATGACATTTTACTAACCATTTCAAGGATCTTAGGGATCTTTGGTGCAGGATTATCATAAGTCAAATTTCTAGCAAGGGGCAAGAGGATTTATTTTCCTCTAGCCAAATGCCATTAAGATAAAAGTACATTCTATTAAGTTAGAGGCTAGGACCCACTTGATATGGTGAGCTTGATTCTTATAGATAGACGTTCAAAGATAAAAGCTCAAAGTTCTCCAAGATAAAGCTGTAACCAGATTCTTTTTCTAATATTTTAATCCTGCGAGATCCTTGAAAATATTGCATATACATATACATGTCATGCATATCATTACATAACAGGTGTTCTCAAGACAGGTTTTCTCATCTTCTTGCTGTTTATTTCAGCATAAATGGATCTTGAACAGACCGTCAAAGATCTCCAAGCTCAGAATGCCCAATTCCAACAGATGTTCCTGAACTTAGCCAAGGGGACGGGAAGAATTAAAGGCACTTGTCACCAATGGAAAGAAGAAGAAGACAAAGAAACCATTTGGAGTCCTTAACATGGGGAGAAGGTTCAGAGGTCCACTCAAGCAAGCTCAAGATCTTAATATCCCATCAGATGAAGATGACAAACAGGATGAAGATAATAAGAGTGTGAAGACTGAAAGAAGCAACCATGGTTCTAACAAATGTCCTGGCAAAGAGGAAGATGATTACTTAGACGAGAAATATCCCCCTGCTGATGAGAAATACAAATTGCTGGAAGAGCGTTTCAGAGCTATGGAGATCCAGAAAGTGCCTGGATTAAACTTTGATGATTTGGGTCTAGTTTCAGGAGTTATCATCCCTCCTAAATTCAAAACTCGTGTCTTTGCTAAGTATGATGGCATTTCTTGCTCGAAGCTGCATTTGAGATCTTATGTTCGAAAAATTCAGTCGCATACTGCTGACAAGAAGCTGTGGGTTCACTTCTTTCAAGAGAGCCTGTCTGGAACACAGTTGGAGTGGTTTTATCAACTAGAAGGGACCAATATTCACATTGGGAAGATTTGGCTGCTGCTTTTTATAAACAATACCAGCATAATACTGATCTTGCATCAACTCGTATGCAACTATAGAATATGACCATGGGCTCTAATGAAGGCTTTAAATAATATGCCCATAAGTGGAGAGATCTTGCAGGCAGAGTCCAACCTCCTTTGGTTGATAGAGAGTTGGTTGACATGTTCATGAGAATATTGATAGGTCCTTTCTATAATCATCTGCTAGGAAGTTCTTCGGCTGGTTTTACTGAACTGACTTTGACAGGGGAACATGTGGAAAATGGAATTAGGAGCGGTAAAATTCAAGTTGCTACATCTTTAAATAATATGAAGAATACTTATAATGGGAAGAGAGAATCAAATACTGTATACAGCCAAAAGGGTCATAATAAGAGTGACCGCAACCAATCTGTGGGGGCGGTACTGATCTCCAATCCTGCACCAGTGCAACAACAACAACAAAATAATCAGCATAGGCAGGAGGCGCCTAAGAGGCAGTTCACAAAGATCAACATTCTGTTGGCTCAAACATTATAACACATGTTAAAGGCATGGCTAGTTACATTAAGAGAACCTCCTCAAAATCCCAACACTTCCTCTTCCTGATACAATTCCAATGCAAGGTGTTGTACCCCAAAATTTTCCCTGCCTTTTTTATAAGAAATCACAACCCTAGGGTTTTCTTTGATTTTTAAGATTGGCTCAGGAATCGATCAAATAGACTTTTCTTTGGCAGTAAATCAAGAATCAGGGTTTCTCTCGCATTTCTCAGAAGAAATTGAATCCTCAGAAATTTAGTTTACTGTTACATTGTTTTCACACTTTTTCAAGTTTGCTGAAAGGTTAACTGATTGTTCTCAAAGCCTGATTATCTGGGATAAGAGATAGGAGCTGAGACTGTTATTTGGAATATCAAGACACCTGCTTGTTAATGGAATAAAAGGTTTGCCGGTTAATGGAATGCTTGCTTGTTTATTATACAATGCGTATTGTGATTAGAATACTGATGCAAGGTTACGAGACTGCAAAGTTTTTGGATTACTTAGAATTTAAGTTATCTAGATTAGAATTGTTGAAATGCAGTTTCAATTATTTTGATTTGAGAATCTTAAATAATCAGTGAAGACTTGAAGAAAGAATGGCAAGATTATTGGACAGTAAATGATTTTATTGGATATCAGTTTGCCTCATAAAGATTTTCCAGATGATTGATACAAAAATAATTTATTATTTGAATATTGTAAGTTTTTACAACTTATAGTACTTGGAAAAATAAATGATTATAATTAATGGAAAATCTATCTAATCTAAGCCTAAGCCTCCATTACTCCCTTGCTCCCATGCTCAAGGTCTTCTGTTTCCTCTGCTTTGTATGCTCACATGAAAAGAAAAAACAAAGAAAAGAGAATTAGTACAGTTAATTTTTCAAACAGAAAAAGAAAGGAAAAAAGTCATCATTAAAGTTTGTCATCCGGAATCAGAATGCTATTGTTCATCATATTTTTATTTTTCTCTTTGCAAATCACAAGAAGATTGCTCTTCTTGGTTCACAAGGAGGAAAAGTAAAA
The DNA here is from genome assembly GCA_948472305.1 of Vicia faba. Taxonomy (NCBI): domain Eukaryota; kingdom Viridiplantae; phylum Streptophyta; class Magnoliopsida; order Fabales; family Fabaceae; genus Vicia; species Vicia faba. The sequence goes on along the minus strand of OX451738.1, from coordinate 311,982,648 downwards.
AATGCAAATGCAAGCATACAAAAGCAATTGGTTCAAATGCAAACATGGGCCAAACTGAAACAGGCTGTACAAAAGCAAGCATACAAAGGCAAATATTGCAGTACCAAGGAACTAAGGCAAACTATTATGCAAACATTGCAGGGCGCCAAAACAGCAAAACTATACTGCATTACAAACCAAAGGCAAACTGAATGTAAAGTAAGCAAACCAAACAGCACAAGTAAGGTGCCAAATTGAGTTACAAAACAAACTAAAGGCAAAAAGCAAACAACAGGCAAATGCAGAGGAAAACCAAATCACAAGCCAAAAGCTTGTCATAAGCTATCATCATTTTCCAGACATAGACAACTTTTCAGAATAATAATAAAAAAGGAAAAAAATGCTTTTTCATAGAGAGAGAGAGAGAGAGAGAGAGAGAGAGAGAAAGAGAGAAAGATATCACCTATGAGAAGAGTTTTACAGTTTGGCAAGAACAGACTGTCATAAAAAAACAAACAGGCAAGAAAAGATATAAAGAACTATCAAAGAGCACAAGAAGAGAGGGGGAACATTGGAGCTAAGCCAAAAAACTCAACAATTCAAAAAACTCTCCAACCTGCATAACTTCAAAACTGCCTAACAACTCAATAAACAGCCAAGCATGTTAACCAACTACAAACCAGTTCCCAAACAGATCCTCAAATCTGTACAAAGCCAAGCCAAAACAAAGCTTGCCAAACTGCAGCTTCAAACTGCACAGCCTGTGCAAGCTTACCAAGCTGCCTTGCCAAACTGCTTGGCCAAACTGTGAACAACCAACCTACACAAAACAGCACAAACTGTAAACCTGCAAGCCAAACCCTGTAAATCTTTCAAACAGGAACAAACAACCACAAGCTGCCAGCTTGCCAAGTCTGCTATTAAAAAACTGCATAAGCTGCAAGCTTGCCAAGCCTGTTATCAAAAACTGCGCAAGCTACAAGCTTACCAAATGGCATATCAGTTCAAGCAACAACCACAACCTGCAAAAGAAAAGCCAAACTGAAACCATCGCACAAATTACAAACTTGCAAGCACAGCCAAACCATCAAAACACAGTTTCAGAGCTGCACTCATCATCAACATTCAAAGAGAGAAAGAAAGAGAAATAAGAGTTTCAGAAGCAAAAACAAGTTTCAGAATTGTATTCAACATCAACAAAAATCAGTTTCAGAACATCATCATCAACAAAATCAAGAAGAAATCAAGTCTCAGAAACATTTCATCATCAACAAATCAACAAACAATAATAAAATCTTAAGAGATACCATAAAAACGCGCTTAGGCCATCATCTTCCCCTCCGCCTCTAAGCCACCAAGGAAGCGCCTCTGTCTCACCCTTTTCTCCTCTCCATTTCTCTTTCCAGAAAATCCCCAAGGTATGTTCTTCTCAAACCCTTACTGTGTTTTAGGCACATAAAACACCTTAGATTAAAAACAAAACTGAACAAGATAAAGCGAATCAAACAACGAAACCTTGAAATCAAGCATGTGAATCAATCAAACGAAACTGTTAAAACAAAAAAAGATGACAAACCATATCGTTTCTCCGAAACCCTTGATCTTGGTGAGGAGATGAGAGGAAGAGGTGGCGCTCCTGTAGCTTAGGCTCGGGCTTAGGGAGAATCATCGCGTGAGAGTGACAAAGATGAAGAGCAAGAACGAGAGAAGCGGCGCTGCTGTAACACACTAACCCTAATTGCTCACAACCCTAATTTTCAGAAGCAAATGTCATAAGTTTTGCGTTGGGCCTACCTGGCCCCAAAACCTTTGAGCCCACGTGCAATGCTAGCGCGCTTCCCCCCATTTTTCCATTCTCACCCCTTGGTTTCTATCTTTTTTTTTTGGCCCAATTCTTAAATCCATAGCCCATCATCTTTTTTAAACAAATTCTTTTGTTTTGTTTTAACTTCAATTAACTTGTTCTTTTTTTGTTAATAATAAATAATATATTAAACTTTGTTTTTTTTAAGTTAGTTTTATTTTATTCTTTATTAATTAATCTTGTTTCACATAATGAAAACACCAAAAAATAATAATAGAGTTTTTTTTTTAAATTAAATTTTCTTTCTTTAAGATCCTCTTTTTATTTACATAATTAATAAAACACAAATAATAATAATTTTTAATCTTTCTTTTTAGAATAGATTTTTATTTGTTTATTTGTAAATAAATACATGCATCTCATAATATTATTGATTTCTTCATTTGTTATAATTTTATATTGAATTGCGACAATTTGATTTGGTTGTAACACTTGATATTTGGACATTGTTATCCTTGTGAGATTCATCCCCATTTGTAAATAATTGTACCCCCATCCCCGGATACTTTTGTAATAGCTTAGACTTTTAATTCTCGCACTTTATGCTTTCAAATATGCCATGACTAGAGATTAGGGTTTGTATGCGAAAATCTAAAATCAATTGCTAGATAACCTAATACAAGATTTAAATGCATGAAAATGACAAACACAATTCACACATGCACCTCTAGGGTAACCTCGCTTGTTGCCTCGGAAATGCAATCATGTCCCTCGAATATGAGACACTCTAGAAAATTCCCCTTCGATAAACAAAGATCGTAGTCCCTCGATAACCCTCGATGTTGCCTTCGATAAAATGATCTCGTCCATTACAAAATTGCTATAGCGTCTCACAAGTTGCTTTCGATGATTGTATGCAATGACATGCGCTTGTCCCGTTTAATATCCTAATACGAGGTTGTTCACCAAATGCAATGGTGAAATAACACTGTCAAAAGGGTTAAAAACATATAGGAAAGATATTTGATTAAAATAGGGTAGACAACTCTTAGTTACTTGATCAAAGCTTGCAAAACCCTTGCTATTTTCAAACACACCTCACAACACAATTCAAAACATTTCCCAAAATACAAACTTTCAAAACATTGAAATATCTTTTCAAAAGACAAACACCTTTGTATATATTCAAACAAGAATCATTACAAAGGTTGCCTAGACAAGGCCTCTTTTTCAAAGCATTTTCAAAAACCACACACACAAAGCACCATTTCAAACAATTGAAAAGCAGAAGCAAGTGATCTAACCAAGTAACTAAGAGCCCATGGATAACCATGGATGAAAAGGGTGCTTGCACCTTCCCTTTTCATAATCTACCCCCCGAACCCAAGAAAACATCTCAAAGGTCTTTCCTGTGCTTTTTGACCTTTCCTTAGGATAAAATAAAAAGTCGGTGGCGACTCTTGCTAAACCGCACAATTGCGAACACAAACGCAAAACCTCAAGTCAGTTATCCCACTGTATCACAGAACTGGCGAATCTGCTGGGGAAATAACTCTGAAAGTGGGGTTACCTTAGGGTTTTAGATCACCTTTGCATGCTTACCTTGTTTGCTTTGATTGCTTTACTTTTGGGTTCCTTGTTTGGGTTTGTCTTAAATCCTACACTCATATTTGGGGGCACCTTTTAGGTAAGTAGCAATAAACTGTGAGGGAACTGTGCAGGGTATACCGACATGGTTGAAGCAGTGGCTATGTTAGTGCGACATATGTGTGGGTACTGGTAGCCTTTAAGTCAATCAAAGAGAATACGGGGCCGCTGAGTGATGTCATGAAGCACTAATGAACTCTTAGAACCTTACTTGACCATCTTGGCCTTATTAGGGATAGTGAGATGACCGACTTTGGTGCAGTCTGAAGTTGGTAGATACTCAATACTACACTCATTGAGGATTGTTTTCTTGGAATATTTCGGTCGCCAGTAAAGTGGCTAAACTGAAACAATGAACACAGAAAATAATCCGGTGATATTGAGCTCCTTAGAACCCGGTTACTATTTCTAGGACAGGTTGAGCCAACTAACTTCAAAAGGGTACTTACCTACAAACTCCATGCAAGCCTAAACCTAAGGACTTGCCTGCTTTGTGTGAATGTGATTATTTGTATATATGCTTGCTTACTTTTGCATACTTGTACATAACATCATAACATCATACCATAGCATTTCAATAACCACTTCAAGGATCTCGAGGGTCTTTGATGCAGGGTCACGTTGAACTAGACGTCTACCAAAGGGAAAGAGGATTCATTTTCCTCTAAACAAACGCCATTAAAAATCAAGTACAACAACTTGAATCAAGGGCTATAACCCACTTGACATGGTGAGCTTGATTCTCGTGGAAAGACATCCACCGATACGAAGTTCTCCAATCAAAGATGTTGATCAAAGTTCAACCTCTAACATTTTCTTGTGTTTACCCCGCGAGATCTTTGAAAACATGCATCCACATATCATGCATTGTATCATGACAGGTTTCTCCCATACAGGTCTCCTTATCTTCCTACTGTTTATTTCAGTAAGGTGGATATGGAACAAACAGTGAAAGATCTCCAAGCTCAAAACGCTCAATTCCAACAAATGCTTCTGGCTATGGGTAAAGGGCAAGAGGATCTGAAATCTCTCATTCTCAAAGACAAGAAGAAGAAGTCCAAGAAGACAGTAGGCATCCTGAACTTGAGAAGAAGACCTAAAGCCCTAGATCTTTCAACTTCATCCAACATAGGGGATAATCTTGAAGAAGATCACAATTTGGAGATTGATGATGTTGAAGCTGACTACTCCAAGGAACAATATCCTCCCGCTGATGACAAGTATAAATAGTTGGAGGATCGCGTCAATGCTATAGAGATTCAAGAAATACCTACCTTGGATTTAGGAGACATGGGTTTAGTTTCCGGATTAGTCATCCCGCCAAAGTTCAAAGTCCCTACCTTTGCCATGTACGATGGAGTCTCTTGCCCTAAGATGCATTTAAAGTCTTATGTCCGCAAGATTCAACCATACACAACTGATCCAAAGCTTTGGATCCATTTCTTCCAAGAAAGCATGGTAGGGACTCAACTCGAGTGGTTTTATCAATTGGAGAGTTCTCGCATCCACACCTGGGAGGATTTAGCTGTTTCTTTTTACAAACAGTATCAGTATAATGCTGATCTTGCACCAACTCGTGTGCAATTGCAAAACATGACCATGGGTTCCAACGAAAACTTCAAAGGATACGTTCATAAGTGGAGAGATCTAGCTGGTAGGGTACAATCTCCTTTAATTGACAGGGAGTTGATTGACATCTTCATGGGAACTTTGACAGGGTCTTTCTTCAAACACTTGATCGGAAGCTCTTCAGCCGGATTCACCGAGCTAATACTGACCGGTAAAAGGGTTGAAGCTGGCATCAAAAGTGGGAAGATTCAAGAAGAAATACCTTCTGATGATCAGAAAAAGCCCTTTAATCAGAAGAAAGAGTCCAATGCAGTGACTGGTCGAAAGAGTCGTCATGATCAACATATAGGGGCAATCCTAATCTCTGATCCCACGCCTATTCAACAAAGACAGAGCAGTAGGCATAGAGTAAGATATCAAGAAAGGCAATATACTAACATCAACATGCCTTTGTCTCAAGCATTACAACATTTGCTGAAGTTGAAGCTAATCACGCTAAAGGATCCTCCTCAAAATCCTGATACTTCCTCTTCTAAGTATAATCTGAGTGGGAGATGTGCCTACCATTCTGACAGTCCTGGACATGACACTGACGGTTGTTGGACTTTGAAGAACAAGATTCAAGACTTGATTGATGCCAAGGAGATCAAGTTTGACCCTCCGGAGACCCCAAATGTGATCACTGCTCCTATGCCAAATCATTGAGAATGTCTTTGTTTCATTTGAATTTTCAAATTGTAATTTCTTTTGCTATTCAAACAATTATTTGTTAATGTCAAACTCGGTTTCATTAATGCATTGCATATGTTTGTCTTAATTTCATCCATTCGTTTTCACTATGCTTGAACTATGCTTTCTACTTTCTCTAGGACATTTAACTCTTGCAAAAAGTTACAAGCCTTTAGAGGGAGGATGACAAAAACAATGCCATAATCTCATACAGTATGCTTTTGGACAGACCCTGCTGACGATGTACATGCGTTTCTTTCAAGTCCTAAACACTGGAGTTATAAGGAAGATAATCCCTAGTCAACCCCTTCGAGCCAAAGAAGTAGAAGTTTTCTATTTTAAACACAAATTGAAACCTTTAATCAAACCTGGGGCAGGGTAGTCTCTCAGTTGGTTCAAATGCGCGTTTAGCCGCAAACTCTCATTTCGTAATACAACGAATGACATCAAAATTTCCTTTGGAAACAAAAGACAGTGATGGTTTCTTATCTCATAGGCAGTCATTATCTATCAAAAAAGAAAAACCCACTGAATCAAAACCTACAAAGGAGACTTGCGAAAGCTGTGGCATCCCGCTGACTGTGATCTCAAAAATAAGAACAGTCAGGAAAAAATTAAGGATAACAAATCAAAAGAAAGAGGCCACTACAAATCCTCAACAACATGAAAAATGTTGCAAAAATGACTGCCTTCCAACAAATTCAACTTGTGTGAACCATCACCAAAACGTCGTTCCAGACTCATTTGGAGTTCAAACACACAATTAACTGAGTTTAGGATTGAAGAACATCACGAAGAGCGGGTGGATACAAATATACTTTGAGCCTTTATCCTTTGTTTCTTAAACCGTGAACCAAGCCATGTTACAACCCTTCAAAAGTCCTAATTGAAGCATGGGTTAGTTTGAAAGCATACTGTTACAAAAGGTATCCTGACTCCTGTAAGGCTTTGCTCTAAATCTTGTGTTGCATTTGTCTTATAAAAGTTTTCTGCTAAAAAACGCATTTTTCAAAATTGCAAGACAATCGTAAACTTTGCATTATTTGAATATCATCATTTTCATATGGCTATTTGTTTGACAGTGAAGAAATTCACACAGTGAAAGTTCCGATGAACGAAAGCTCTCTCAGTGAACAAAATCACTTCAAGTGGGATGACATTTCAGTTGCAAAAAATCTCCTATCAACAAAAGGGGACCTGACATGGCATTGTCCAATAAACCTGGGGCAGTCCAGTCAAGATTTCAAGAAATCTCTCAATTACAGAGTAACCTGGGGCAAGTCTCCATCTCCATCACTTGGGGCATTAAACGTCAATCTCATCAAAGGGGTTACGTACGGTTCAAATTTTCCTGGCAGTATCACAAACATTTGATACTAGGGGCAATGATGAATCTCTCCAAAATCTCGAGAAGTTCAGCACCTCTCTAGCAGACCAGCAGTCATGGGTAAAGGTTATCATTACCTTTTGGAGTAGTAATCATCCAAGATTCCTTCATTACCTTTTGGATTAGTAATCGTCCAAGATTACTTCATCACCTTTTGGAGTAGTAATCGTCCAAGATTCCTTCATTACCTTTTGGAGTTGCACTCGTCAAAGATTCCTTCATCATCCGTTTGAGTCAAGGTTAATCCAAGACCTTCTCTGGTTCAGTCAGATCGACACTAAGATCTCCCTGATTCTTATTCTAGTGGAAGATATTCCGGATTTTGCTGTTTCAGATAAATCTCTCAACAATTCATTCTGATTCGCTTCCAGATTTTTCACTATCAGAGACGAAGAATCCAACTCTTCTCTCCATCACCAATTCGGGATTTATTTTCCCCAGCGAAAGGTTGTCTTGAAAAACATTACACATCCGTACATCAGTACATCATACAACGCAATCTCATTTATTTTGAGAACGTCGTTGTTTGGTATATGTCATGCCACTAACATTTACCTTTCAGGAAAGGTGCAATCAAATTCAAGCGACAAAGCTTTTTCTCAGTCGAATTACTGACAAGTTCCTAAATCTCGACAGAGCTTTTCTTCAGTTGAATTACGGACAAGTTCCTAAATCTCAGCATTAGATGTTTTCTTCAGTCGAATTATGGACGAGTTCCTAAATCTCGACAGAGCTTTTCTTCAGTTGAATTACAGACAAGTTCCTAAATCTCAGCATGGATGTTTTCTTCGGTTGAATTACGGGCAAGTTCCTAAATCTCAGCAGGGATGTTTTCTCAGTCGAATTACGGACAAGTTCCTAAATCTCGACAAAGCTTTTCTTCAGTCGAATTACAGACAAGTTACTAAATCTTGACAAAGCTTGAACTTCAGTTGAATTACGGACGAGTTCCTAAATCTCAGCAGAAACGACCCACCAGCAGAATAACGGACAACTGAAGCTCCTAAAATTCTATTTCTCAAGACCAAAGATCCCCATTCTTAAAACCTCAGAAGATTGGTATACTCCCAACCTCCTGATACCGTTAACATAATAAAGATTCTCACTCCTTAAAACCTCAGAAGATTGGCATACTCCCAACCTCCTGATACCGTTAACAGAATGAAGATTCTCATTCTCAAAGTGGCATATAACCTAAGCTCCTGATATTCCCGACAGAATGAAGATTCTCATTCTCAAAGTGGCGTATAACCTGAATTCCCGATATTCCCGACAGAATGAAAATTCTCATTCTCAAAGTGGCACACAACTTTAACTCATGAACTTCTTCCAAACAGGAATAAGTTTTTTCCAGAGTCCCGAGCTTACTCTCCAGCAGTATAGCTATTCCCCACAGAGTTTTTACTCCCCAACAAAATCAGGATTCTCATCCTTGATTCTCCAGTGAAGTTTCTAGAGCCTTCTTTACTCTCAGCATAAATTTTTCAGAGTTTTTAATCCCCTGTAGATCGAAGATTCTCGTTCTTGACTTCTCAGCACAAATTCCCCTAGCAGAATGAAGATTCTCATTCTCAGTTCCCCACAGAGTTTTCAGATATTCCCCAGCGGAGTTCTCCTCAAACAACAAAACAGGAATCCCCAGTAGATTGGCATACAACCCAAACTCCTGATTTCCCCAGCAGTATAGCTTCTCCCCGCGGAGGTTGTCAAAAAGCTTGAAGATAGACATACTCTTCAACAATGGTCTAGGATTTTTCTTCCCCGACAGCGGTCAAAGATTTTATTATCTCCAGCTATCCAGGATTTATCTTCCTCAGCAAGACAGCTCATCAGCTTACATGTGCATACATCACATTCATATATCATGAACATTGATAAAACACATATATTGCATCATACATTTCATGCAACATAACTTTGTGTTTCAGCTAATATTTTAACCTTTTCAGGATAAGATTAACAAACTACCAACCTCCATAATTCTGAAAACAGTTTACGGATGCTTCCCAACATGGATGTTAATCTATCGCTTGTTCAGATTCAACTTTTGAAAACAGTTTACGGATGCTTCCCAACATGGATGTTAATCTATTGCTTGTTCAACTTCAAGGATCATGAAAACAGTTTACGGATGCTTCCCAACATGGATGTTAATCTATCGCTTGTTCAGATTCAACTTTTGAAAACAGTTTACGGATACTCCAAACATGGATGTTAATCTATTGCTTGTTCAACCTCAGGATCATGAAAACAGTTTACGGATGCTTCCCAACATGGATGTTAATCTATCGCTTGTTCAGATTCAACTTTTGAAAACAATTTACGGATACTCCAAACATGGATGTTAATCTATTGTTTGTTCAACCTCATGATCATGAAAACAGTTTACGGATGCTTCCCAACATGGATGTTAATCTATCGCTTGTTCAGATTCAACTTTTGAAAATAGTTTACGGATACTCCAAACATGGATGTTAATCTATTGCTTGTTCAACCTCAGGATCATGAAAACAGTTTACGGATTCTTCCCAACATGGATGTTAATCTATCGCTTATTCAGATTCAACTTTTGAGAACAGTTTACGGACGCTTCCCAACATGGATGTTAATCTATCGCTTGTTCAGATTCAACTTCTGAAAACAGTTTACGGGTGCTTCTAAACATGGATGTCAATCTATCGCTTGTTCAGATTCAGCTCATTGAAAATAGTTTACGGATTCTCCAAACACGGATGCTAATCTATTGCTTATTCAAACCCCCGGCTCAGAGACGTTCCAGACATGGATACCTTTCTGATACTCATTCTTTCACCTACAACATACAGTTCAATAAACATTCTTGGATGGCATCTTTAAGCCCATCTCCGACAAGATTATATCACATCTCCAAATGGCATCTTTAAGCCCATTCCCTCAACTATGCTTTGACGAGTGCAAATTTATGGGCACTCTAGTGTCCAATCATCTTTTACCTTCGAGTCGTGAACGAAAAACTTGCCAATCTAACTCTTCAGGTTCAAGAAGATTGAACAGGGGCAGCTGTTGTACCCCAAAATTTGCCCTCCCTTTTTTACAAGAAATCACAACCCTAGGGTTTTCTCTGATTTTTAAGATTGGCTCAGGAATCGATCAAACAGACTTTTCTTTGGCAGTAAATCAAGAATCGGGGTTTCTCTCGCATTTCTCAGAAGAAATTGAATCCTCAGAAATTCAGTTTACTGTTACATTGTTTTCACACTTTTTCAAGTTTGCTGAAAGGTTAACTGATTATTCTCAAAGCCTGATTATCTGGGATAAGAGATAGGAGCTGAGACTGTTATTTGGAATATCAAGACACCTGCTTGTTAATGGAATAAAAGGTTTGCCGGTTAATGGAATGCTTGCTTGTTTATTATACAATGCGTATTGTGATTGGAATACTGATCCAAGGTTATGAGACTGCAAAGTTTTTGGATTACTTAGAATTTAAGTTATCTGGATTAGAATTGTTGAAATGCAGTTTCAATTATTTTGATTTGAGAATCTTAAATAATCAGTGAAGACTTGAAGAAATAATGGCAAGATTATTGGACAGTAAATGATTTTATTGGATATCAGTTTGCCTCATAAAGATTTTTCAGATGATTGATACAAAAATAATTTATTATTTGAATATTGTAAGTTTTTACAACTTATAGTACTTGGAAAAATAAATGATTACAATTAATGGAAAATCTATCTAATCTAAGCCTAAGCCTCCATTACTCCCTTACTCCCATGCTCAAGGTCTTCTGTTTCCTCTGCTTTGTGTGCTCACATGAAAAGAAAAAACAAAGAAAAGAGAATTAGTACAGTTAATTTTTCAAACAGAAAAAGAAAGGAAAAAAGTCATCATTAAAGTTTGTCGTCCGGAATCAGAATGCTATTGTTCATCATATTTTTATTTTTCTCTTTGCAAATCACAAGAAGATTGCTCTTCTTGGTTCACAAGGAGAAAAATTTAAAAATGCAAATGCAAGCATACAAAAGCAATTGGTTCAAATGCAAACATGGGCCAAACTGAAACATGTTGTACAAAAGCAAGCATACAAAGGAAAATATTGCAGCAACCAAGGAACTAAGGCAAACTGTTATGCAAACATAGCAAGGCGCCAAAATAGCAAAATTGTACTGCATTACAAACCAAAGGCAAACTGAATGTAAAGTAAGCAAACCAAACATCACAAGTAAGGTGCCAAATTGAGTTACAAAACAAACTGAAGGCAAAAAGTAAACAGTAGGCAAATGCAGAGGAAAACCAAATCACAAGCCATAAGCTTGTCATAAGCTATCATCATTTTCCAAACATAGGCAACTTTTCAGAATAATAATAAAAAACGCAAAAAAATGCTTTTTCGTAGAGAGAGAAAGAGAGAAAGATATCACCTCTGAGGAGAGTTTTACAGTTTGGCAAGAACAGGTTGTCACAAAAAAACAAACAGGCAAGAAAAGATATAAAGAACTATCAAAGAGCACAAGTAGAGAGGGGGAACATTGGAGCTAAGCCAAAAAACTCAGCAGTTCAAAAAACTCTCCAACCTGCATAACTTCAAAACTGCCTAACAGCTCAATAAACAGCCAAGCCTGTTAACCAACTATAAACCAGTTCCCAAACAGATCCTCAAACCTGTACAAAGCCAAGCCAAAACAAAGCTTGCCAAACTGCAGCTTCAAACTGCACAGCCTGTGCAAGCTTGCCAAGCTGCCTTGCCAAACTGCTTGGCCAAACTGTGAACAACCAACCTACACAAAACAGAACAAACTGTAAACCTGCAAGCCAAACCCTGTAAAGCTTTCAAACAGGAACAAACAACCACAAGCTGCAAGATTGCCAAGCCTGCTATTAAAAACTGCATAAGTTGCAAGCTTGCCAAGCCTGTTATCAAAAACTGTGCAAGCTGCAAGCTTACCAAACGGCATATCAGTTCAAGCAACAACCACATCCTGCAAAAGACAAAGCCAAACTGTAACCATTGCACAAATTACAAACTTGCAAGCACATCCAAACCATCAAAACAGAGTTTCAGAGCTGCACTCATCATCAACATTCAAAGAGAGAAAGAAAGAGAAATAAGAGTTTCAGAAGCAAAAACAAGTTTCAGAATTGTATTCAACATCAACAAAAATCAGTTTCAGAACATCATCATCAACAAAATCAAGAAGCAATCAATTCTCAGAAACGTTTCATCAACAACAAATCAACAAACAATAATAAAATCTCAAGAGATACCATAAAAACGTGCTTAGGCCATCATCTTCCCCTCTGCCTCTAAGCCACCAAGGAAGTGCCTTCGTCTCACCCTTTTCTCCTCTCTATTTCTCTTTCCAGAAAATCCCCAAGGTACGTTCTTCTCAAACCCTTACTGTATTTTAGGCACATAGAAAACCTTAGATTAAAAACAAAACTGAACAAGATAAAGCGAATCAAACAACGAAACCTTGAAATCAAGCATGTGAATCAATCAAAAGAAACTGTTAAAACAAAAAAAGATGACAAACCATACTGTTTCTCCGAAACCCTTGATCTTGGTGAGGAGATGAAAGGAAGAGGTGGCGCTCCGGTAGCTTAGGCTCAGGCTTAGGGAGAATCATCGCGTGAGAGTGAGAAAGATGAAGAGCAAGAACGAGAGAAGCGGCGCCGCTGTAACACACTAACCCTAATTGCTCACAACCCTAATTTTCAGAAGCAAATGTCATAAGTTTTGTGTTGGGCCTACCTGGCCCCAAAACCTTTGAGCCCACGTGCAATGCTAGCGTGCCTTCCCCCATTTTCCCTCTCTGACCCCTTGGTTTCTATCTTTAGTTTTTTTTGTTTTGGGCCCAATTCTTAAATCCATAGCCCATCATCTTTTTTAAACAAATGCTTTTGTTTTGTTTTAACTTCAATTAACTTGTTCTTTTTTTGTTAATAATAAATAATATATTAAAATTTGTTTTTTTTAAGTTAGTTTTATTTTATTCTTTATTAATTAATCTTGTTTCACATAATGAAAACACCAAAAAATAATAATAGAGTTTTTTTTTTTAAAATTAAATTTTCTTTCTTTAAGATCCTCTTTTTATTTACATAATTAATAAAACACAAAGAATAATAATAATTTTTAATCTTTATTTTTAGAATAGATTTTTATTTGTTTATTTGTAAATAAATACATGCATCTCATAATATTATTGATTTCTTCATTTGTTATAATTTTATATTGAATTGCGACAATTCGATTTGGTTGTAACACTTGATATTTGGACATTGTTATCCTTGTGATATTCATCCCCATTTGTAAATAATTGTACCCCCATCCCCGAATACTTTTGTAATAGCTTAGACTTTTAATTCTCACACTTTATACATTCAATAATGCCATGACTAGAGATTAGGGTTTGTATGCGAAAATCTAAAATCAATCGCTAGATGACCTAATACAAGATTTAAATGCATGAAAATGACAAACACAATTCACACGTGCACCTCTAGGGTAACCTCGCTTGTTGCCTCGGAAATGCAATCATGTCCCTCGAATATGAGACACTCTAGCAAATGCCCCTTCGATAAACAAATATCGTAGTCCCTCGATGACCCTCGATGTTGCCTTCGATAAAACGATTTCGTCCATTACAAAATTGATAGAGCGTCTCACAAGTTGCTTTCGATGATTGTATGCGATGACCCTCGCTTGTCCCGTTTAACATCCTAATACAAGGTTGTTCACCAAATGCAATGGTGAAATAACACTGTCAAAAGGGTTAAAAACATATAGGAAAGATCTTTGAGTAAAATAGGGTAGATAACTCTTAGTTACTTGATCAAAGCTTGCAAAACCCTTGCTATTTTCAAACACACCTCACAACATAATTCAAAACATTTCCCAAAAAATAAACTTTCAAAACATTGAAATATCTTTTCAAAAGACAAACACCTTTGTATATATTCAAACAAGAATCATTACAAAGGTTGCCTAGACAAGGCCTCTTTTTTAAAGCATTTTCAAAAACCACACACACAAAGCACCATTTCAAACAATTGAAAAGCAAAAGCAAGTGATCTAACCAAGTAACTAAGAGCCCATGGATAACCATGGATGAAAAGGGTGCTTGCACCTTCCCTTTTCATAATCTACCCCCTGAACCCAAGAAAACATCTCAAAGGTCTTTCCTGTGCTTTTTGACCTTTCCTTAGGATAAAATAAAAAGTCGATGGCAACTCTTGCTAAACCGCACAATTGCAAACACAAATGCAAAACCTCAAGTCAGTTCTCCCACCGTATCACACAAGGTATGCATACCACTATGACATCCCGGGCACGACATTAGCAACTGTTGGACTCTGAAGAATAAGATCCAAGACATGATTGATGCTAAGGAAATTAAATTTGATCCTCCTGAGACTCCCAATGTGATTACTACACCCATGTCTGACCACTACAAGGGTGTTAATGCTATTGAAGATATTTCTTATGTTTCTATTGTGAATTATTTGACTACCCTCTGATGATTGTTAAGGAGAAGTTGCTGCAAGCCAGTTTATTTTTGGGTTGTGCTGAAGACTACTAATATTGTGCAACCTAATCCAATGGTTGTGCATTGTTGAAAAAAGGGTATTCAGTGTTTGATGGATGACCATGAGATCCTGTTTGAGAAGACTCCTTATGTGGAGAGTACATCCCAAGACCTAAATCTTGAAGACATGTCTACAATTTCCACTACCCCTATAAGGATCACTTTTAAGGGTCCTATGAAGATTATTGTTGAACCTAAAGTTGCTCCCTGGATTATTACTGTGCCTGGGCCAATTCTGTATTCCTCTAATAAGGCTATCCCTTGGAATTATGGAGCTGATGTCTACTACCATGGCGTCAAGCAAGAGCCATTAACTGTTGAAGAGGAAAATGTTGAAGTTACTAATCCTGATGTTGGCAATATTGCTGGGACTAGTAAGGTTACCAGAAGTGGAAGGGTTTTCTCTCTAGAGATCTCTCCGAAGACTGTTACTGCACCAGTTCATATCACTACTACTACTACTGAAATTTGAGGCGAAGAACATATGACCGAGCCTGCCCAGACGGAGGAACCAAAAGAAGTTACTATAGAATACCCATCCAAGCAAGAGATGGAGGAATTAATAAATATTATCCGAAAGAATGACTACAATATTGTTGAACAACTGGGGAAGACCCTCTCCAAAATATCTATGTTATCCCTGTTATTGTGCTTCGAAGCTCATGCTCAAGCTTTAGTGAAATTCCTAAAATCTACTCATGTACCATAAGAAATCTCTGTTGATCAGTTTGAAAATAATATTGCTAGCCTGACGACAGATAATGGGCTAGGATTTTCTGACACAGACCTAACTCTCGCAGGAAGGAATCATAATAAGACACTACACGTCTAAATTTAGTGTAGGGGCACTACCTTATCTCGTGTGTTGGTAGACATAGGTTCCTCTTTGAATGTATTGCCAAAAGTTGTTTTAGACAAACTTGGTTGTAAAGGGATTTTTTAAAACCCAGTGACATCGTGGTAAGAGCTTTTGATGGTTCAAAGAGAATAATGCATGGACAGGTTGATCTTCCAATCAAAGTGGGTTCCCAGGTCTTTGAATCTACTTTTTATGTGATGGATATTCGTCCACCCTATTCTTGTTTGTTGGGAAGCCCTTGGATTCATGGGATAGGTGTTGTTACTTCTACCTTAAGCAAGAAGTTGAAGTATCCCATGAGGGGAAAGATCGTTATTGTTTGCAGCGAAGAAGAATATATGGTGAGCCATTTGAATTCTTTCAAGTATGTCGAAGTGGATGCTGAATTCGTCGAGACTCCTTCCTAGACCTTTGAAGTTGTTTCTTAGACGAACTCTATTGATAAAGCTACTTATTTTGTTCTTAAGACTCCATCAAAAATAGCTTCTTTGAAAGACGCCAGGGCTGTGGTTGAAGAAGGTGGTTGCACTATTTGGGGCCAGCTTCCCGATATTCCTTACAAGTCAGATAAATTTAGTTTGGGTTTCACTTCTCAGGCTCAGAGGGTTGTCCGTCGTGCTCGTGCTCATTCTGGGAGACCATATTATGCATTAATATTAATGGAGTTCACGACAATCATGTCAACGCTATGGAAGACGATGATAGTGGTTGTGACATAGACAGTTGGATCTTCCCTACTACCGAAAATGGGCTCAACAATTGGAAGGCTAAAGACTTTATACCAATCTCCTTTAGTCAGGAGTAAATTTTATTTTCTATTTTCTTGCTTTTAAATTTTGGTTATGTAATTTAAACAATGAACTTTAAGCCTTGTGCCTTACCCGAGGCACAACGGTCCATTTGTTAGGGTTGTCATTATTCATTAGCATATCTTAATTTAATAAATCATTGGATGTTTGCATTCAAATTTTGTGCTCTTTGTCTTTATTTTACTTTATTGCTTTCAAAATATCTATGTGTTCTTACACACACCCACACAACAAATTTCATATCCATATCCACCTTGGATCCCATTGATAACAATTTTGCTATTGCCGATTATGACTTTAAAAATACGATCTACCAAGCCGAGTATTGTACCCCAAAATTTTCCCTCCCATTTCATCAACATTTTCTCATCACAAGACTCTTGGAACTCAAGATCAAGCTAGGGTTTGCTCTGCTCAAGACACCTCCTTGCACTGTTGACCTAAATTAGGGTTTGAGTTTGCACAAGGATGTTTTGA
This sequence comes from Vicia faba, assembly GCA_948472305.1. Taxonomy (NCBI): domain Eukaryota; kingdom Viridiplantae; phylum Streptophyta; class Magnoliopsida; order Fabales; family Fabaceae; genus Vicia; species Vicia faba. The sequence continues at coordinate 311,965,816 of OX451738.1, read as the reverse complement.
CCTACAATTCCCAAAGTTACTTTCATACTTCATGTTGGACTCACAAGTTTGTCCATACCATGTTTCAAGCCTTGATTCAAATTTTTGCCCAATCAATTGGACAGTTGACCTAGAAATCAGTTGTATTGGGGAAAAAGTCAAATGTGGCCAATTTACAGTCAAACCTCATGAATTTTGACCTACATCAACATTATGAACTCATATGAACCATTTGATCAAGTTTGGATCACAATTCCACAAGAAATTTGATCAGATCACCAAAAGGGCAAAATGGTTATTTTTAGGGTTTTGACTGTACAAAGGCAATTTTTTACTGTTTGACCTAGCCAAGGGCAAAGCAAGCTCAACCATGGACTCAAGGACTCATTTACATCATCTTGACCCATTCAACAAGTTCAAAAGATCTCAAATGCATAGGATTGACAGATGAATTTTTTCAGTCAACTGGTCAAGATTTGACTGTACATTGAAAAGTCAAACTTTGACTTTTTGGTCAAAATCAAGTGCCAAGGGTCATTTTTCATCAAAACATGTCAAATTATTAAACTTGTTCATCAAGAAACCCAAAATTTCAAATTAGGGTTTAAAATGGAAAATTTTCATAACTTAGAATTTTTCTAAGTTATGAAATTTTCTTATTTTTTCCTAACTTTGTCCCACATTTTCACCAAGATGCAAATGGATCCAAACAAAACTTACAACATGAAAGTTTTAGTCCATCACAAAGTATACAACTTTTATTCACAAAGTTTTCACAAAAGAAGCTTGGATCTCAAGTTATGATTTTTGGAACAAGGGTACCTAAAACTTTTAACTTAGAGAAATTTTGCCCTAGTTTAGGCAGGATTTTGACCCATCTTCTTGGCCATTTTTCACATAGTTCCACTTGTAGTTTCAAGTTGCATTTAAAATATGAATTATATTACATGTTGTAAGCTTTCCAAATTTTCCAAGAACTCCTCAAACACCTTTGTGGTTAGGGAGAATCGAATGCTTGAAGTTGGCAAAAACTCACTTTGTAACCATGGCCAATACATGTTCATACCATTTGCCAAATCTGACCAAGCTAGCATAGTTCACAATTACAGGCCTCTAAACCAGTTTGTACTCCATAATTTAATGCAAATCCATTAAGCCAATATATTGTCTTTGTCATTAGGGTATTGTACACAAGATTAATCCCTAAATGGTAAAAGGCACATTTCCATTTTTGCAAAATGTTGCTTTATGTCAAACCACTAATCCTTGAGCCTTGAACAAGTTCTTATGCTGTCAACCAAATCCACAAACTTGGGGCCAAGCTTGCATAATGTGTGCAGAGTTAGAGCTAGCCAGTACAGGCCTGCTCTTGGTCACTTCTCACTTTGCTTCATAACCAAGCAACTTGTCAAAAACAAGAGAACACATACATCTGATAAAACCAACTAAAGCAAAGTTGTCAAACAAGTTTCTCATACCCTAGCAAGCCAGAAGCACGAGCTCTTCACCACTCAAACCTCCTCTTACTCAAAATCTCCATTTTCTTGCAAAACAGGGCCAGTTCTGCAAACTTCAAGCCACCATCAAATCCCCTCGTGTGTTTTGTCCAAAACTACTTCAAACACATTCCAATCAATCTACCTGAGCTATCCAGACCATTCACAAGTTGTTGTAACTCCATTAACACACATTGCCATTTTTGTTTGGAAGCTTTGCAGTTTGAGTGCTATAGCATGATTCAGGCCACTTCAAAACAAACTAAGCATTAGGAAAGCTTCAGTGGACATCAGGCAAGCTCAAAAGAACCTCAAGCGCCATTGAAAGTTGCTCCATTGTCCAGATCGAACTCAACTGAAACAGGTATTTCATGAACTTCTATCTCTCTATTTAGGAATAGTTAGACTTAGGTTTGTGAATGAAAGATGTTGTATTCATAGCCCTGAAATCATACATGTGCTTAGTTTTCATTTATATTAACCATGCTAGGAGAATTTCATCCATGAACTTTCTGAAAAAACTAGGTTAGAAATTAGGGCTAGAGAAATTCTCTCTGGTCTTTGAGAGTTAGCTTAAGTTTTTTATATGGTTAGATTCGTTGTTTAATGCTCTACAAGTTTTATGTTTTGAGTTTTGTCAAAAAAGCACTAAATCAGGAGATACAAGTTTGTGTGGAAAACGCGTGTTTTGGTGTTTGAACAGAGGAAGAAGATGAAGTTTATGGGCTGGGCCTGGTTATTTTTGCTTCTAACACTTGCATTTTCAGTTCACACCCCCTGGCCCATTTCTTTGTATTTCTATCATTTTTGCATTTTTATTTCATTTCTGATTTTGATATTTTATTTTTAAATATAAAAAATGCTCCAAAAATATTTTCATAATTTTTTACATTTATTTGGTATTTATTTTTATTTTTACTAGCATAAAAACATTAAATACTTTATATTTATTTTGTTTAAATTTAAAAATAATGTAAAAAAATACTTTTATTTTTATTTATTATTTTTATTCACATTTGAAAATATTTTCTTGAAATATATATATTTTGGTAAATAATTTATTTTATTTTTCACATATTTAACATATTTAATATATATATATATATATATATATATATATATATATATATATATATATATATATATATATATATATATATATATATATATATATATATATATATATATATATATATATATATATATATATATATATATATATATATATATATATATATATATATATATATATATATATATATATATATATATATATATATATATATATATATATATATATATATATATATATATATATATATATATATATATATATATATATATATATATATACTATGTTTATTAAGTAATTAGAATAAAAAACACAAAAATAAATACATTTTTATTTTTATTATTACTTTATACTAAAAAAATTTTTTTTTAATATATTCTTATTTTTGTACATATTAATATATTTTGTATATAAATAATACAATTTTTATTTTCTTTAAAGAGAATTAGGGCAAACCCTAAAAATAATTAAAATTAACTTTTTTTATTTCTTTGCATTTCTTTCCTTTAAAAATATTTTACATACATAAAAAACCTTTTTTGCATAATGCATTTTTATCCAATGTTTATTTATTGTATTTTATTTAAATAATGTACATTTAAATATTATGTCTTGCACATTCAATTTGGTTGTAATAATTTAGGGTTTAATTTCTTGCAAAATAAATCCCCTATTCAAATTTGTACCCCCCTCCCTATATCATGTTGTAATAGTGTAGAATTTAAATTCTCGCACCTTTAAATGCTATGCCATGATTAGACTTAGGGTTTGTATGCAAAATCAAAACCAACAAATAGTTTGACCTAATCAAAGACAAAGATGCATGAAAAAAACAAACACAATGCATACTTGCACCCATAGGGTTTCAATCCACTTGTTGCCTTCAAAAATGGGCCATGGTATGCATGTCAAGTACTTTGACAAAACAAAAGCAAAAACAAAAGATCATAGTCCCTCGATGACGCTATCTGAGTTGCCTAAACAAAATGATCAAGTCCCTCAAGAAAATTTCCAAAAATACTTGACACAATTGCTATCATGGTCTATACGATGACCCGCGCTTGTCCCGTTTAACATCCTAACACAAGGTTGTTCACCAAATACAATGGTGAAACAACACTGTTAAAAGGGTTAAAAACATAAGAAAGATCTTTGAGTAAAATAGGGTAGACAACTCTTGGTTACTTGATCAAAACTTTCAAAAACATCCTTGCTATTTTCAAAACACACTTCACAACACTATTTCAAAACCCTACTTTCAAACATTGAAAACTTTTCAAAAAGACAAAAACACCTTTGTATACATTCAAAACAAGAATCATTACAAAGGTTGCCACAACGATGGCCTCTTTTCAAAATATCTTTCAAAACCACACATAGAGCACCATTTCAAACAATTGAAAAGAAAAGCAAGTGATCTAAGCAAGTAACTAAGAGCCCATGGATAACCATGGATAGAAAGGGTGCTAATACCTTCCCTTTCTATAATCTACTCCCCGAACCCAAGAAATCATCTCAAAGGTCTTTCCTGTGCTTTTTGACCTTTCCTTAGGATAAAATAAAAAGTCGGTGGCGACTCTTGCTAAACCGAAACATTTGCGAACACAAACGCAAAATCCCAAGTCAGTTCTCCCACCGTATCACAGAACTGGCGACTCTGTTGGGGAGAACTTTAAAAGTGGAGTAACCTTAGGGCTTATATCACCCTTTGCATGACTATATTGTTTGCTTTGATTGCTTTACATTTGGTTCTCTTGTTTGGGCTTGAAATCCTCTACCCAGATTCGGGAAACATTCATAGGTAAATAGCAATAAGTTGTGGAAACTTTGTGGGGTATACCGACATGGTTGAAGCAATAGCTATATTAGTGCGACATATTTGTGATTACTGGTAGCCTTTGAGTCAATCAAAGAGAATACGGGGCCGCTGAGTGATGTCATGAAGCACTAATGAACTCTTAGAACCTTACTTGACCATCTTGGCCTTTTATTAGGGGTAGTGAGATGACCGGCTTTGGTGCAGTCCGAAGTTGGTAGATACTCGATACTACATTCATTGAGGGTTGTTTTCTTGGAATATTTTGGTCGCTAGTTAAGTGGCTAAACCAAAACAATGAACATAGAAAACAATCCAGTGATATTGAGCTCCTTAGAACCCGGTTACTATTTATAGGACAGGTTTGAGCCAACTAAACTCAAGAGGGTATTTACCTATGAAACCTCATGCAAGCCTGAAACTAGGGTTTTGTGTGATTTGCTTGTACATGTGCTTGTGCATACATCATGAACATCATAAAGCATCATATGCATCCACTAACCATTTCAAGGGTTTGGATCTTCATCTTTGTTCTTGTTTTGTAGGTCATGGAATCTCTTCGCAGGAAAACAATTTAAGTCAACCTTGTGAGAATCCCTCCTCAACTCAAGGAGCTCACTTCCAGGATTCCAGAGAATTCTCTCTTCAGTGAAAGACATGGTAGACTTCTCAGCTTGGTCAACTCCAACATTGAAGAAGACATGGTGAAAGTTCTCTTCCAGTTCTTTGACCCCCTACACCACTGTTTCACATTCCCTAATTACCAACTAGTACCTACTTTGGAGGAATTTTCTCAACTCCTGAGAATTCCCATTCTTCATCAACTACCCTACATCGGTACGGAAAAAGAACCAAAGCCTGAAGATGTTGCTCAAGTATTACACTTGCAACCATCTGACATCAAGGGACATTGGGAAACCGGGAGTGGTGTCAAGGGTTTCTTGGCAAAGTTTCTATTTGAGAAGGCACAAGACTGCTGGAATTCTCTTGATCTACAAGCCTTTGAAGAGATTGTGGCACTCCTTATCTATGGGTTGGTCTTGTTCCCAAACCCTGATCAACTTATAAATGTGAACGTTGTCAAGATTTTCATATCCCGGAATCCTATACCTACATTGCTTGGGGACATCCTACACTCATTTTACACACGAACAATGAGGAAAAGAGGTGCTCTCATGTGTTGTACTCCTCTCCTAGCAAGGTGGTTTATTTCTCACCTTCCACAATCAGTTTTGAAGAATGAGCAGGGTTTAAGGTGGTCACAACGATTGGTGACCCTCACACATTCTGATGTACATTGGTGTTCTCGGTCCAGAGAAAATGTCATCATCATTGATTGTTGTGGGGAATTACCTAATGTACCACTACTTGGCATTAGGGGAGGCATTACCTACAACCCCTGTTTATCTCTAAGACAGTTTGGATATGCTCGGAGGGATGGCCCTCATGACTTGCTGATTCCTGACCTAGTTTTTGAATTCGACAACGATGCGCAAGGACTTTAACAAAGATTCATCAGAGCTTGGAGGATGCCCAACAAGGTGGATAGTAAGACACTGGGGCACAAAAATTCCATCCCCCCTGAGCCTTACCTCAAGTGGGTACGAACTCGCGCCCAGAATCTTATGATGCCATACCATCACATTCTCCCTTTGATCAAAGAGCATGTTATGGAAGGAGAGGTTCCATACACCATCCTACATCCTGACATGCCAACATCATGGGAAGAAATGCAAAAGAGTTAGATCCAACTCAAGGAAGAACGGAATACTTTTGAAGCCAGCTTCTATGCCAGTGAGAAGAAGGTTTTAGAGCTTACCCGCCGACTTCATGAGGAGGAAACACTCAACACTTACATCGCACCAAAGAGGATGCGCAATGTCTTTTTACATTAAGAATTTTGTAATATTTTGCCCATGGGGCACTTATGTACTAACAATTTCTTCTTAATATGACGTGTGTTCCTTTTTGTTTGCAACAAATTTGAATTTCTAAATCCTTGAATGCATTACATGAATAACATACCATTCATCATATGCATAAACAGGTCTTCACACCAGGTTTCCTTATCTTTCTGCTGTTTATTTCAGCAAGATGGATTTGGAGCAGACGGTTAAGGATCTGCAAACACAGAATTCTCAATTCCAGTAAATTCACATGACCTTATCAAAGGGTCAAGAGGACCTCAAAGCACTGTTGGAGAAGAATAAAGAGAAAAATAAGAAAAGGCCCGGAGTAGCCACTTTTGGAAGAAGGTTTGAAAGCAATGCTAGAAAAGTTCTCGAGTTCCCCTCAACGTCTGATGAAGGGGCTGGTAAAGGAAAAGGGGTTGCGGTACCATCTGAATCTGAAGTTGAAGAGGAGGAAGAGGAAGAAGACGAAGATTACTCCGAACAGCAATATCCCCCGGCGGATGATAAATATAAGAATCTGGAGGATAGATTGGAAGCCATGGAGTTGCAGAGGGTACCTGGTTTAGATTTTGAAGAACTAGGGTTGGTCACTGGGATCATCATTCCTCCCAAGTTCAAAGTACCAACATTTGCTAAGTATGACGGCATGTCCTGCCCAAAGATACATCTGAGATCGTATGTCAGAAAGATCTAACCCCACTCATCTGATAAGGACCTTTGGGTACACTTTTTCCAAGACAGTTTATCAGGCACACAATTGGGCTGGTTCTATCAACTTGAGAGGTCTGAGGTCCATAACTGGGAAGACTTAGCTGCTGCTTTTTACCGTCAATACCAATACAATGCTGATTTGGCACCCACTCGTACTCAGCTACAAAGTATGGGGATGGCTTCCAATGAAGGATTTAAATAGTATGCCCAGAAGTGGCGTGATCTGGCTGGAAGGGTGCAGCCACCATTATCAGATAGAGAGCTGGTTGACATGTTTTTAGGGACTCTGTCTGGCCCTTTCTTCAATCATTTAATTGGGAGTTCTTCCGCGGGATTTACTGAACTAATTTTGACCGGCGAAAGGGTCGAGGCCGGTATTAAAAGTGGTAAGATTCAGAAAGATACATCCGCGTCCACTGCTGTTAAGAAAACCTTCCCAACTAAGAAGGAAGCCTCTGCTGTTTACTCCCAGAAAAGTCAGAGAAGAACCAAGCGCCGGCCAACTGTAGGGGATGTGATGATTCAAAACTCTTCAAATGATCAATCTCGCGGCAATTCGTCAAGACCTAATCAACAACGGGTAGAAAGGCCACAACGGCAGTTCACCCGAATCAACATGAAGCCAACTCAAGTACTCCCTCATTTGTTAAAACTGAATCTTACCAGTTTGAAGGAAGCGCCAAAGAACCCTAATACCTCCTCTCCATACTACCACTCCAATGCTAAGTGTGCTTACCACTCTAACAGTGTTGGGCACGATACCAATAATTGTTGGGCGCTTAAGAACAAAATCCAGGACCTGATTGACGCCAAGGAAGTAGAATTTGATGCTCCTGAGAAGCCCAATGTGATTTCTGCTCTGATGCCCAAGCACGATCATAATGTTCATGCCGTTATGGAAGACCTTCATGTCACCGATGTTGTTGACCTTTTGACTCCCTTACTAGTGATTAAAGAGAATTTGATGAGAGCCGGGATATTCCCAGGCTGCAGAAAAGACTGCTACTATTGTTTAAACATACGAGCTGACTGCCCAATGTTGAAATCAGGTGTCCAACGCCTGATGGATACCCAAGAGATACTCTTCCAAAAAACCCTGTTGATACCTTCACTCCTATTACTCCTGCTACTTTTACTACTTCAACCAACGATATTGCAATCATAACCATTTCCGACAATCCTCCCAAGGCTTGCAAAAGGCCTGTCAGGATTATGCCCGACCCTAAATCTGTACCATTAAAAATCACCATGCCAGGACCTGTCCCGTATCAATCTAGAAAAACGATACCATGGAACTATGGAGGAGAAATCTTCTATCATGGTATCAAACAGATTGAAGCAGTCCAAGAGAATTCTGAAGAAGAAAACCCTGATATAGGGAACATCGCAGGAACAAGCAAGATAACCCGCAGCGGCCGGATTTTTTCTCCGGAGATTGCTCCCCCTCGAGCAGTTTTCGGACCCTCGAAAGCTTCTGCACCTGTTAGGTCATATGTGCAAGACCCGGTAATTGAAGAATTAGATACTCCTGAAGTAAGACCGTCTGTTGATACTACCAATAAGGGTAAGGGGATACTGGAAGAGCCTGTCAGGATGAAGGCTTATGTTGTGGTTATCCCCGAAACCACCCAGAAAGAAATGGATGAAATCTTGAAAATAATCAGAAATAGTGACTACGACGTCGTGGAACAACTAGGGCAGACCCCTTCTAAAATTTCAATGCTGGCTCTTCTACTCTGTTATGAGGCCCATGCTAAGGCCCTGATCAAATTTTTGAATGCGGCACATGTACCCCAAGAGACTTCGGCTGACCAGTTTCAGGAGTGTATGGCCAGTCTTACTGCTGATAATGGCCTTGGCTTTTCCGATGCTGACTTAACTCCCAAAGGAAGGAAACACAACGACGCGCTACATGTCTCAGTTAAATGCAGAGGAACCACCCTCGCCCATATCTTAGTTGATATTGGTTCTTCCTTGAATGTGCTGCCGAAGAAAGCGTTGGACCGTTTGGACTGCGAAGGGTTGACCCTCAAACCTAGTAACATCGTTGTTAGGGCCTTTGATGGGTCCAAAAGAATGGTTCATGGAGAGGTTGACATTCCTATCAAAGTAGGCACAGAAGTTTTCAACTCCACCTTTTATGTGATAGACATTTGTCCGTCATATTCGTGTTTTTTAGGAAGACCGTGGATCCATTATGTCGGGGCAGTTACCTCCTCTTTGCACCAAATGCTGAAATATCCTGTTAAGGGTAAGATTATAATGGTGCACGACGAGGAAGAGTACATGATAAGTCACCTCAATTCCTTTCGCTGTGTGGAATTGGATGGCGAGTTCATCGAAACGCCTTTCCAACATTTTGAGGAAGTTTCTCCTGAGGTAGTAGTTGCGAAGACAATGGTTTAAGTGCCTATCGTTCCCAAGCATGTGCCTAGGATGGCATCTCTCAAGGACGCAGAGGCGGTGATCAAAGAAGGGAAGATTACAGTATGGGGACAATTGCCTGATTTTCCCCAAAAGACGGACAAATTTTGACTAGGGTTTACAGCTGCAGGATATAAGGCTATGCGTCGTTCCAAGACTGGAGGGCCACCTGTAAGGATCACTCACCACAGAATTAATGTTGTAGAAGATGGAGATGAAGAGAACAACTTCGCAGATTGGATCTTTCCAACCGTCGAAGGGGGTTTAAGCAACTGGGAAGCAAAGGATTTTATTCCCATCACCTTTATCAACCAGTAATTTTATCTTTGAACAATTTCCTATTTGTTGGTCTGTAATAACTAAACAATTCGCACACTATTTTCACCTCATGCCTTGCCCGGGGCATGTAGGTCAATTTGTAAGGGCTTGATTTTCTTCATTATCATATTCCATGTTTTAATGAATCATTGGACATCTTCATCTAAACTGTTGTGTTCATTTTCTTTCCTTTTGCATTTTATTTTGTTTAAGGATGGCTATCCCTTACACACACTCACACTCACAAATGCAGGTACCCATCCACTCCGGATTCCATGGGTGACTATTCTGCCTTAGCCTTCGATAACTCTGAAGATTTGGTCAATCATGCTGAGTGCGAAATTGATGAAGACTGTGAAGTGCCGGGAGAGTTAGCCAGACTTCTACAACAAGAAGAGAGGGATATTCTGCCTCATGAAGAGTTGCTAGAAACCATCAACTTGGGGACAGAGGAAGACAGGAAAGAAGTAAAAGTCGGTGCCAACCTGGAACCAAGTGTCAAAGAGCGCTTAGTGCAATTGTTGAACGAGTATGTTGAAATCTTCGCCTGGTCTTATGAAGACATGCCAGGATTGGACACAGATATCGTGGTTCACCGTCTCCCTACAAGAGAAGACTTCCCACCGATCAAGCAAAACGTCCGCCGAATGAGGCCTGACATGTCTGAGAAGATCAAGGCTGAGGTAATGAAGCAATTCAACGCTGGCTTTCTGGCTGTTACTTCCTATCCATAATGGGTTGCTAACATTGTGCCCGTGCCTAAGAAGGACGGTAAAGTCAGAATGTGTGTGGACTATCGGGATTTAAACAGGGCTATCCCTAAGGATGATTTTCCACTATCGCATATCGACATCTTGGTTGACAACACAACTCAACATAAAGTTTTTTCCTTCATGGATGGATTCTCGGGATACAACCAGATCAAAATGGCCCCCGAGGACATGGAGAAAACTACTTTTGTCACACAATGGGGTTCCTTCTGCTACAAAGTGATGCCATTCGTACTGAAGAATGCAGGGGCAACCTATCAACGCGCCATGGTAGCTTTGTTTCATGATATGATACATCATGAGATTGAAGTCTACGTAGACGACATGATAGCCCGATCACAGACACAGGAAGAACACCTTGATCATTTGCAAAAGCTGTTTGCCAGGTTGAAGGAGTATAAGCTCAGACTAAACCCGAGCAAGTGCACTTTTGGAGTTAGGTCTGGTAAACTTTTGGGATTTATTGTCAGCAACAAAGGCATTGAGGTTGATCCAGCTAAAGTAAAGGCTATACAAGAAATGCCTGCCCCCCGCACCGAAAAGGAGGTTAGAGGTTTCTTGGGATGCTTAAACTATATTGCAAGGTTCATCTCTCACCTAACATCTACCTGTGAGCCAATCTTCAAGCTGTTGAAGAAAGATCAGGTGGTCGAATGGAACAATGATTGTCAAGTTGCTTTTGATAAGATCAAAGAGTATTTGCTGGAACCTCCTATTCTTATGCCACCCGTCGAAGGAAGGCCGTTAATCATGTATCTGACTATTTTGGATAACTCAATGGGGTGCGTGTTGGGCCAACATGACGAGTCTGGCCGAAAAGAGCACGCCATTTATTACCTTAGCAAAAAGTTTACCGATTGTGAGACTCGCTACCCACTACTCGAGAAAACTTGTTGCGCTTTGGTATGGGCTGCTCGCCGGCTAAGGCCGTATATGTTGACTCATACCACTCTGCTGATTTCCAAAATGGATCCGATCAAGTATATCTTCGAGAAGCCTGCTTTATCTGGAAGAATCGCTATATGGAAGATGATTCTGGCTGAGTATGATATCCAGTATACTACCCAAAAAGCTATAAAGGGGAGTGTACTAGTTGACCATCTAGCTCATCAAGCCGTCGAAGATTACCAATCTATGAGATTCGACTTCCCTGACGAGGACATCATGACATTGGACAATATTGAAGGTAACGGACCGTATGACGGACCTGAACAAGGATCCCGATGGACCCTGTACTTTGATGGTGCTTCAAATGCACTTGGCAACGGTATCGGTGCGGTACTTATTTCTCCGGAAGGCTGCCATACACCCTTCACTGCCCGACTTTGCTTCAGCTGTACCAACAACATGGCTGAATATGAAGCTTGCATCTTTGGTCTCAAGGCCGCTATAGACTTGGGAATCAAATATTTGGTCGTATTTGGGGACTCGGCTTTGGTTATCAGTCAAGTCAAAGGAGAGTGGGACACTAAACATCCTAATCTTATCCCATACAAGGAACATGTCTTGACGTTGTTGCCTCATTTCGAGCAGATTACTTTCGAACACTTCCCGCGAGAAGAAAATCAGTTAGTCGATGCTATGGCTACAATGTCTTCCATGTTTAAACTCAACTGGGATAACGAGGCTCCCTAAATTACCATCGAGCGAATGGATGAACTTGCACACTGTCACGAGATTAACACCGAAGAAGTAATGGAACAACCCTGGTTTCATGAAATCAAAAGGTATCTCCAGACTAGAGAATACCCTGAAGGAGCTTCCGTCAATGACAAAAAGTTCTTAAGGAGATTTGCTGCCAAGTTCTTCCTAAGCAATGTCATTCTTTATAAGCGCAGCCATGATTATGTTCTACTTCGTTGTGTGGACAAGGTTGAAGCAGAGTTGATCATGACCGAAATACATAGCGGCACATTTGGCACCCACTTGAGCGGACATACGATGGCTAAGAAGATTCTAAGGGCAGGCTACTACTGGTCTACCATGGAAGCTGATTGTCATCAACATTCCTGTACCTGCCACAAATGCCAAGTCTACGCCGACAAGGTACATATTCCTCATGTTCCTCTCAACGTTCTGACAGCTCCTTGGCCATTCGCAATGTGGGGCATTGACATGATTGGAGAGATCAAGCCTACGGCATCCAATGGACATCGCTTCATCCTGGTGGCTATTGACTATTTTACCAAGTGGGTCGAGGCAGCTTCATATGCCTCAGTTACAAAGAATGTGGTTGCCCACTTCATCAAGCAGAACCTCATATGCCGGTATGGTATCCCCGACAGGATCATCACAGACAACGGTACAAATTTGAACAACACCATGATCACCGCTCTATGCGAACAGTTCAAGATTTATCATCACAATTCATCTCCCTATCGGCCGAAGATGAACGGTGTTGTTGAAGCCGCGAATAAAAACATCAAGAAGATCATTCAAAAGATGACAGTCACCTACAAGGACTGGCATGAGATGTTAACGTTTGCTCTGTATGGATATCGTACCACGAAACGTACTTCAACAGGGGCAATCCCCTTTTCTTTGGTATATGGCATGGAAGCTGTTTTACCTATGGAAGTTCAGATTCCTTCCTTGAGGATTATGAAGGATGCCGGTTTAAGTGAAGATGATTGGATTCAGACCCGTCTTGATCAACTTAACTTGATCGACGAGAAACGACTTACTGCTGTTTTTCATGGTCAGACGTATCAAAAACGGATGATCAAAGCCTTCAACAAGAAAGCCAGGCGTCAAGTATATCAAATCAGAGATCTTGTTATCAAGCGGATCATCTTACCGCAAAGTGATCCCAGGGGCAAGTGGACTCCTACTTACGAAGGACCATTTGTAATCAAGAGCATCTTTTTTGGTGGGGCAATGATTCTGACCACCATGGACGGCAATGATTTACCGCACCCTGCGAACGCAAACATAGTCAAAAGATACTATGCATAAAATGACCCGACAAGTTGAAAACCCGAAAGGGCAACTTGGGCAAAAATGGGCATCCCGGTGAACCGAAAACCCGAAAGGGTGGTTCAGGCAAAAATTAGGGATAAAACAAAAAAATCTGTACACCTGGCAAGTTGAAAACCCGAAAGGGAGACTTTAGCAAAAAAGGGTTTCCCGGTGGATCGAAAACCCGAAAGGGCGGTCCAGGCAAAAGTTAGGGAATTAAAGCGTATGACTATGTCTCGTCGGATCACTTTAAGAACAATCTCTTCACCAACAAGCTCCAAGCTACTGATCAATCCAGTCATCGGCGGACGAAGCAGCGAATGGACAAGACACTCAGAGTTCTGAAGGCTATAGCAGAATGGGAACCCCATGGAATTATTACACATAGCCATCTTTCTGTTGTATAAAATTTTTTCTAAATTTTTATGACAACATTCTCTTACTAGGATGTCTGTCTCCTTTGTACAAAAATACTTACAAAAGTTAATACAAAGATACTTCAATGTGCAGAAATTTGTTTACCTTTCTTTGCCTTTTTACACTTATGTTTTATTTGAAAACGTCCAATGTTTTGTTAAATAGGCATATCCATTTGAATATAATCACTGCTTACAAATAAAACAAAATTGAGAAAGGATAATTACTGATAGGTTGAAGGTGTGGGAAGATATCTTTGTGCCATTCCAGAAGAAATCCCCTGCAGTACTTTGTTCAGATCCTCAACAAAGCTAAAACCTCGGAGTACATGTCCCCAGCAGAGTTAAGCTTCAAGATCCCCAGCGGAGCCAGTACATTCTAAACTGGATTCCCCAGCTGAGTTAAGTTTCAAAGTTCCCATTAGAGTTCAAACTCCTGATCCCCAATGGAGCCCGAAAACCCTGAAAAACCTTTCCCCAGCGGAACCAGAATATTCTAAACCTTCTTCCCCAGAGAAGTAAAATTTCCAACTATCAACCCTCGGTGGGAACTGTTCAACTTCTCTCAATTTCCCCAGCAGCTAGGATGATTCCCCAGTACATTGGCATACAACCCAAGCTCCTGATTTCACTGGCCGAGTAAACATTCTCCCCACAGATTTATCTCCCAGCATATCGAAGATTCTCGATCTCTTTTCTCCAAGCAGAAGCCTCCCAGGTTTTAACTCCCCAGTAGAGGTTTTCAGAGTTTTCCCTATTTCCCAGGAAAGTCATGAAGGATTCTCATTCCCTGCAGAAGTTGTCAAAAGCCTTATTAATCCCCACAAATCGCCAAGGATTTTCAATCTCCAACATTGGTCACAGGATTTCTCCTTCTCAAACAAACAGAGATCTTTAATCCCCAAGCAGTCAGCAAGGATTTCTCATCTTCAGCAATCACAAATTTTTGAATCCTCAGCATTGGTCAAAGATTCACTTTCCCCGGCAGTAGTCAAGGATTTCATTATCTCCAATTATCAAGGGTTTATTTTCCTCAGCAAGACAGCTAATCAGCTTGCATGCACATCTATTACATTCATATATCATAAACATTGATGAAATACAGTTCATTGCATCATACATATCTTGCAACATAACTTTGTGTTTTAGCTAACATTTTACCCTTTTTCAGGATAAGATTAAAAGGCTACCATTAACAATTATTCAGATACAGTATGGATACACCCCAGACACGGTGGTCATTCTATTACTCATTCAGAACTCCAAGTCAAAATACAGTACGGATACACCCCAGACACGGCGGTCATTCTACTACTCATTCAGACTTCAGCAATCCGATACAGACTAGATACGCTCCAGACACGACAGCCATTCTATCTCTCATTCAGATTCAACTACGAGTTCAGATACACTCTAAACACGGATGCCATTCTGGCCCTTTACACCAGCAGTTTGATTCTCCCCAGTGCAGTCGCCACGGAAATCATTTTGTCACTTATTTAGATCCCAGTTGTAGTTCCAGATACACTCCAGACACGGAAGTCATTCTGCTACTCATACAGATCTCAGCTTCAGATACAGTCCAGATACGCTCCAGACACGGTTGCCATTATGTCACTCATTCAGAACTTATCCCCAGCATACAATTGCTCCATACGCAGATGTTTCTCTGTTACCCATTCACAATACAGATACACTCCAAACACGGCGGTCATTCTGATATTCATTCAAAATTCAAATACAGTTACAGCTCAGATATGCTCCAGACACGGACACCATTCTTTTTCTCATACAGACTCGGTCTCCAGATGCAGTTCAAATGCACTCCAGAGACGGATACCATTTTGATGCTCATTCTTCTGACCTACAACATTGCAGTTCAAACATCCTTGGATGGCATCTTTCAGCCCATCTCCAGCAAGACTCTACCATCTCCAAATGGCATCTTTAGGCCCATTTCCTCAGCTATATTTTGACGAGTGCAAATTTACGGGCACTCTAGTGTCCAATCCTCTTTTACCTTCGAGCCGCGAAAGGCAAACTTGCCAATCTAACTCTTCAAGTTCAAGAAGATTGAACAGGGGCAACTGTTGTACCCCAAAATTTTCCCTCACATTTCATCAACATTTTCTCATCACAAGACTCTTGGAACTCGAGATCAAGCTAGGGTTTGCTCTGCTCAAGACACCTCCTTACACTGTTGACCTAAATTAGGGTTTGAGTTTGCACAGGGATGTTTTGACCTACAATGCCAAAAGTGACTTTCATACTTCATGTTGGACTCACAAGTTTGTCCATACCAAGTTTCAAGCCTTGATTCAAATTTTTGCCCAGTCAATTGGACAGTTGACCTAGAAATCAGCTGTATTGGGGAAAAAGTCAATTGTGGCCAATTTACAGTCAAACCTCATGAATTTTTACCTACATCAACATTATGAACTCATATGAACCATTTGATCAAGTTTGGATCACAATTCCACAAGAAATTTGATCAGATCACCAAAAGGGCAAAATGGTCATTTTTAGGGTTTTGACTGTACAAAGGCAATTTTTGACTGTTTGACCTAGCCAAGGGCAAAGAAAGCTCAACCATGGACTCAAGGACTCAATTACATCATCTTGACCCATTCAACAAGTTCAAAAGATCTCAAATGCATAGGATTGACAGATGAATTTTTTCAGTCAACTGATCAAGATTTGACTGTACACTAAAAAGTCAAACTTTGACTTTTTTGTCAAAATCAAGTGCCAAGGGTCATTTTTCATCAAAACTTATCAAATTATGAAACTTGTTCATCAAGAAACCCAAAATTGCAAATTAGGGTTTAAAATGGAAAATTTTCATAACTTAGAATTTTTCTAAGTTATGAAATTTTCTTATTTTTTCCTAACTTTGTCCCACATTTTCACCAAGATGCAAATGGATCCAAACAAAAATTACAACATGAAAGTTGTAGTCCATCGAAAAGTCTACAGCTTTGATTCACAAAGTTTTCTCAAAAGAAGTTTGTATCTCAAGTTATGAATTTTGGAACAAGGGTACCTAAAACTTTTAACTTAGAGAAATTTTGCCCTAGTTTAGGTAGGATTTTGACCCATCTTCTTGGCCATTTTTCACATAGTTCCACTTGGAGTTTCAAGTTGCATTTCAAATATGGATTATAGTACATGTTGCAAGCTTTCCAAATTGTCCAAGAAATCCTCAAACACCTTTGTGGTTAGGGAGAATCGAATGCTTGAAGTTGGCAAAAACTCACTTTGTAACCATGGCCAATACATGTTCATACCATTTGCCAAATCTGACCAAGCTAGCATAGTTCACAATTACAGGCCTCTAAACCAGTTTGTACTCCATAATTTAATGCAAATCCATTGAGCCAATGCATTGTCTTGGTCATTAGGGTATTGTACACAAGTTTAATCCCTAAATGGTAAAAGGCACATTTCCATTTTTGCAAAAGGTTGCTTTATGTCAAACCACTAATCCTTGAGCCTTGAACAAGATCTTATGCTGTCAACCAAATCCACAAACTTGGGGCCAAGCTTGCATAATGTGTGCAGAGTTAGAGCTAGCCTGTACAGGCCTGCTCTTGGTCACTTCTCACTTTGCTTCATAACCAAGCAACTTGTCAAAAACAAGAGAACACACACATCTGATAAAACCAACTAAAGCAAAGTTGTCAAACAAGTTTCTCATACCCTAGCAAGCCTGAAGCACGGGCTCTTCACCACTCAAACCTCCTCTTACTCAAAATCTCCATTTTCTTGCAAAACAGGGCCAGTTCTGCAAACTTCAAGCCACCATCAAATCCCCTCGTGCATTTTGTCCAAAACTACTTCAAACACATTCCAATCAATCTACCTGAGTTATCCAGACCATTCACAAGTTGTTGTAACTCCATTAACACACATTGCCATTTTTGTTTGGAAGATTTGCAGGTTGAGTTCTATAGCACGATCCAGGCCACTTCAAAACAAACTAAGCATTGGGAAAGCTTCAGTGGACATCAGGCAAGCTCAAAAGAACCTCAAGCGCCATTGGAAGTTGCTGCATTATCTAGCTCGAACTCAACTGAAATAGGTATTTCATGAACTTCTATCTCTCTATTTAGGAATAGTTAGACTTAGGTTTGTGAATGAAAGATGTTGTATTCATAGCCCTGAAACCATACATGTGCTTAGTTTTCATCTATATTAACCATGCTAGGAGAATTTCATCCATGAACTTTCTGAAAAAACTAGGTTAGAAATTAGGGCCAGAGAAATTCTCTCTGGTCTTTGAGAGTTAGCTTAAGTTTTTTATATGGTTAGATTCGTTGTTTAATGCTCTACAAGTTTTATGTTTTGAGTTTTGTCAAAAAAGCACTGAATCAGGAGATACAAGTTTGTGTGGAAAACGCGCGTTTTGGTGTTTGAACAGAGGAAGAAGATGAAGTTTCTGGGTTGGGCCTGGTTATTTTTGCTTCTAACACTTGTATTTTCAGTTCACACCCCCCTGGCCCATTTCTTTGTATTTTTATCATTTTTGCATTTTTATTTCATTTCTGATTTTGATATTTTATTTTTAAATATAAAAAATGCTCCAAAAATATTTTCATAATTTTTACATTTATTTGGTATTTATTTTTATTTTTACTAGCATAAAAACATTAAATACTTTATATTTATTTTGTTTAAATTTAAAAATAATTCAAAAAATACTTTTATTTTTATTCACATTTGAAAATATTTTCTTGAAATATATATATTTTGGTAAATAATATATTTTATTTTTCACATATTTAACATATTTAACATATTTAATATATATATATATATATATATATATATATATATATATATATATATATATATATATATATATATATATATATATATATATATATATATATATATATATATATATATATATATATATATATATATATATATATATATATATATATATATATATATATATATATATATATATATATATATATATATATATATACTATGTTTATTAAGTAATTAGAATAAAAAACACAAAAATAAATACATTTTTATTTTTATTATTACTTTATACTAAAAACATTTTTTTTATAATATATTCTTATTTTTGTACATATTAATATATTTTGTATATAAATAATACAATTTTTATTTTCTTTACAGAGAATTAGGGCAAACCCTAAAAATAATTAAAATTAACTTTTTTTATTTCTTTGCATTTCTTTCCTTTAAAAATATTTTACATACATAAAAAAACCTTTTTTTCATAATGCATTTTTATCCAATGTTTATTTATTGTATTTTATTTAAATAATGTACATTTAAATATTATGTCTTGCACATTCAATTTGGTTGTAATAATTTAGGGTTTAATTTCTTGCAAAATAAATCCCCTATTTAAATTTGTATCCCCCTCCTTATATCGTGTTGTCATAGTGTAGAATTTAAATTCTCGCACCTTTAAATGCTTTCAATTATGCCATGATTAGACTTAGGGTTTGTATGCAAAATCAAAACCAATAAATAGTTTGACCTAATCAAAGACAAAGATGCATGAAAAAAACAAACACAATGCACACTTGCACCCCTAGGGTTTCAATCCACTTGTTGCCTTCAAAAATGGGCCATGATATGCATGTCAAGTACTTTGGCAAAACAAAAGCAAAAACAAAAGATCATAGTCCCTCGATGACGCTATCTGAGTTGCCTAAACAAAATGATCAAGTCCCTCAAGAAAATTTCCAAAAATACTTGACACAATTGCTATCATGGTCTATACGATGACCCACGCCTGTCCCGTTTAACATCCTAACACAAGGTTGTTCACCAAATACAATGGTGAAACAACACTGTTAAAAGGGTTAAAAACATAAGAAAGATCTTTGAGTAAAATAGGATAGACAACTCTTGGTTACTTGATCAAAACTTGCAAAAACATCCTTGTTATCTTCAAAACACACTTCACAACACTATTTCAAAACCCTACTTTCAATCATTGAAAACTTTTCAAAAAGACAAAAACACCTTTGTATACATTCAAAACAAGAATCATTACAAAGGTTGCCACAACGATGGCCTCTTTTCAAAATATCTTTCAAAACCACACATAGAGCACCATTTCAAACAATTAAAAAGCAAAGCAAGTGATCTAAGCAAGTAACTAAGATCCCATGGATAACTGTAGATAGAAAGGATGCTAATACCTTCCCTTTCTATAATCTACTCCCCGAACCCAAGAAAACATCTCAAAGGTATTTCCTGTGCTTTTTGACCTTTCCTTAGGATAAAATAAAAAGTCGGTGGCGACTCTTGCTAAACTGAAACATTTGCGAACACAAGCGCAAAATCCCAAGTCAGTCCTCACACCGTATCACATCGAGGATGAAGGTGAGGAAGATTGTGAAATACCTGGAGAACTTGCTAGGCTCTTAATGCAATAAGAAAGAGCCATACGACCACATGAAGAGCCATACGAGGTTGTGAACATGGGTATTGAAGAAGACAAGAAAGAAATCAAGATAAGTGTCAACCTAGAAGACAATGTCAAAAAGAGATTAATCCATATGTTGCATGACTATGTTGAGATATTTTCTTGGTCGTACAAAGACATGCCAGGGCTTGATACTGATATTGTGGTTCACCTCTACCGATGAAGGAAAGTTGTCCCCCTATAAAGCAGAAGGTTTGTCATATGCGTCCTGAGATGTTTGAAAAGATCAAGGCTAAGGCTATGAAGCAGTTCAACGCAGGGTTCTTAGTTGTTACATCCTATCTGCAGTGGGTTGCAAACATGGTGCCAGTACCTAAGAAGGATGGTAAGGTGCGTATGTGTGTAGACTACAGGGATTTAAATAGGGCGAGCCCCAGAGATGACTTTCGGCTTCCACATATTGACGTTCTGGTTGACAACACCGCTTAGCATAAAATATTTCCTTTCATGGATGGTTTCTCCGATTATAATCAAATTAAGATGGCACCCGAACACATGGAGAAGACTACTTTTGTCACACATTAGGGAATTTTCTGTTACAAAGTTATGCCTTTTAGTTTGAAGAACGTCGGTGCAATATATCAATGTGTTATGG
Organism: Vicia faba; assembly: GCA_948472305.1. Lineage (NCBI taxonomy): Eukaryota > Viridiplantae > Streptophyta > Magnoliopsida > Fabales > Fabaceae > Vicia > Vicia faba. The sequence goes on along the minus strand of OX451738.1, from coordinate 311,944,867 downwards.
TAGCCTTGTTCCATGATATGATCCATCACGAGATAAAGGTTTACGTTGATGACATGATAGCCATGTCCCAGACTGAAGAAGAGCACCCTGATCACTTGCACCAACTGTTTGAGAGGTTGAAGAAGTACAAGTTGAGGCTAAATCCAAACAAGTGTACCTTTGAGGTAAGATCCAGTAAATTTCTAGGTTTCGTCGTTAGTGGTAAAGGTATTAAAGTTTATCTCACCAAGGTTAAAGCTATTCAAGAAATTCCAGCTCTCTACATGGAAAAGGAAGTCAGAGGTTTCCTAGGATGATTGAACTACATTGCCATATTTATTTCCCATTTGACCGCTACTTGTGAGCCAATCTTCAAGTTATTAAAGAAAATCACGTAGGGAAATGGAACGATGATTGCCATATAGCCTTCGATAAAATCAAAGAATATCTTCAAGAACCTTAGGTTCTGATGCCTTTGGTTGAAGGAAGACCTCTGATCATGTATCTAACAATATTATAGAACTCAATGGGGTGTGTATTGGGCAACATGACGAGTCTGGTCGAAAAGAGCATGCAATATACTACCTTAGCAAAAAGTTTACCGACTGTGAGACCTGATACTCACTGCTCGAGAAGACTTGTTACGCTTTGGCATGGGATGCTCGCCGACTGAGACAGTATATGTTGACTCACACTACCTTGTTGATATCTAAAATGGATCCTATCAAATACATCTTTGAGAAGCCCGCTCTCTCCGGAAGAATAGCAAGATGGCAAATGATCCTGACCGAATATGATATTCAGTACACTACTAAGAAGGAAATTAAAGGAAGTGTATTGGAGGATCATTTGGCTCATCAGGCTGTAGATGGCTATCAATCTATGAATTTTGAATTCCCAGATGAGAATATTATGTTAGTTACTGATTATGAAGAACCTGGGCCGTATGAAGGACTTGAGCCTGGATCTCGTTGGACTCTAATTTTTTATGGAGCTTCCAATGAGCTTGGTAATGGAATTTGTGTTGTGATTGTCTCTCCCAAGGGTTTCCACACGCCCTTCACCTCTAGATTATGTTTTGACTGCACGAAGAACATGGCAGAATATGAAGCATGCATCATGGGTATCAAAGTTGCCATCGATATGAGAATCAAATTCTTAGATGTACACAGGGACTAAGCCCTGGTAATCATCCAGATTAAGGGAGAATGGGATACGAAGCATCCAAATCTCATTCCTTATCGGGAGCATGTGTTGACGTTAATTCCATACTTCAAAGAAATCACTTTTGAACACATCCCACGAGAAGAGAATCAATTGGCATACGCACTAGCTACCATGTTATCTATGTTCAGAGTCATATGGGATAATGAAGCTCCTCGAATTACTATTGAAAGATTAGATGAACCGGCATATTGCTATGAAGTTGATACTAATGAAGTAGAGGAAAAAACTTGGTACCACGAAGTGAAAAGATACCTCAAGACTCAACAGTATCCTGAAGGGGCATCTATTAATGATAAGAAATTCCTACGGAGGTTCTCGACCAAGTTCTTTCTGAGTAATGGAATTGTGTACAAGCGCAATCATGATTCAATTCTGCTTTGTTGTGTAGACAAGAAGGAAACTGAGAAGATTATGGAAGATATGTACGAAGGAGTCTTTTGTACACACTCCAGTGGGCATACGATGGCTAAGAAAATTCTGAGAGCGGTTTATTATTGGTCGACCATGGAAACTGATTGCCATCGTCATTCCAGGACTTGTCACAAATACCAGATTTATGCTGACAAAGTACATGCGCCTCTGGTTCCTCTAAATGTATTGACTTCTCCTTGGCCGTTTGCAATGTGGGACATTGATATGATTGGAGAGATTAAGCCTACTGAGTCTAATGGGCATCATTTCATCCTGGTCGCTATTGATTATTTCACGAAGTAGGTTGAAGGAGCCTTGTTTTCCTCCATTACCAAGAATGTAGTGGTCCGACTCATTAAGCATAACCTCATTTGTCGATATGGCATACCTGAAAGAATCATCATGGACAATGGTACCAACATTAACAATATCATGTTTACAGAACTTTGCACGCAGTTCAAGATTAAACACCACAACTCTTCTCTGTATCGACCAAAGATGAATGGTGCAGTGAAAGCCGCTAACAAGAACATCAAGAATATTTTGCATAAGATGATGGTGACATACAAATATTGGCACGAGATGTTACCGTTTTCTCTTCATGGATATCGCACTTCAGCATGTACATCAACTAGGGAAACCCCGTTCTTTCTTGTTTATGGTATGGATGTTTTCCTACCTGTCGAAGTCCAGATTCCTTCCTTAAGGATTATGAAAGATGCAGGTTTAAATGAAGATGAATGGATTCAAACTAGGCTTGACCATATAAATTTGATTGATGAGAAAAGGCTTGTGGTTGTTTGTCATGGTCAGATGTATCAGAAGCGCGTGATCAGGTCCATTAATAAGAAACTCAAACAATAGGTATACCAGGCCGTTGATTTGGTCACAAAATGCATCATCTTACCACAAGATGATCCCAGGGGAAAATGGACTCCCATATACGAAGGGCCATTTGTGATCAAGAAGATATTTTCTGGCGGTGCTATGATGCTTACCATCATGGACGGGGAAGATTTTCCACACCCTGTGAATGTGGACATAGTTAAAAAATAATGCACATAAAAGATGAAGATGTGAAAAACACAAGAAGGGGGGTTGAATTGAAAAACTTGGATCTAAAACAGCTTAATGAAACAGTATTTTTATCCTGGTTCGTTTAATCTCAAACTACTCCAGTCCACCCGTCAAGGTGATTTTGCCTCTCTCCAACGAGGTCATAATCCACTAATCTCAAAAGATTACAGCAGCTACTTTAACAACTGTTAAAGTCTTCTTTAGTACAACCACAATCCTGTTAATCTCAAGGAAATCTTTTACAATAAAATTAAACAAAAATGTGTTATTGTTTTCTAACAAAACCGTTTATCACAACTGTGATAAATTACACATGTTAAGCTTAGAATAAAGAATGAATTTGCTAGAGCTTGAGTATGCGTGGTTGGTGTTCTTAGCAAATTGTTGTGTGTACGTACGTGCTTCTTTTTGCAAGCTGACTTGTTTATATAGACAATATAATGACGTTGTCCATAAAGCAAGTTTAATGTTATTAACACACTTTCCTTTTGGAGAAGATCTTGTTTGAAGAAAGCCGTTGGAATTAATTTTGTCTTGAATGTTCAGTAACGCTTCAGAGTCTTCTTTCCTTAACTGCTGATGACGCTTCAGAATATTGATGACTTGGTTTGATATGTCTTGTTCAGAATCAGAGTTTATTGTAATTAAGCGCAGGTTCTAGTCACCAATCTTCAGCGTATAATCTGATTGCTTCAGCGCGTAATACTTTAAGGCTTATCTTCTGATGCTGATCAGATCAGAACTTCTGCATACATAAAACATATTTTTAAGGAGCATATTTGTTCTTTGTATTTATTTATTCTTGTATTTGTTATCATCAAAACTCTAACCAAGGGTTGTAGAATCAAATTATGTTCTAACAAAAGAGACCCGCTAGGTTGACTGGCCTAGGAAAAAATAAGGGCATCCCGGCGAACCAAAAGGGTTCGGGAAAAAATTAGGGATATATATAAAAAGAATGTACATCTGGAAAGTTGAAAACCAGAAAGGGAGGCTTGGGCAAAAAAGGATATCTCAGTGGGCTGAAAACCCGAAAGGGAGGTCCAGCCAAAAGTTAGAGATTTAAAGCGTATGAATATGTCTTGTTGGATCACTCATCTACATACAGCTAGCATAATTACAAACGCCAAAGTTCAAAGGGTGCAGATCAATTCAATCAACTTCTTTTGATAGCAAGGGATGAGATGCTTAAAGACATAGGGGCAATAGCAGAATTGAAACTCGATGGGATCATTTCCGCGTAGGTGTTTTTCTTTGTTTCTCTTTGTACATCTTTATGAATATTTCCTCTTACTAAGATTTTTGTATCTTTGTATAAAACTATATGTTTATAGGCAAATTTTCCAAATCAATACAGATATACTTCAGAATTCAAAGTTATTTTTAATTCTTCTGTTTTGTTTGCAAAAAATGTCCAATGATATGTTGAATGAACATATGCATTTGAATATGATTACCGTTTATAAATATATGCACAAAAACAGGATTAGCATTTACGAGAGACTCTAGGAGTTGGGATAACGTTCGAAGTTGACCATAAATTCCCACTGAGAAATTTTCTCAGACCTTTCTCCACAAGAAGATTATTTCCCCAGTGAAGTCGCCGTAGTCTATAAGGTTTATTTCCCCAACGAAGTTTATTTTTCCAATATTTGAAAATTCCTCGACAAGATTCTCTTATACGACTGTTGTACCCCAAAATTTTCCCTCCCATATTTCTCAATATATGTCAAGTGAGGTCCTCAAATTGCTCAAAGAAGTCCAAGAGTTGACTAGACAAACTCTCTCCTAAGACAGTCTACCCCAAATTAGGGTTTCAGTTTGCATCAAGATGTTTGAGTCCAAAGAATCCCAAATGCTCACTATTTTTCTAATATGTTCTCAAGATCATCCATGTCAAGTTTCAAGCCTTGCAGTGGAAGTTTGCTGAGTCAATTGCTCAAAGGCCTAAAAATTGACCGTGTTAGGGCAAAAGTCAACTGTGGCCCACATACAGTCAAACCTCAAGATTTTTTGTCAACATTCTCATTTTGAAGTATTATTCATCGTTTAATAAAATGTTGATCATGATTCCTAAAGGATTTCTCACAATTCATCAAAACCCAAAACTTGCTAAATTAGGGTTTTGCAGGAAAAGTCAACTTAACTTTGACCAAGCATAACTTTCTCATACTTTATCAAAAATGACCCATCCAAAGATAATTTTGAAGAGGATGCAATTCCCTACAATCCATCTTCATCTCCCAAGTTCAAAATATGCACTCACAAGAAGATATAAATTTGGACATTATAGGTCATTTTGGAAAGTCAACAAAAACACCTTTTATGTCAAAGCTTCATACATGAACATGGAAGACTCAATTGAGATGAGAACAAAAAGGTTGCTTAGAGGACATATTAAGATTTATAAAAAGTCCAATAACACCTCCCTAGGGTCAAAATTGAGAGAGTTGTACATTGGTAAAATTGACCCTTTTTGCAAAATTGCCAAAAGTCAAATGTGGCCAAAATTGCATTTTTTTGCCAAATGGGCCCAACTTTTTATGCTTGTACTGAGTTTGTAATGTGACAAACGACCCGTGATCCCTTCCATTTGTCATTCTTTTATTTTTGTCATTTATTTTGATTTTATTTCAATTAAATCAAAATAAAATCATGAAAATATCAAAAACTAATCAAAGCTTGAGATTTTGTGCATGTTTAGGTCTATTATACAGCTGGAGATGGAATCAAATCGTGCAAGGCTCATATGGATACAAAAATATTGCATTTTGCTTGATTTGGAAAGATTTTGTACAATGATCAAATCATGAATCAATAATCATAATTGGAGAGATTTGATACAAGTTTGCAACCCTAATTCATTCTAGGGTACATAAGGGGCGATTGCAGATAAAAAAGAAAGAGATTGGAGGCGTGTAAAAGAGAAAGCAAGTTTCAAAAAATTCAAGAAAAGTGGCAAACTGATTTCCACGTTTCAGGCCAATTCAAAGCATTCTAGCCATCCCAAACGAATGTTGGACATCCCAGGAACGTGTTTCAACCATTAACAAGATTTCCCACGTTTAGAATTGCATTGTAAGGGTCACACGGTTCATCTCTTTTCTTGAATTTGCATATCTTAATTTTGGCATCTTTAACATGATTTATTAGCATATTCTTGATCCTTGAGTTATTTGCAAGCTATTGATAATATCCAATTGTGTTTTCACTGACTATACACCAAGATGCCATAGTTAGGGTTCTTGCTTCGTTTTTAGGGTTTTTCTGTACAGGAATAATTGGCCATGGATAATGGTACCATGATGCTCGTGAGGTTGCAACGAGTTGATTGGTACCATTGGTTGTGATTTATCATGCTTGCATAAGATTTTGGAGATGCACAGGGTTGTACCTACGCCCAGCGTCGGTAGCTAAAAGTAGTTTGTCTAAGACGACAGAGGCGACGAAGGAGACGATGACGTGGCGTGCTGTGAATGGTCCATTTGAATTGCGCGCATTTTAAGAATTCACTTTTTGTTTTTACCATATAATAATTATTGGTTATTTTTTATATAACTAATACAACCAGCTCAGCTGGCAAGCAAGCATTGGATAAAGGTTCAAGGACCTGGGTTCGATCCCCAGGTCCCAACAATGTTGCATATTATTTTTCCTTGTGTGATCAGGTATACATGCGTCCCATAAGTCCACCGTACGTCCTCAGTATCCAACCAATCAGATCATCAGCATGCCAGATCCAAGGCTTCCCATGTGAGGGTCCACCATACGCCCAGTCAAGCACATGCATAGGATTGGCAAAGTCAAAAAGGGCCAAGGAGTTTATTGGGCTCAGATTTTCCAGCCACACCCCCTTTTTCTGAAAACCACCAGGCCCATTCTATTGCTTTTATAATTTTTCTTATTTAATTTAATTTGTTTAGATTGTTTTCTGCCACAAATAATTTCTTTTTTGTTCACAAAAAATCATAAAATAAATTTTCACAAATTTAGAATTAGGTTTTTTTATTTTATCAAATTTAATTGAATATTAGTTTTAATTTAATTTAGGATAATTCTAACTTTTTATGTAATTAAAATCAATTAGGAAAAATTAGGGTTAACCCTTGATTTAATTTTTATCTCTTTTCTTTCATAAAATAAAAAATACAAAAATAGGTTCATTTATTTATTGTTCTTAATTTAAATTAATTAGTAATTAGGTTTTTTTATTCATCCAATTAAACTCTATTTTTCTCAAAATAATCAAAAACAACAAAAAATGATTTTTCTTTAAATTGCAAATTAGGTAGTTGGGGTCAAAATCCTAAATCTCTCGTTTTTGATTCATCGCGCGCGTTTATTATTTTTGCAATATTAATGTAACTGCTCACGGTATGTAATAGTTTAATTAGGATTTTCTTTTATTTATCGTTTTACGGGTTTTTTGGCTATGTAATTAATCCCTACCCCGAAGCCTTGTAATAGCGTAGTTTTTATTTCTCGCATTTTAATTCTCGCAAATATTAACTGTTAGATGTATGATAATAGGATTGTATGACAAGATTGCTTGCTAATTTTAAAATGGTTAGAAAACCCTAATGTGCAAAGATAATAACTGAAATCAAATCACTCGCACATGCGCACTCTTAGGGTATACTCTCACTTCAGTTGCCTTCGGTAAACGGTCATTAAGTATAGGGTGTTGTTGTACCCCAAAATTTGCCCTCCCATATTCTTCAAAGTTTTGGCAAGCATTTACTCAAGTCCACTCAAGGAGTTGCACAGTTAACCATCCTCCTAAGCCAGTCAAATTAGGGTTTTGGTTCCTTCAAGGAAGTTGAGGTTTTCAAGGGCTCAATCAAGTCCCATATGCTCATATACATTGTCAAGCACCTACATGTTAAGTTTCAAGGCTCACAATGTCAAGTTGCACAGTCAAAAACCCTAATTGCTCCACAGTCAACTGTAGGGGCAAAATGGTCATTTGGCAGTCAAAAGTCAAAAAATTTGGTCAACATCTTATTTTGAAGCCACAATCATCATTTGGTCAAATCTTGACCATGATTTCACAAGAATGGCTCAAAAATCATCAAGATGCAAAAGTTTCTATTTTTGGACAGTTGAAAAGTCAACGGTAACTTGACCAAGGCATAACTTTTTTATGGTTCATCAGAAAACTCCCATCCAATTCTCATCTTGAAGGGGATGACATTTCCTACAATTCATCTTCACACTCCAAGTCCAAGAAATGCCCTCACAAAAAGTTATCAATTTCAACATTATAAGTCATTTTCAAAAGTCAACAAAAAGGCATTTTAAGTCAAAGACCATAACTTGATATTGGTAAATCAAAATGACATGGTACCAAAGGCATTGGTTAAAGGACTTCAATACCTTTCCAAAATGTCCAAGAACATGTTCATATGATCAAAATTGAGCAAGATATGCATTGGAGAAGTTGGGAAATTTTTGTGAAATGGCAAAAGTCAACTATCCTTGAAACTTCAATTTTTGACAAAGGGGCCCCACTTTTTCCACTTGATTCATCTTTGCCATGTCACCCACGTGTCCCATGATTTATTTCAGGATTAAAGATTAATTTTTCTATTTTTATTTAATTTTATTTGATTTAATTCATTTTAAATCTTTAAAATTCAAATAAAAATCAAAGAAATTAATTAAGGGATATCTTTGAGTTTGAATAGCCTTAATGCATCATGAAACACATACCAATTTCGTGTACATCCTATTTCAAGCATAAAAATTCAAATTTGGAGCAAAAAAGGCAAGTTGTTCAATGGTGGTTATGGAGGAAATCAAAACTTCATTGCAAGGCTTCAAGGCTCCTTATTGTGATTGATTCTCATTCATATACACATATGCAAGCCTTCCCGCCCTGATGGACGAAAAAAGGCATCCCTAAAACGGCAGACCAAAAACTCAGAATTTGTCAAAAAAGTGTGAGATCTAAAGCAAGGTTGCAGGCAGTTTCAGACAAAACAAAGCACGTGAGATCCTTCATTGCCATACCCTGAAACTAAAGAGACCTTTACCACGCCCTGAGACTCCATATCAAGCACTGTAAGTCATCACAAACTCACCCTTGTACACGAAATTGTGTTTCTCTATTCTTGCATTTTTTCTGGAAAATAATGGCATAATCATACTCCTTGTTTGATTTCTAACATAACCATATTGTTCAATTTCATTTTGGGGCTTTGTATGACGATACCCGCATCTAGGGTTTGCATTGTTTGTTTTTAGGCATTCTTTCTCCAGGAACAATCAAGACAAATCATAAGCATGAAGGGATTCAGGAGGTGGAAACGAGATCAGCTATGGTCTTGAAATGGATTTTCATGGCCTGAGGAGCATTTTCAGAGCAAGCCTGCGAAACCACCCGCAGATAAAAATCCGCAGGTAAAAAACCAGTATCAAAGGAAGAAGACATTGACGCATCCCCTCCTCATTCGTTGTTTCAAAAAGCGCGCGTTTTTATATTTTTTCAGGCATATGCTTTTGTTTTCTAATTTAATAATTGCGTGTTATTTTGATAATGAATGGAACATGCAGCTCAGTTGGTCAAAGCCTTGGAACGTGAACTCTGGGACCTGGTTTCGATTCCCAGGTCCCCCCATAATTCATTGTTATTTTTTCTAACGCTTTCCTGTGCAGCGTTCCAAAGAGGACTCACCATAGACTCACACACCCAACATGCCAAGTGTCCATCAGTGCAGATCCAAGGGCCAAGAAGTGAGGAGCACCATGCTCAGGAGTCAACAGCGCTCCACTCAATTCCAAAGGTCAACGTGGCTGAAGCTTCAATGAGCCATAATTCCAATCAAACACCCTCAGATTCCAGCCCACACCCCCCTTGGGTTTACTCTTCCCTTTTTTTTTATTTTGTCATTTTCATTTTTTTTATTTGCCTTATTTTATTTCTTATTAACAAATTAACCAACTAATATTTTTTATAAAAAATCAAAAAGAACTAACATCATTATTATTATTATTATTATTATTTTGTAAATAAATATTAAATAATTGAATTAGCTTTAATTAGGCAATTTTAACTTTTTTTAAATAACTAAAATAATTTAGAATTAGGTTAACTTAGAATTTTAATTCTTTTATTTTATTTCATAAAACATAAAAACACAAAAAACATTTTTCTTTTAATAAATTAATTAATTAGTTTAATTATTAGTTATTAATTTCATTTAATCACAAAAAAGACAAAAAATTTCAATTTCTTTCTTAAGAGGGTCAAAACCCTTAGAACGTTCCCGATTCATTCTTTCGCGCGCATTTTAGTTTTAATTCTTTATTTTTGATTATTTCTGTAACTGCCTCCGGATGTAATAGTAATTAGGATTTTACCGCTTTATTTTAATTTCTCGTACTTATTTACCAAAACGGGTCTTTGTATTTTTGGCGATGTATAGACCCGCGCCTTGTAATAGCGTAGGATTTATGTTTTCCGCAATTTACTTTCCGCACCCCCTAACTGTTAACAATGCATGAAAGAATGTATGTAAATAAAATCAACTCGTAGCTCACGAATAACATGTACAAGATAACATTAATTGAAGAAAAAAAACAACACACAAAGCACATGCCACTCCTAGGGTACGCTTCACTCGTTGCCTCGAAACGTGGTTGTTGTACCCCAAAATTTGCCCTCCCATATTCTCCAAGAAATTGCCAAGTCAAGTCACAAAATTCCCCAAGGGTTGTGCAGTGCAAAGGTCCCATATACAGTCAAAACTAGGGTTTGTGTTCTGATCAAGAAAAGGAAGTTTTCAAAGGTCCAATCAAGTCTCACATGCCTACAAAGATGGTCAAGTATTCTCATATCAAGTTTCAAGGCATTCAGCTCAAAATTGCACAGTCAAAACCCTAAATTGCACTACAGTCAACTGTAGGGGCAAAATGGTCATTTGACAGTCAAAAGTTCAAATTTTTGGTCAACATATCATTTTGAAGCCACAAACATCATTTGATCAATGCTTGATCATGATTCTCAAAATTTGGCTCAGAAATCATCAAAGATGCAAAAGTTACTATATTTGGACAGCTGAAAAAGTCAACTGAAATTGACCAGGGCATAACTTTCACATGGATTATCAGAAAAATTCCATCCAAAGCTCATTTTGAAGAGAAAGACATTTACTACAACTCCTCTTCATATTCCAAGTCCAATAAATGCTCTCACAAAAAGTTATCAATTTCAACATTATAGGTCATTTTCAAAAGTCAACAAAAAGGGACTTTAAGTAAAAGGCCATAACTTGAGATTGGTAAATCAAAATGACATGGGACCAAAGGAATTGGTTAGAGGACTCAAAGACCTTTCCAAAATGTCCAAGAATATGTGAAAAGCTTAAAAATTGAGCAAGTTATGCCTTGTGGAAGTTGGGAAATTTTTGGGAATTTTGAAAAGTCAACTTTGATTCAAATGGTCTAAAATTGCTAATGGGCCTATTTTCTTCCATGATTCATCGTTCCAAGCCTATGCACGACCACTTGGCCCAAAGGGAAGTATTTTCTCAATTTTTATTTATTTATTTGAATTTATATTAATATTAATTCATTTAAATTATATAAATATGTGGAAAATATCAAACTTGACCTAAAAAATCTTTTCATGCATGTTTTACTCTCAATATCACGTGCACATCCTAATTAGGCAAGTTTTGGTTTGATTTGAGCATGATTGAACCAAATGCACATGAAAAAAGATTCAAAAAAGATCTTATAAAATCAAATATGCAAATCATTGAATGCCATGGATATTGTTCAATTTTGTTGACCTAAAAGCTTTACTACATATTCAGGATCACAAACCTAATTGCATTAGACAAAAAGCTGCGCATAAGAACACTTTACAAACTTTGAAAAATAGCCATAAAATTCAAATCTGAATTCATTATTCTGGGTCGATTCCAACCCTAATACTTATTCCAAAAGCTTCCTTGTGAACTCCTGATCATATTCCAACTCCAAACATCCTTCAAAGCTCCAGGAATTGGTACCTGTAACTCAAACTGCATCAAGAAAAACTCCTAATCGTGCATACCAATTCATGCATTTTTTACAAGTTTTGATATGTGTTTTGCATTCCTGATGAAGTTTACAAGCTAACCATTATGTTTAATTGCATTTTTGTGCCACACACGCGATTTTACCATGTTCATATTCTAGGGTTTGCAGGTTTCAAAATTGGGGTTTTCTACCCAAGGCAAAATTAGGGTTCCAGGCCACCACCATTGCACTCAACGCACCTGGACGAAGAGATTGACCTACTCGCGCCCAATTTATGGGCATCATAGCGCTAGTCGCTATTTTTTGGAAACTAACCTTAGGCCACGCATCCAAAACCGTTGCCTCTGCTTTTGTTTTACAGGGACAACGAAGGAGATGATGTGTTGTCTAGCAGCGATTGGCCAGTTTTAAATTTTCGCGCGCCCTCCACTAACGCCTTCGTTTCTTTTTATAATATTTATTCGTTTATTATATAACAAACGCGTTAACATGGTTCAGTTGGCAAGCGAAGAAGGCATTCACGTCCAAGACCTGGGTTCGAATCCCAGGTCTGTCTTGTTTTCTATATTATTTTGCAAATTGCGTTCCCATGCAGCGTCCAAGACAAAAACGTATCATGCATCCTCAAGAATCAGCAGCCACGCGTTCCATGAGATCAAGCCAAGGGCAAAGATTGGGAGAACACCATGTACCATAGTCAGACGCGTCATATGCTTGCACCAAAGTCAACGAATCTGAATCTTAATGGGCCAGGCTTTACCATCAAAACCTCCAATTTGGGATTACACCCCCACCCTGGTTTGCAAGTTTTATTTATTTCTCTTATCTTTTTTTTTATTATTATTTTACTTGTTTTGCTGTTTTAATTTAATTATTATTTTTACAAAATATAAAAACATCAAAAAAAATCAGAAAAGACCAAAAATAATAAATATTTTTATTATAATTATTTTCTTGTAAATAAATTAGCATATAGTGAATTTAGTTTTAATTAGGATTTTTTTGCAATTTTAATTCTTTTCATATTAAATATAAAAAAGGTAGAATTAGGTTAATTGACAATTTTCATTCCTTTTAATTTTTCCTTTTTATCATAATATTATTATTTATTGATTTTCATAATTAAATTGTATATAAATAATTTAGGTTTAAATTAGGTTAAAAATTCAATATTTTTCTTAATAACTTAAAAATAATTAGAACTAGGTTTAATATTTTATTTTAATTTTAATTAATCCTCTTTTCCATTAAATCTTAAAAACACTAAAAAACCAAAAAAAACATTCTTATTTTAATTTTAAATTCCTTATTAATTTTTTGCAAAAGGGTCCAACGCCCATGTTCGTAATTTATTTAACTTCGCGCATTTATTTTATGTCGTTTATTATAATTATGTACATGTCCCAAAGCCTTGTAACAATTTAATTTTTCGCACTTTTATTCGCTTTATTTTCCGTCAAATCGGGTCCGGTTTAATTTTGGCGATGTGGACCCGCGCCATTTGTAATAGCTTTAGATTTATATTTCTCGCAACTTTTAACTGTTAACAAATATGCATGCAAGAATGAATGGCCCTAATTAAAATCAAGCGTAGAACACAAATAAACATGACAAGACAAATAACTGAAACATGACACACGAATTCGCATACACCACCCCTAGGGTACGCCTCACTGTTGCCTTTCGAAAGGTGATCGTCGAGTAGAGGACGTCTTAGTAAGTCCTCATGATCCGGGAACCTGGCATGAGGGTAGCTTCTAAGGTGTCTTCCCATTGCTCTGGTGATCACCATGTCCCTACAAACTCGAATTGACCCGAACACCTCCAACGGTGGTGCTACCTACCTCTCAATGGTGGGATGACACTACTTTAAAGGACATCTACACAGACGAATTCCTTAGGGTAGGTAGGTTCTCAAGGATACTTGCTCTCTTCAAAACAAACTGAAATCTTTTCACACCAACACATTTTCAAAAGCTTTCAAAGCAAATTTTTCAAACACTCTGACGTACGAGTCGAACTGAAATTTTTCAAAGAAACCTTTTTTAAACCCACAGTTGAAAAGCAAGCAAACAATTTTGAAAACACATTGTGCAAGTATCTAAGAGCCCATGGATAACCATGGATAGAAAGGGTGCTAACACCTTCCCTTTCTATAATCTACCTCCCGAACCGAGAGCAATCTCTATAAGGAATTTTTCTGTGCTTTTGTCCTTTCCACTTGGAGAAAATAAAAGACGGTGGCGACTCTTGCTTCCGCGACATTTCGCGAACCAGCGTTAAACAGTCAGTTCCAGATCCACCGATCACAGAACTGGCGACTCTGCTGGGGACTAAACTTAAAGTGGGGTGTACCTTAGGGCTAGCTTATAACTATGTTTTCAATTGTATTGCTTTGTGTGCTTTAAATTGTGGGTTGCTTGGGAGTTCTATAGATACTAACCCGGATCTGGGGGATACCTTTCTTAGAAAGTAGCAACAAGGCTGTGAGGGAACTGTGCGGGGTATACCGACATGGTTGAAACAGTCTGCTACGTTGATGTGGCACTTTGGTGTGTACCGGTAACCCTTGAGTTCAGTCAAGGAGAGTACGGGGCCTCCGCGTGGTGTCATGAAGCATCAACAGACCTTAGGAACCTTAATTGAACTATCTTGGCCTCTTTAGGGTAGTGAGATAACTGACTTTGGTGCAGTCCGAGGTTGGTTGATACTCGATACTACACTCAATTGAGGGTTGCTTTCCTGGAATATTTCGGTCGCCAGTTCAGTGGCTAAATCGAAACGATGAACAATGAAAGCAATCCCGTGATATTGGGAACCTTAGAACCCGGTTACTTTGATTAAGACAGGTTGAACCCACCAACTTCAAGAGGGTACTACCCAAACCCCATGCTGGCCTTAAACCTTAAGGGCTTGACTTGTGTGTCTTGTGTGCCTTACATGTTTGTCTTTGTAAATATCTGTGGTGTGTTTAATCATAGCATCATGACATCATCCAGCATCATATGCATTGACTAACCATTTCAGGGGTTCAAATTTTCATCTTTGTTCTTGTTTTGTAGGACATGGAAACTGGTCGTAGAAAGACAATTCAGGTCAATCTTGTAAGGGTCCCTCCTCAGCTTAAGGAGCTTATATCCAGGATTCCCGAGAACTCTTCATTCAGCGAAAGACATGGAAGCCTCATCAGCTTGGTCAACACCAACATTGAGGAAGATATGATAAAGGTCCTGTTCCAGTTCTTTGACCCTCTGCACCACTGTTTTACCTTCTTGGACTATCAGTTGGTACCTACATTGGAGGAGTTCTCCCGGCTCCTAAAGATCCCTATCCTTGATCAGCTACCCTTCAACGGTACAGAAAAGGAACCTAAGCTTGAAGAGATTGCTAAAGCCTTGCACCTACAGTCATCTGACCTCAAGGGACATTGGGAAGTCAGAAGTGGTATCAAAGGGTTCTTAGCCAGGTTTCTGTTTGAGAAAGCTCATGAATGTTGGAACTCCCTTGACTTGCAAGCTTTTGAAGAAGTTGTGGCCCTCCTTGTTTATGGTTTGGTGTTGTTCCCTAACCCAGATCAGCTCATTGATATCAGTGCTGTCCAGATCTTTATGTCCAGGAATCCCATACCTACGTTGCTGGGGGACATCCTTCATTCATGTTACACTCGAACCATGAGGAAAAGGGGTGTCCTTATGTGTTGCACTTCTCTCCTGGGAAGGTGGTTTATTTCGCACCTTCCACAATCAGTCTTGAAGAATGAGCGGGGTTTGAGATGGTCACAACGGTTGATGACTCTTACACATGCAGATATACATTGGTGTCCTAGATCCAGAGAAGATGTCACTATCATTGATCGTTGCGGGGAGTACCCTAATGTTCCTTTACTTGGAATCAGAGGAGGTATTACTTATAGTCCATGCCTGGCTTGGAGACAGTTTGGTTATGCTCGGAGGGATGGTCCTCATGACATGTTAATTCCCGACATAGTCTTTGACTTCGACAATGATACTCAAGGACTTCGCCAGAGATTTATCAGAGCCTGGAGGATGCCCAGTAGGATAGACAGCAAGACACTGGGGCACAGGAACTCCATCCCTTTGGAGCCTTATCTCAAGTGGGTACGCGCCCGCTCCCAGAAGTTAGTGATGACTTACCCTCACATGCTCCCAGTAATCAAAGAACCTGTCTTGGAAGGGGAAGTGTCTCATGTTATTCAGCATCCTGATATGCCCACGTCCTGGGAAGAGATGCAGAAGAGCTGGATCCAGCTTAAGGAGGAAAGGAATTCTCTTGAGACTAGTCTGCATGCCAGTGAAAAGAAAGTCTTGGAGCTCACCCGCCTGTTGCATGAGGAGAGGAATCTCAACACCTACATAGCTCCGAAGAGGATGCGCAGTGTATTTTGGGATTGATTTGATTTTTGTACTTTTTGCCCATGAGGCCTTGATGTATTAAACAATGATTTTCTTTAATAATAACGTGTGTTCTTTTTGTCTACAACAAATTTGAACTTTCGAACCCTTGAATGCATTGCATACGCATTTCATACATCATGTGCATAGCAGGTTTTCCACTTTTCAGGTTGCTTACAGTTCTTCGCTGTTTATTTCAGCATCATGAATCCCGGATCTGAATCAACAGAGACATCAATCAAGGCTCTTCAGGTGCAGAATGCGCAGTTTCAAGAACTAATCAAGGGTCTGGCTAAAGGCCAAGAAGAACTAAAGGCTATGCTCCTGAAGAAGGAGAAGAAGAAGAAGAGAAGAACTGTTCTGTTCAACTCGGGCCGAAGGTTTGGCAATACTCTGCAACATGAAGAGGCTGGTTCTTCTGTTGGCAAGAGTCCTTCTCAGGCAGAAGTAAAGGTTCCTACTCCAGTGGTCTCCGACAACGAGACAGATTTTGATGAAGAGCAGTACCCTCCTGCAGATAACAAATATAAGCAACTGGAGGACAGGTTGAAGGCTATGGAGGTGCAACAGGCACCTGGGCTGGATTTCGGAGATCTGGGTTTGTCGACTGGTGTGATTATCCCGCATAAGTTCAAAGCACCATCCTTCTCCAAATATGACGGGGCGTCTTGTCCCAAGCTGCATTTAAGGTCCTATGTTCGGAAAATTCAGCCGTACTCTGCGGACAAGAATCTATGGATCCACTTCTTCCAGGAGAGTCTTTCAGGGACTCATCTCGAATGGTTCTATCAGCTGGATGGGACCAAAGTTCATAACTGGGAGGAGTTGGCTACTGCTTTCTATAAGCAGTATCAATATAATGCCGACCTTGCCCCCACACGTACCCAACTCCAGGGTATGGCGTTAGGTGCAAGCGAAGGTTTTAAGGAGTACGCTCAGAAGTGGAGAGACCTGGCTGGCAGGGTGCAGCCACCATTGACTGATCGGGAGCTAGTAGACATGTTCTTGGGGACCCTATCTGGGCCATTTTTCAACCATCTCATTGGGAACTCTTCTGCTGGTTTCACTGATTTGATCTTGACTGGAGAGAGGATTGAAGCTGGGTTGAAGTCTGGGAAGATTGTGAAGGGTGCATCATCTAGTTCGGAAAAGAAACCTTTCAAGAAGGAGTCTAGTGCCGTGTATGGTTCCCGGAAATCAGAGAGACCTGAGCACTGCCAATCTGTCAGCGCGGTGGTGATTGCTAAGCCTGCTGCCGCTCCTCGGTCGAACAATTCTCAAAGGGCTGAAAGACCCCGGAGGGAGTTTACCCGGTTAAGCATGACCCTATCACAGATTCTGCCACAGTTGCTCGCAACCAATCTGGTGACTGTCAGGGAGGCTCCAAAATTCCCGAATACAACATCTCCCAAGTACAACCCGAATGCTCGTTGTGCTTACCATTCAGAAAGCCCGGGGCATTCTACTGATGACTGTTGGGCACTAAAGAACAAGCTGCAGGACCTCATTGACGCTAAGGAGGTACAGTTTGAGGCATCTGACAAGCCTAATGTGGTGACAGCTCCCCTGCCTGCTCATGGAGTTAATGCTATCGGGGATGAAGAGGAAGTTGATGAAGCTGAGTTTGATAGCTGGATCTATCCGGCAACTGACGGTGGACTTAACAATTGGAGCGCAAAGGACAATCTCCCTGTTTCTTTTGTTACTAAGTAATGAATTCCTATGTTTTGTTATTTTGTAATAAACAATGATAAACTCTATGGCCCGGTGTCTTACCCGAGGCACCGTGGTTCTATTTGTGAGGGCATACAAACTGTCATTTTATACATCATGAATGAAAATCTTGGACGTTTTTCGCATTGCAAATATTGTGTTCCTTTTCTGTCTTTCTGTTCCTTTACATAATTTTCAAAAACAGCTGTATTTACACACACACTCACTCATACAGGTTCCAATCCACTCTGGATCTTACTGATAACAACTCTGCTACTGCCAATTATGACTTCGAAAATCCGATCAACTTAGCCGAAGACGAAGGTGAAGATGATTGCGAAGTGCCTGGCGAGCTTGCAAGACTGTTGCTTCAGGAAGAGAGGGCAATTCAACCCCATGAAGAGCCAGTGGAAATCATAAACTTGGGTACTGAGGCAGACAGGAAAGAGGTAAAGATTGGTGCCAACCTAGAGCTCAGCGTGAAGCAACGGTTAACCAAGATGTTACATGACTATATGGAGATCTTTGCCTGGTCCTACGAAGACATGCCCGGGTTGGATACCGATATCGTCGTTCATCACTTGCCAACTAAGGAAGACTGCCCTCCAGTTAAGCAAAAGGTCCGTAGGATGCGTCCAGAGATGTCCGAAAAGATTAAGGCCGAAGTTATGAAACAATTTGATGCCGGGTTCCTTGCAGTAACTTCTTACCCTCAGTGGGTTGCTAATGTGGTGTCGGTACCTAAAAAGGACGGTAAGGTCAGAATGTGTGTCGATTACAGGGATCTGAACAGGGCCAGCCCCAAGGATGACTTCCCCTTACCTCACATTGATGTCCTCGTTGATAATACGGCTCATCACAAAGTATTCTCTTTCATGGATGGTTTTTCAGGTTACAATCAGATCAAGATGGCACCTGAAGACATGGAGAAGACTACATTTGTCACTCAGTGGGGCACCTTCTGTTACAAGGTCATGCCATTCGGGTTAAAGAATGCTGGGGCAACCTACCAACGTGCCATGGTTGCCTTATTTCATGATATGATCCATCATGAGATAGAAGTGTATGTGGACGACATGATCGCTAGGTCCCAGACTGAGGAAGAACACCTAGATCATCTGCAGAAGTTGTTTGACCGATTGAAACTGTACAAGCTGAGATTGAACCCGAACAAGTGCACCTTCGGGGTAAGATCTGGGAAGTTGCTAGGCTTCGTGGTCAGTGATAAAGGTATTCAAGTGGACCCTGCTAAGGTCAAAGCTATTCAAGAGATGCCAGTCCCTAAGACAGAGAAGGAGGTCAGAGGCTTTTTAGGACGTCTGAATTACATCGCTCGATTCATCTCTCATCTGACTGCTACCTGTGAGCCAATCTTCAAGCTACTGAAGAAAGATCAGGTAGTGCGTTGGAACGATGAATGTCAGGCTGCCTTCGACAGAATCAAAGAGTATCTCCAAGAACCACCTATCCTTATGCCGCCAGTTGAAGGGAGACCTCTGATACTATACCTGACAGTGTTAGACAACTCAATGGGGTGTGTGCTGGGGCAGCATGACGAGTCTGGCCGAAAAGAGCATGTCATTTATTACCTTAGCAAAAAGTTTACCGACTGTGAGACCCGATACTCACTGCTTGAGAAAACTTGCTGCGCTTTGGTATGGGCTGCTCGCCGGCTGAGACAGTATATGCTGACTCACACCACTTTGTTGATCTCAAAGATGGATCCTATAAAGTACATATTCGAAAAGCCTGCTCTGTCTGGGAGAATTGCAAGATGGCAGATGATCTTGACAGAATACGACATTCAATATACAACCCAGAAAGCCATCAAGGGAAGTGTATTGGCAGACCACTTAGCTCATCAAGCTGTAGATGACTACCAATCAATGAACTTCGAGTTTCCAGATGAAAGCATCATGATAGTAACTGATTGTGAAGTACCTGGACCGGATGAAGGACCTGAGCCAGGATCCTGATGGTCTATGCACTTTGACGGAGCTTCCAACGCTTTGGGAAATGGTATCGGCGCCATAATCATATCTCCACAAGGTACTCATACTCCACTCACTGCCCGGCTATGTTTCAACTGTACCAACAACATGGCGGAGTATGAGGTGTGTATCATGGGTCTTCAAGCTGCGATTGACCTAAGGATCAAATTTCTAAGCGTTTTCGGAGATTCCGCTCTTGTGATCAATCAGATCAAAGGAGAGTGGGATACGAAACATCCAAACTTGATTCCTTACAGAGAATGTGTGTTGACCCTGATTCCCCACTTCACAGAGATAACCTTTGAACACTTTCCAAGAGAAGAGAATCAGTTAGCGGACGCGTTAGCTACAATGTCTTCAATGTTCAAGGTCAAATGGGATAATGAAGCTCCCCGGATCATCATCTGGAAACTGGACGAACCGGCATACTGTTGTGATCTCGAAACTGAATTGGTGACTGAGAAGCCTTGGTACCACGAAGTGAAGAGATATCTGGAAGCTCAGGAATACCCTGAAGGTGCCTCTGTCAATGATAAGAAATTCCTGAGGAGGTTCGCAGCCAAGTTCTTCCTTAGCAACGGCATCTTGTACAAGAGAAATCATGATTCAACCTTACTGCGTTGTGTGCATAAAACTGAAGTAGAACGAATCATGGAAGAACTATATGAAGGGACCTTTGGTACGCATTCCAGTGGACATACTATGGCTAAGAAGATCCTACGGGCAGGATATTACTGGTCCACCATGGAAGCTGATTGCTACCAACATTCCAGGACATGCCACAAGTGCCAAATCTATGCAGATAAGGTGCATGTTCCTCCGGTTCCCCTGAATGTCCTGACTGCACCTTGGCCGTTTGCAATGTGGGGCATAGATATGATTGGCGAGATCAAACCTACGGCATCCAACGGACATCGCTTCATCCTAGTGGCGATTGATTATTTCACGAAGTGGGTTGAGGCAGCATCCTATGCTACGGTAACCAAGACTGTTGTGGCACGGTTTATTCGGCACAATCTGATCTGTCGGTACGGCGTCCCCGAGCGAATTATTACAGACAACGGTACCAATCTAAACAATAAGATGATCGCTGAGCTTTGCGAACAGTTCAAGATACAGCACCACAATTCTTCTCCTTACAGACCGAAGATGAATGGGGCTGTAGAAGCAGCAAATAAAAACATCAAGAAAATCGTGCAGAAAATGACAGTGACCTACAAAGACTGGCACGAGATGTTACCGTTCGCTCTGCATGGGTACCGTACCTCAGCTAGGACGTCAACCGGGGAAACTCCCTTCTCTCTGGTTTATGGCATGGAGGCAGTCTTGCCGATCGAAGTACAAATTCCCTCTCTACGGATAATGAAGGATGCAAATCTGAATGAAGATGATTGGATCCAGACACGACTTGACCAACTCAATCTCATTGATGAAAAGAGACTTGCTGCTATCTGTCATGGTCAGACTTATCAGAAACGGATGATCAGGGCATTTAACAAAAAGGTCAGGCCGCAGGAATATCAAGTTGGGGATCTGGTAATCAAGAGAATCATCCTTCCTCAGAGTGATCCAAGGGGCAAATGGACCCCTACATATGAAGGGCCATTTGTGGTTAAACATGTGTTCTCAGGAGGAGCAATGATATTAACCAACATGGATGGTGACGACCTTCCTCACCCCGCCAATGCAGACATAGTTAAAAAATACTACGCATGAAAAAAGACCCGCTAGGCTGACATGCCTAGGCAAAAATTAGGGCTTCCCGTCGAACCAAAAGGGTTCGGGCAAAATGAAGGGATGAAAATGAAAAAATCTGTACACCCGGCAAGTCGAAAACCTGAAAAGGCGGCTTGGGCAAAAATGGGTATCCCGGTGGACTGAAAACCCGAAAGGGCGGTCCAGGCAAAAATTAGGGATAAAAGCGTAATACTATGTCTCATTGATCACTTTGCATCCAGAATCCGGTATCTACATCAAGCTCAGACGGCATCAATCAGTCAGCTTCATTCTTCGTCAAGGTCATCAAGTGATGAGACGCTCGGAATTATAAAGACAATAGCAGAGTTGAAACCCAGTGGGATCATTCATGTTTCACACAGCTGTTTTATTTTCTTTTGTACAAAACTTGTATAAACTCTTTTGTTCGGCGACGTACCTCTTACTAGGACGTCAGCCTCTTGTACACAAAACGCCTATTTTCAGGCCATTCAAAATCAATACAAATATATTTTCAGTTAAACATGCCAAGTGTTTTTCTTTTTTCTGTTTTGTTTTGCGAAGAACGTCCAAGGTTCAATTTGTGATATATGCATTGACAATAATTTGCTAACTCATAAATACTTGCATACGAAACAAAGGAATTAATTGCAGGTGACACTAGAAACAGGGGCAATAAAGAGTTGTCTAAACAATCCAATTGCTCTATCCGCCAAGGTACCAAGATAGGTTCAGCTAAAGAACATGACCAGTATACCTGAATTCCCCAGAGAGTGAGCCAACAATGCATTCTCCTCCAGGCAAAGCTATCAAATATCAAGGGAATTGAGTATTCTCCCGTAGATCTCAATACTTCCCCAGCAGCAATACATATATCCTTAAACAAGCATCCCCGGCAGTCTTGGTCTAAAGATTGTTCCCCGGCGGTATACCGGCATTCAAAGGGATCACTTCCCCAGCATATCAAACTCCCCAGGAGTCCAATCCAAGCTCCCCAGGAAGGTTGGAATCCACATATCCCCAAACAGTAAGCTTATCCCCAGTAGATTCTGGAAGCTTATCCCCTCGCAGAGCACGAACGCGTCTCCCGGCTGTATTCAAAGAGTTATTTCCCTACCAGGATATAACTGGGTTATCCTCAGCCAAAAGCCATGGAAAGAGCGTCCTCGACGAAGTTCTCTTGCCCCCAGCGAAGTCTATCAGCACTTCCAATACAACAAGGATATCCCCAGCAAGTTATCATCAACAACTCAGCAAAGTATCTCTCTCCCCACATAGTATTTCTCCCCAGCATGGTCGCTAGAGTATTTTTCATCCCGCAGAATCTTCCATTCGCCAAGTCTATTCCTCAACGGAGTCATCTTCTCCTACCGGTATTCTTGCAGCTATCATCCCCAGCGGAAGCGAAATCTATTCTTCAACATCAGCCCAGGATATGACTTCCCGGCACCCGTCAAGGATTTACTTTACTAGACGAAAACATTCATAAAACATCACATACATCATTATAGCATGCATAGACGCATCATATCATACAAATCTCATTTATGTTGAGAACATCATTGCTTGATCCATATCATGCATTGCATATGACTGACCTTTACCTTTCAGGAAAGATGCAGTTAAAATGCTCAAACATATTTCAAAGCCTTCTCTAGTTCAGCTAAATCGACTCCCAACAGATTTTTCTGATAAAGACTCAGCAGAAGTGATGTTTCCCTCTCCGACGATGAGTGTGAGGTGATAGTCTCTTATGGTCCCCTCTCCGACGGTGAGTGAGGTGGTAATTCCTTTTTCAGATGTTTCCCTCTCCGACGATGAGTGTGAGGTGATAGTCTCTTATGGTCCCCTCTCCGACAAGTGCGTGAGGTGGTAATTCCTTCTTCAGATGTTTCCCTCTCCGACGATGAGTGTGAGGTGATAGTCTCCTATGGTCCCCTCTCCGACAAGTGCGTGAGGTGGTAATTCCTTCTTCAGATGTTTCCCTCTCCGACGATGAGTGTGAGGTGATAGTCTCCTATGGTCCCCTCTCCGACAAGTGCGTGAGGTGGTAATTCCTTCTTCAGATGTTTCCCTCTCCGACGATGAGTGTGAGGTGATAGTCTCCTATGGTCCCCTCTCCGGCAAGTGCGTGAGGTGGTAATTCCTTTTTCAGATGTTTCCCTCTCCGACGATGAGTGTGAGGTGATAGTCTCCCATGGTTCCCTCTCCGACGGTGTGTGAGGTAGTAAGTCCTTTTCAGATGATTCCCTCTCCGACGATGAGTGTGAGGTAATAGTCTCTTATGTTTCTCTCTCCAACGGTGTGTGAGGTGACAATTCCTTTTCCTATGATTCCCCTCTCCGACGGCGAGTGAGGTGATTCCCTTTCAGATTATAATGGTCTGTGGTTCCCGTTCCGATATTGCAAAGATGGTAATTCCCGCCAAGATTTTTCTCAACGAGCGTTGTTGAAGATAAAATCACCCAAGGTTCTCTTACCATTCATGCTAAGGCAGTAACCATACCTGGTTCATTCATCAGCGTTTGAAGCTCCAGATCCGGCTCCTGTAACCAGTCAGGACATATCTATACCAAGCATCTAAAATCAGCTCCTGTGACGTGTCAGGTACTCATTTTTCTTTTGCAGGTATACAGGTTCTCGCTAAGGAATCTCCTACGCGATCAACATCCAGATGGCATCTATAAGCCCATCATCCCATCCAAGTGACCTCTAAATGGCATCTATAAGCCCATTCCACCACACTGCTACTATGTGAGCGCAAATTTCTGGGCACTCTAGTGTTCAATCATCTTCCACCCTCGGATTACGAAAGGCACATCAGCCAATCTGCATCCTCAGGTCTAAGAAGATTGAACAGGGGCAACTGTTGTACCCCAAAATTTGCCCTCCCATATTCTCCAAGAAATTGCCAAGTCAAGTCACAAAATTCCCCAAGGGTTGTGCAGTGCAAAGGTCCCATATACAGTCAAAACTAGGGTTTGTGTTCTGATCAAGAAAAGGAAGTTTTCAAAGGTCCAATCAAGTCTCACATGCCTACAAAGATGGTCAAGTATTATCATATCAAGTTTCAAGGCATTCAGCTCAAAATTGCACAGTCAAAACCCTAAATTGCACTACAGTCAACTGTAGGGGCAAAATGGTCATTTGACAGTCAAAAGTTCAAATTTTTGGTCAACATATCATTTTGAAGCCACAAACATCATTTGATCAATGCTTGATCATGATTCTCAAAATTTGGCTCAGAAATCATCAAAGATGCAAAAGTTACTATATTTGGACAGCTGAAAAAGTCAACTGAAATTGACCAGGGCATAACTTTCACATGGATTATCAGAAAAATTCCATCCAAAGCTCATTTTGAAGAGAAAGACATTTCCTACAACTCCTCTTCATATTCCAAGTCCAAGAAATGCTCTCACAAAAAGTTATCAATTTCAACATTATAGGTCATTTTCAAAAGTCAACAAAAAGGGACTTTAAGTCAAAGGCCATAACTTGAGATTGGTAAATCAAAATGACATGGGACCAAAGGCATTGGTTAGAGGACTCAAAGACCTTTCCAAAATGTCCAAGAATATGTGAAAAGCTTAAAAATTGAGCAAGTTATGCCTTGTGGAAGTTGGGAAATTTTTGGGAATTTTGAAAAGTCAACTTTGATTCAAATGGTCTAAAATTGCTAATGGGCCTATTTTCTTCCATGATTCATCATTCCAAGCCTATGCACGACCACTTGGCCCAAAGGGAAGTATTTTCTCAATTTTTATTTATTTATTTGAATTTATATTAATATTAATTCATTTAAATTATATAAATATGTGGAAAATATCAAACTTGACCTAAAAAATCTTTTCATGCATGTTTTACTCTCAATATCACGTGCACATCCTAATTAGGCAAGTTTTGGTTTGATTTGAGCATGATTGAACCAAATGCACATGAAAAAAGATTCAAAAAAGATCTTATAAAATCAAATATGCAAATCATTGAATGCCATGGATATTGTTCAATTTTGTTGACCTAAAAGCTTTACTACATATTCAGGATCACAAACCTAATTGCATTAGACAAAAAGCTGCGCATAAGAACACTTTACAAACTTTGAAAAATAGCCATAAAATTCAAATCTGAATTCATTATTCTGGGTCGATTCCAACCCTAATACTTATTCCAAAAGCTTCCTTGTGAACTCCTGATCATATTCCAACTCCAAACATCCTTCAAAGCTCCAGGAATTGGTACCTGTAACTCAAACTGCATCAAGAAAAACTCCTAATCGTGCATACCAATTCATGCATTTTTTACAAGTTTTGATATGTGTTTTGCATTCCTGATGAAGTTTACAAGCTAACCATTATGTTTAATTGCATTTTTGTGCCACACACGCGATTTTACCATGTTCATATTCTAGGGTTTGCAGGTTTCAAAATTGGGGTTTTCTACCCAAGGCAAAATTAGGGTTCCAGGCCACCACCATTGCACTCAACGCACCTGGACGAAGAGATTGACCTACTCGCGCCCAATTTATGGGCATCATAGCGCTAGTCGCTATTTTTTGGAAACTAACCTTAGGCCACGCATCCAAAACCGTTGCCTCTGCTTTTGTTTTACAGGGACAACGAAGGAGATGATGTGTTGTCTAGCAGCGATTGGCCAGTTTTAAATTTTCGCGCGCCCTCCACTAACGCCTTCGTTTCTTTTTATAATATTTATTCGTTTATTATATAACAAACGCGTTAACATGGTTCAGTTGGAAAGCGAAGAAGGCATTCACGTCCAAGACCTGGGTTCGAATCCCAGGTCTGTCTTGTTTTCTATATTATTTTGCAAATTGCGTTCCCATGCAGCGTCCAAGACAAAAACGTATCATGCATCCTCAAGAATCAGCAGCCACGCGTTCCATGAGATCAAGCCAAGGGCAAAGATTGGGAGAACACCATGTACCATAGTCAGACGCGTCATATGCTTGCACCAAAGTCAACGAATCTGAATCTTAATGGGCCAGGCTTTACCATCAAAACCTCCAATTTGGGATTACACCCCCACCCTGGTTTGCAAGTTTTATTTATTTCTCTTATCTTTTTTTTTATTATTATTTTACTTGTTTTGCTGTTTTAATTTAATTATTATTTTTACAAAATATAAAAACATCAAAAAAAATCAGAAAAGACCAAAAATAATAAATATTTTTATTATAATTATTTTCTTGTAAATAAATTAGCATATAGTGAATTTAGTTTTAATTAGGATTTTTGCAATTTTAATTCTTTTCATATTAAATATAAAAAAGGTAGAATTAGGTTAATTGACAATTTTCATTCCTTTTAATTTTTCCTTTTTATCATAATATTATTATTTATTGATTTTCATAATTAAATTGTATATAAATAATTTAGGTTTAAATTAGGTTAAAAATTCAATATTTTTCTTAATAACTTAAAAATAATTAGAACTAGGTTTAATATTTTATTTTAATTTTAATTAATCCTCTTTTCCATTAAATCTTAAAAACACTAAAAAACCAAAAAAAAACATTCTTATTTTAATTTTAAATTCCTTATTAATTTTTTGCAAAAGGGTCCAACGCCCATGTTCGTAATTTATTTAACTTCGCGCATTTATTTTATGTCGTTTATTATAATTATGTACATGTCCCAAAGCCTTGTAACAATTTAATTTTTCGCACTTTTATTCGCTTTATTTTCCGTCAAATCGGGTCCGGTTTAATTTTGGCGATGTGGACCCGCGCCATTTGTAATAGCTTTAGATTTATATTTCTCGCAACTTTTAACTGTTAACAAATATGCATGCAAGAATGAATGGCCCTAATTAAAATCAAGCGTAGAACACAAATAAACATGACAAGACAAATAACTGAAACATGACACACGAATTCGCACACACCACCCCTAGGGTACGCCTCACTGTTGCCTTTCGAAAGGTGATCGTCGAGTAGAGGACGTCTTAGTAAGTCCTCATGATCCGGGAACCTGGCATGAGGGTAGCTTCTAAGGTGTCTTCCCATTGCTCTGGTGATCACCATGTCCCTACAAACTCGAATTGACCCGAACACCTCCAACGGTGGTGCTACCTACCTCTCAATGGTGGGATGGCACTACTTTAAAGGACATCTACACAGACGAATTCCTTAGGGTAGGTAGGTTCTCAAGGATACTTGCTCTCTTCAAAACAAACTGAAATCTTTTCACACCAACACATTTTCAAAAGCTTTCAAAGCAAATTTTTCAAACACTCTGACGTACGAGTCGAACTGAAATTTTTCAAAGAAACCTTTTTTAAACCCACAGTTGAAAAGCAAGCAAACAATTTTGAAAACACATTGTGCAAGTATCTAAGAGCCCATGGATAACCATGGATAGAAAGGGTGCTAACACCTTCCCTTTCTATAATCTACCTCCCGAACCGAGAGCAATCTCTATAAGGAATTTTTCTGTGCTTTTGTCCTTTCCACTTGGAGAAAATAAAAGACGGTGGCGACTCTTGCTTCCGCGACATTTCGCGAACCAGCGTTAAACAGTCAGTTCCAGATCCACCGATCACAGAACTGGCGACTCTGCTGGGGACTAAACTTAAAGTGGGGTGTACCTTAGGGCTAGCTTATAACTATGTTTTCAATTGTATTGCTTTATGTGCTTTAAATTGTGGGTTGCTTGGGAGTTCTATAGATCCTAACCCGGATCTGAGGGATACCTTTCTTAGAAAGTAGCAACAAGGCTGTGAGGGAACTGTGCGGGGTATACCGACATGGTTGAAACAGTCTGCTACGTTGATGTGGCACTTTGGTGTGTACCGGTAACCCTTGAGTTCAATCAAGGAGTGTACGGGGCCTCCGCGTGGTGTCATGAAGCATCAACAGACCTTAGGAACCTTAATTGAACTATCTTGGCCTCTTTAGGGTAGTGAGATAACTGACTTTGGTGCAGTCCGAGGTTGGTTGATACTCGATACTACACTCAATTGAGGGTTGCTTTCCTGGAATATTTCGGTCGCCAGTTCAGTGGCTAAATCGAAACGATGAACAATGAAAGCAATCCCGTGATATTGGGAACCTTAGAACCCGGTTACTTTGATTAAGACAGGTTGAACCCACCAACTTCAAGAGGGTACTACCCAAACCCCATGCTGGCCTTAAACCTTAAGGGCTTGACTTGTGTGTCTTGTGTGCCTTACATGTTTGTCTTTGTAAATATCTGTGGTGTGTTTAATCATAGCATCATGACATCATCCAGCATCATATGCATTGACTAACCATTTCAGGGGTTCGAATTTTCATCTTTGTTCTTGTTTTGTAGGACATGGAAACTGGTCGTAGAAAGACAATTCAGGTCAATCTTGTAAGGGTCCCTCCTCAGCTTAAGGAGCTTATATCCAGGATTCCCGAGAACTCTTCATTCAGCGAAAGACATGGAAGCCTCATCAGCTTGGTCAACACCAACATTGAGGAAGATATGATAAAGGTCCTGTTCCAGTTCTTTGACCCTCTGCACCACTATTTTACCTTCTTGGACTATCAGTTGGTACCTACATTGGAGGAGTTCTCCCGGCTCCTGAAGATCCCTATCCTTGATCAGCTACCCTTCAACGGTACAGAAAAGGAACCTAAGCTTGAAGAGATTGCTAAAGCCTTGCACCTACAGTCATCTGACCTCAAGGGACATTGGGAAGTCAGAAGTGGTATCAAAGGGTTCTTAGCCAGGTTTCTGTTTGAGAAAGCTCATGAATGTTGGAACTCCCTTGACTTGCAAGCTTTTGAAGAAGTTGTGGCCCTCCTTGTTTATGGTTTGGTGTTGTTCCCTAACCCAGATCAGCTCATTGATATCAGTGCTGTCCAGATCTTTATGTCCAGGAATCCCATACCTACGTTGCTGGGGGACATCCTTCATTCATGTTACACTCGAACCATGAGGAAAAGGGGTGTCCTTATGTGTTGCACTTCTCTCCTGGGAAGGTGGTTTATTTCGCACCTTCCACAATCAGTCTTGAAGAATGAGCGGGGTTTGAGATGGTCACAACGGTTGATGACTCTTACACATGCAGATATACATTGGTGTCCTAGATCCAGAGAAGATGTCACTATCATTGATCGTTGCGGGGAGTACCCTAATGTTCCTTTACTTGGAATCAGAGGAGGTATTACTTATAGTCCATGCCTGGCTTGGAGACAGTTTGGTTATGCTCGGAGGGATGGTCCTCATGACATGTTAATTCCCGACATAGTCTTTGACTTCGACAATGATACTCAAGGACTTCGCCAGAGATTTATCAGAGCCTGGAGGATGCCCAGTAGGATAGACAGCAAGACACTGGGGCACAGGAACTCCATCCCTTTGGAGCCTTATCTCAAGTGGGTACGCGCCCGCTCCCAGAAGTTAGTGATGCCTTACCCTCACATGCTCCCAGTAATCAAAGAACCTGTCTTGGAAGGGGAAGTGTCTCATGTTATTCAGCATCCTGATATGCCCACATCCTGGGAAGAGATGCAGAAGAGCTGGATCCAGCTTAAGGAGGAAAGGAATTCTCTTGAGACTAGTCTGCATGCCAGTGAAAAGAAAGTCTTGGAGCTCACCCGCCTGTTGCATGAGGAGAGGAATCTCAACACCTACATAGCTCCGAAGAGGATGCGCAGTGTATTTTGGGATTGATTTGATTTTTGTACTTTTTGCCCATGAGGCCTTGATGTATTAAACAATGATTTTCTTTAATAATAACGTGTGTTCTTTTTGTCTACAACAAATTTGAACTTTCGAACCCTTGAATGCATTGCATACGCATTTCATACATCATGTGCATAGCAGGTTTTCCACTTTTCAGGTTGCTTACAGTTCTTCGCTGTTTATTTCAGCATCATGAATCCCGGATCTGAATCAACAGAGACATCAATCAAGGCTCTTCAGGCGCAGAATGCGCAGTTTCAAGAACTAATCAAGGGTCTGGCTAAAGGCCAAGAAGAACTAAAGGCTATGCTCCTGAAGAAGGAGAAGAAGAAGAAGAGAAGAACTGTTCTGTTCAACTCGGGCCGAAGGTTTGGCAATACTCTGCAACATGAAGAGGCTGGTTCTTCTGTTGGCAAGAGTCCTTCTCAGGCAGAAGTAAAGGTTCCTACTCCAGTGGTCTCCGACAACGAGACAGATTTTGATGAAGAGCAGTACCCTCCTGCAGATAACAGATATAAGCAACTGGAGGACAGGTTGAAGGCTATGGAGGTGCAACAGGCACTTGGGCTGGATTTCGGAGATCTGGGTTTGTCGACTGGTGTGATTATCCCGCATAAGTTCAAAGCACCATCCTTCTCCAAATATGACGGGGCGTCTTGTCCCAAGCTGCATTTAAGGTCCTATGTTCGGAAAATTCAGCCGTACTCTGCGGACAAGAATCTATGGATCCACTTCTTCCAGGAGAGTCTTTCAGGGACTCATCTCGAATGGTTCTATCAGCTGGATGGGACCAAAGTTCGTAACTGGGAGGAGTTGGCTACTGCTTTCTATAAGCAGTATCAATATAATGCCGACCTTGCCCCCACACGTACCCAACTCCAGGGTATGGCGTTAGGTGCAAGCGAAGGTTTTAAGGAGTACGCTCAGAAGTGGAGAGACCTGGCTGGCAGGGTGCAGCCACCATTGACTGATCGGGAGCTAGTAGACATGTTCTTGGGGACCCTATCTGGGCCATTTTTCAACCATCTCATTGGGAACTCTTCTGCTGGTTTCACTGATTTGATCTTGACTGGAGAGAGGATTGAAGCTGGGTTGAAGTCTGGGAAGATTGCGAAGGGTGCATCATCTAGTTCGGAAAAGAAACCTTTCAAGAAGGAGTCTAGTGCCGTGTATGGTTCCCGGAAATCAGAGAGACCTGAGCACCGCCAATCTGTCAGCGCGGTGGTGATTGCTAAGCCTGCTGCCGCTCCTCGGTCGAACAATTCTCAAAGGGCTGAAAGACCCCGGAGGGAGTTTACCCGGTTAAGCATGACCCTATCACAGATTCTGCCACAGTTGCTCGCAACCAATCTGGTGACTGTCAGGGAGGCTCCAAAATTCCCGAATACAACATCTCCCAAGTACAACCCGAATGCTCGTTGTGCTTACCATTCAGAAAGCCCGGGGCATTCTACTGATGACTGTTGGGCACTAAAGAACAAGCTGCAGGACCTCATTGACGCTAAGGAGGTACAGTTTGAGGCATCTGACAAGCCTAATGTGGTGACAGCTCCCCTGCCTGCTCATGGAGTTAATGCTATCGGGGATGAAGAGGAAGTTGATGAAGCTGAGTTTGATAGCTGGATCTACCCGGCAACTGACGGTGGACTTAACAATTGGAGCGCAAAGGACAATCTCCCTGTTTCTTTTGTTACTAAGTAATGAATTCCTATGTTTTGTTATTTTGTAATAAACAATGATAAACTCTATGGCCCGGTGTCTTACCCGAGGCACCGTGGTTCTATTTGTGAGGGCATACAAACTGTCATTTTATACATCATGAATGAAAATCTTGGACGTTTTTCGCATTGCAAATATTGTGTTCCTTTTCTGTCTTTCTGTTCCTTTACATAATTTTCAAAAACAGCTGTATTTACACACACACTCACTCATACAGGTTCCAATCCACTCTGGATCTTACTGATAACAACTCTGCTACTGCCAATTATGACTTCGAAAATCCGATCAACTTAGCCGAAGACGAAGGTGAAGATGATTGCGAAGTGCCTGGCGAGCTTGCAAGACTGTTGCTTCAGGAAGAGAGGGCAATTCAACCCCATGAAGAGCCAGTGGCGAGCTTGCAAGACTGTTGCCTCGGAAATGTTGCCTCGAATATGATCTTAAGACATTAGGGCTATTACTAAGACGTCCTAACATTGCTTTTGTGATCGTACGTCCCTTTCGAATTGACCCTTACAATTCCAATGACGGTGCTACCTATTTTTCAATAGTAGGATAACGCTGTCTAAAGGAAACGAGAATAGAAATAGTCTTTTTTCGAGTAGATAGATTAGTTCTTAGGTACTTGCTCAAATCAAACCAAACTTTTTCACACTAAACACTTTTTGAACAAAGTTTTCAAAAACACTTTGTAACACTCTTGAGGACAGAAACAAGGATTAAAATGAAGTAAGACAAAACTTTTCAAAACAAACACACACAAGCAATTTTTTTATTTTTAAAAGATGAGCAAGTACCTAAGAGCCCATGGAAAACCATGGATAGAAAGGGTGCTAATACCTTCCCTTTCCATAATCTACCCCCCGTACTCAAAATCTCGAAAAAGGAATTTTTCTGTGCTTTTTTCCTTTCCAGTTGGATAAAATAAAAGTCGGTGGCGACTCTTGCTTACCGCGACATTTTGCAAACACAAACGCAAAATGCAAACCAGCATTTTCCAAAACAGTCGGTTCTGCCACCGTATCACAGAACTGGCGACTCTGTTGGGGACTTATAAGTGGGGTATACCTTAGGATTTAGTTCATCATAAATTGCTTCTCTTGTTTGTTTTGGTTGCTTTACTTTTAAGGGTTTTGTTTGGGAGTTACTATAGATCCTAACCCGGATCTGAGGACACCTTTTAGGTAAGTAGAAATAAATTGTGAGGGAACTGTACAGCGTAGACCGATACGGTTGAAGTAGTAGCTACATTGATGTGGCACATTGGTTGGTACCGGTATCCCTTATGGAGAAACGAGGAGAATACGGGGCTGCTATGTGTGTCGTTAAGCATCAACTGACCTTAAAACCTTTAATCGACCAACTTGGCCATTAGAAAGTAGTGAGATAGTCGGCCTCGGCATAAAGCTAAGAACTGGTTGATACTCGATGCTACACTCATTGAGACCATACTCTCGAGATAGTTCCAGCCGCAAGAAAAGATTGTGTGAGCTGAAACTATGACCGATGGAGGATGGTCAGTGATATTGAGAACCTCTAGAACCCGGTTACTTTTGCTAGGACAGGTTGAAACCAACTGAACTTCAAGAGGGTAATACCTTTGACTCCATGCAAGCCTTAAACTTAAGGGCTTTTGTGTGACTTGTTTACCTTTGCCATGCCTGTTATCTGCTATACCTGTTGTTTTTATCATGACGTCATGCATCATAACATGGCATTCATATTTCATTACACTAACCATTTCAAAGACCAAGGGGATTTATCTTTGTTCTGTTTTGCAGATTATGGCTTCTGTGCGTAGAAATACCATCTGAGTTAACTTTGTGCCAATACCTGCTCAACTCAAATAGTTAGCCTCAAGAGTTTCTGAGACTTCTATGTTCATTAAAAGACATGGTCAAATTCTTAGCCTGGTCACCTCAAAATTTGATGAGCAGATGATGAGTGTACTTTTCTAGTTCTTCGATCCTGTGCATCATTGCTTCACCTTTCCAGATTACCAGCTGGTTCCCACTTTAGAAGAGTTCTCTCATTTATTGGGCATATCCATCCTTGAGCAGGTACCCTTCACAGGTATGGAAGAGGTTCTTAGACCAGAAGACATTGCCTCAGCTCTGCATCTGAAACGGGCTGATGTAGTATCCAATTGGGAAACACGAAGCGGGGTCGAAGGGTTCTTAGCCAAATTTCTGATAGATCATGGTCATCTATTCTGGGATAATTTGGATTTTCAGGCTTTTGAAGATGTCTTGGCTCTCCTTATCTACGGTTTGGTTCTCTTCCTGAATCCAGACTCCTTTATAGATGTGCATGCTGTCAAGATTTTCATTTCTCGCAATCATGTGCCTACTCTACTGGGTGATATCTTACATGCCCTCTACACTCGTACTGTGCAAAGAAGAGGGACTCTTATGTGTTGCATGTCATTGTTGTCGAGGTGGTTTATTTTGCACCTCCCTAAGTCTGTGCTGAAGAACGAAGAAGGTTTGGGATGGTCCTACAGAATAATGTCACTTGCCCATACAGACATTCTTTGGTGTTCCCGGGCTATGGTAGACACTACTGTCATTGATCGTTGTGGGGGATACCCTAATGTCCCTTTGCTTGGAATCAGAGGGGGTATAACCTACAATCCTTGTTTAGCTTTGCGACAATTTGGTCGTGCTCGGAGAGACGGTCTCTATGAGCTACTTCTTGAGGATATTGCCTTTGACTACAAGGAAGACGTTAAGGAGCATCGTCGGAGGTTTATACGAGCTCGGGGCATGGTGAATAGATCTGACCCCCAAGAGTTGGGACCAAGGACTTCCCTTCCTATGCAGCCTTACCTACAATGGGTCCAAGCTCGTGCCCAGAAGCTTGGGATGCCCTATGAAGCAGTATTACCAGTAATTGTGCAGCCCACTAATGAAGAAGGCGTTCCTTACACGGTTCTTTATCCTTACATGCCCACTGATCCTGGGGCATTGCAGAGGTCTTGGATTCAGCTGAAAGAGGAAAGGGATACTTACCGGGAGAAGTACCATGAGCAAGAAAGGAAGATTTTGAAGCTCACCAGGCAGCTCGAGAAAGAAAAAGTGATCAATGACTACGTCAGCACGAAGGGGAAGCGTTCATGGGATTTTTTATTTTTGCTTTTCTAGTTTTAGATTTGTTTTTAATTTACTTCTTTGTAATGCCTTGAAGGCATTGTTGAACCTTTTACAAGTTATTCTAATAAAGTTTGTTCACTTTTGGTTCGCAAATTTAAATCTCCCAAAGTCTTTAAAATCATTACATACACATCCCATTATGATGCACATCATTACAGGTACCATTATAGGTTTCTCATCTCCTTCGCTGTTTATTTCATTAGAAATGTCTTCTGATCAAGCCATCAAAGATCTTCAGGCACATAACGCCCAATCCCAAGAGATGTTCTTGAGCTTAGCTAAAGGGAAAGAGGATTTGAAGACTCTCATTCTGAAGGAGAAGAAGAAGAAGAAGAAGAAGAAGAAGAAGGTCGTTCTTCTGAGTATGGGCAAAAGGTTTGGGAATAGGTTGCAACAGCAAGCTGATCTGATCTCCTCGTCCAAGGATAGGGAAATTAAGAAGAAGAAAACGGCTTCAGTCCTGCGGTTTCTGATAATGATACTGATTTTGATGATGAGCAATATCCTCCTTCCGAAGATAGGTACAAGCAGCTAGAAGACCGGTTGAGTGCTATGGAGATTCAAAATATCACTGGTTTGGATTTCGGAGAACTGGGATTGGTATAGGGAGTGGTGATCCCTCATAAGTTCAAGGCTCCGGTTTTTTCTAAGTATGATGGAGTGTCCTGTCCGAAACTCTATCTTCGCTCGTATGTCAGGAAAATTCAACCCCACACTGCTGACAGAAATTTGTGGGTACATTTCTTTCAAGATAGTCTGTCAGGGACTCAGCTTGAATGGTTTTATCAATTGGAAGGAGCCAACGTCTGAAACTGGGAAGACCTTGCTGCTGCTTTTTACAGAAAGTATCAGTATAACACCGACCTTGCTCCTACTCGTACTCAGCTCCAGGGTATGTCTATGGGTGCAAGTGAAGGTTTTAAGGACTATGCTCAAAAATGGAGAGATTTGGCTGGCAGGGTTCAACCCCCTTTGTCTGATAGGGAGTTGGTTGACATGTTTCTAGGGACGTTATCTGGTCCATTTTTCAATCATCTGATCGGTAGTTCATCATCTGGGTTTACTGAGTTGATCTTGACTGGAGAGAGAGTAGAAGCTGGCATCCGAAGTGGTAAAATACAGAAGGATACTTCATCAAGTGTAGTGAAGAAGCCTTTCACCGGTAAGAAAGAAGCTAGTGCAGTCTACAGCCCGACGGGCCAAAGCAGACTTGAACACCGTTAAGCAGTAAATGCGGTAGTGATATCAAGACCCACAGTTGCTCCATAATGCAATAATCAACAAAGGGTGGAAGGCCACAAAGGCAGTACACTCGGCTCAATATGACCTTGTCTCAAATTCTACCACAACTATTGAAGACCAATCTGGTAACTCTGAGGGAGGCCCTAAAGAACCCCAACACCACTTCTCCCCACTATAACCCGAATGCCCGTTGCGCCTATCACTCCGAGAGTCCAGGTCATAATACAAACAATTGTTGGGCCTTGAAAAACAAAGTGCAAGACTTGATCGAAGCCAAAGAGATTGAGTTTGACGCTCCGGAAAAGCCCAACGTCATAACTGCTCCCATGCCCAAACATGGTCATGGAGTAAATGTTGTGGACGATGATTTATTTGTGACCTCTGTGGAAGAAATTTCTACTCCTTTGATGACAGTAAAGAAGAATTTGTTGTTAGCCGGTTTATTTCCGGGCTATGGTGAAGGTTGCCACATGTGTTCAATGTTGTCTGCTGGTTGCCACTTATTGAAATCGGGTGTTCAGCGCCTGATGGACAATAAAGAGATCTTGTTCGAAAAGACTTTGATTCTGTTAGTTCCAATTCAATATGTTGCCATCATAACCATTTTCGCCAATCCTTCCAAGGTTTCCTCGATAAAACCTGTTAGGATTACATTCGTCCAAAGAATTGCTCTGTTAATAATTATTGTCCCTGGTTCTATCCCATACACTTCGGACAAGGTTGTCCCATGGCATTATGGTGCTGATGTGTATTACCATGGTATTAAGCAAGAGTTGAAGAATGAAGAAGCTGATACTAATGTCAGCAATATTTCCAGTGCTAGCAAGGTCACCAGAAGCGGAAGACTCTTTTCTCCCGAGATTTCCCCTCTAACTGTCCATAAACCTATTATTATTCCATCTACTAGTACATCAACTACTGTTCCAGTTCCTACTGTAGTTATCACCCCTGTCGCCGAGCCATCTGAGACTCGGGGCAAAGAAATCACAGGTGAGCCTGCCCGGAAGGAGGCGCCTAGAAAAATCATGTTGGAAGCCTCTAAACAAGAGATAGAAGAAATTTTGAAGATTATCAAGAAGAGCAACTACAACGTAGTCGAGCAGCTGGGGCAGACCCCATCAAAAATCTCCATGTTGTCCTTGTTGTTGTGTTCTGAAGCCCATGCGAAGGCTCTAATTTCATTTCTCAAGACTGCGCATGTGCCGCAGGAAACTTCAGCTGACCAATTCAAAGATTGCATAGCTAGCTTGACTGTCGACAATGGGTTGGGTTTCTCAGATGCAGATCTGACGGCTAAAGGAAGAAATCAAAATGACGCTTTGCATGTCTCGATTGAGTGCAGGGGCACTACTATGGCCCATGTACTGGTGGATACCGGGTCCTCATTGAATGTTTTGCCAAAGAAAGCGTTAGACCGTCTGGATTGTGAAGATTTGATTCTGAAGCCGAGCAATATTGTGGTAAGGGATTTTGACGGGTCAAAAAGGATGGTGCATGGGGAGGTGGACATCCCTATTAAAGTTGGCTCTCATACTTTTGGATCCACCTTCTATGTAATGGACATCAAACCAACGTATTCTTGCTTGCTGGGTCGCCCTTGGATTCATAGGGCTGAGGCGGTGACTTCAACGCTCCATCAAATGCTGAAATATTCGGTAAAGGGGAAGATTGTCACGGTACGGGGTGAAGAGGAGTACATGGTGAGTCATCTCAATTCCTTTCACTACATGGAGATGGATAGGGAGTTCATCGAAACTCCTTGTCAGAACTTTGAAGAGGTCCCTCATACTTTAGCGTCAACTGAAGTTGTTACTGACAAACCTCCGATGAAGATGGCTTCTCTCAAGGATGCCAGGGCTGTAATCGAAGAAGATGGGTATACCGATTGGGGTCAGCTTCCTAATTTCACGCACAAAACTGACAAATTTTGTTTGGGCTTTACTACAGGATCTTAAAGAGTTATTAGGCGCGCACAGATTGGAAGAACTCCTCTGCATATCAGCAATCAGGGAGTTAATGCAATTGAAGATGATGAAGAGGATTCAGATATCGACAGTTGGATCTACCCAACAACCAATGGTGGATTGAACAACTGGACGGCGAAGGAATTCATACATGTTTCTTTTATTCCATAATAATTGACTTTTGTTTTAAGAGTTGTAATAAACAGTTTGAAACTTTACGGCTTGGTGCCTTGCCCGGTGCACTTTGGCCTTGCTTGTGAGGGCTTATTATTTGTCATTTTCATATATCATTAATAAATCATTGGACGTTTCTTGCATTACAAATTTTGCGCTCCTTGTTTTTCTTTTCTATCTCTCGCTCTATTAAAACAGCTATTCTCTTACACACACTCACGTATCATAATGCAAATCCATATCCACTCTGGATCCCATTGATAACAACTCTGCTACTGCCAGTTATGACTTCAAAAATCCGATCAACCAAGCTGAGGACGAAGGTGAGGATGATTGTGAGGTTCCTGGAGAGCTTGCTAGGTTGTTACTACAGAAAGAAAAGGCCATACAGCCTCATGAAGAGCTAGTTGAATCAGTGAATTTGGATACAGACGAAGACAGGAAAGAGGTCAAGATAGGTGTGAACCTGGAGGCTAGTGTCAAGCAGAGGTTAATACAAATGCTACGCGACTATGTTGAGATCTTCGCTTGGTCTTATGAAGATATGCCTGGTTTGGACACTGATATTGTGGTACACTGCCTACCAACCAAAGAAGACTGTCCTCCGGTAAAGCAGAAGGTTCGCCGTATGCGCCCTGAGATGTCTGAGAAAATCAAAGTTGAGGTCATGAAACAGTTCGACGCGGTATTTTTAGCCGTCACTTCTTATCCGCAGTGGGTTGCCAACGTTGTTCCGGTGCCTAAGAAAGATGGTAAGGTACGGATGTGTGTGGACTATAGATATCTGAACAGGGCAAGCCCCAAGGATAATTTCCCACTTCCTCACATCGATGTTCTGGTCGACAACACCGTGCAGCATAAGATCTTCTCCTTCACGGATGGTTTCTCTGGCTACAATCAGATCAAGATGGCTCCCGAAGACATGGAGAAGACAACCTTCGTTACACAGTGGGGCACCTTCTGTTACAAGGTAATGCCTTTTGGGTTGAAGAATGCTAGGGCAACTTATCAACGCGCCATGGTCGCTTTGTTCCACGACATGATTCACCATGAGATTGAGGTTTATGTTGATGACATGATCGCAAGGTCCCAGATTGAGGAAAAACACCTTGACCATCTCCAGAAATTGTTTGACAGGTTGAAAACGTACAAGCTGAGGTTGAACCCGAACAAGTGTACCTTCGGGGTAAGGTCTGGTAAGATGCTGGGTTTCATCGTCAGTGATAAGGGTATCCAGGTGGACCCTGCCAAGGTAAAATCCATACAGGAGATGTCGGCTCCCCGCACAGAAAAGGAAGTTAGAGGCTTTTTGGGACGTCTGAATTACATTGCCAGGTTCATTTCACACCTAACCGCTACTTGTGAGCCAATCTTCAAGTTGTTGAAGAAAGATCAAGTGGTAAAGTGAAATGACGAGTGCCAGACCGCTTTCGAAAGAATCAAGGAATACCTCCAAGAGCCACCTATTATGATGCCTCCAGTTTAAGGAAGACCTTTGATCTTATACTTGACAGTACTGGACAATTCAATGGGGTGTGCGATGGGGAAGCATGACGAGTCTGGCCAAAAAGAGCATGTTATTTACTACCTTAGCAAAAAGTTTACCGAATGTGAGACCCGATACTCATTGCTCAAGAAAACTTGTTGCGCTTTGGCATGGGTTGCTCGCTGGCTGAGACAGTATATGCTGACTCGCACCACCTTATTAATATCAAAGATGGATCCAATTAAGTATATCTTCGAAAAGCCTGCCTTATCCGAAAGAATAGCAAGATGGCAGATGATCTTAACTGAGTATGACATCCAATACACAACCCAAAAAGCAATCAAGGGGAGTGTGTTGGAGGATCATTTGGCGCATCAGGCCGTGGATGACTACCAATCCATGAATTTCAAGTTCCTGGATGAGAACATCATGTTGGTGACCGACTGTGAAGAACCTGGACCGGATGAAGGACCTGAGGAAGGATCCCGATAGTCTATGTATTTTGATGGAGCATCAAACGCGTTGGGTAATGGCATTGGCGCTGTGATCATATCTCCTGAGGGCTGTCATTCTCCGTTTACCGCCCGATTATGTTTTAACTGCACCAACAATATGGAGGAGTATGAAGCATGTATCCTGGGTCTTCGAGCTGCTATTGACCTGAGGATTAAGTTCTTGAGTGTATTCAGAGATTTTGCTCTAGTGATCAGCCAGATCAAAGGCGAGTGGGATACGAAGCACCCAAATCTTATTCCTTACAAAGAGTATATATTGACATTGCTCCCACACTTTGAGGAGATAACCTTTGAACATTTCCCCAGAGAAGAGAACCAGTTGGCGGATGCGCTAGCTACCTTGTATTCTATGTTCAAAGTCAAGTGGGACAATGAAGCTCCCCAGATTATCATTGAGAGGTTGGACAAACCCGCACATTGTTGTGACATTGAGACTGAAGAGGTAGCGGATAAACCCTGGTTTCACGAGGTAAAGAGGTATCTTGAGGCTCAAGAATACCCCGATGGGGCATCTATTAATGATAAGAAGTTCTTGATAAGGTTCGCTGCGAAGTTCTTCATCAATAATGGGATTCTTTATAAGCGTAATCTTGATTCAACCTTACTGCAATATGTGGACAAAAGTGAGGCGGAAATAATCATGATAGAGTTACATGAAGGTACTTTCGGAACTTATTCCAGTGGGCATACCATGGCAAAAAAGATCCTACGGGCTGGATATTATTGGTCCACTATGGAAGCCGATTGTTATCAGCATTCTTGAACCAGTCATAAGTGCCAAGTTTATGCTGATAAGGTGCATGTACCTCCAGTTCCTCTGAATGTTCTGACAGCTCCTTGGCCCTTTGCAATGTGGGGCATCGACATGATTGGCGAGATCATACCTACTGCGTCTAACGGGCATCGCTTCATTCTGGTAGCAATTGATTATTTAACAAAGTGGGTTGAGGCAACTTCCTTTGCTACAGTAACCAAGAACGTCGTGACGCAGTTTATCCGACACAATCCGATTTGTCAATACGGTGTACCAGAGAGGATCATCACGGACAATGGTACAAATCTCAACAATACGATGATCATCGAGCTCTGCAAACAGTTCAAGATACAGCATCATAACTCTTCTCCCTACCGGGAGAAGATGAATGGGGTTGTTGAAGCAGCTAATAAGAACATCAAGAAGATTATACAAAAGATGACGGTGACCTACAAAGACTGGCACGAGATATTACCATTCGCTCTTCATGGGTACCGTACCTCAGCATGGACGTCAACAGGGGAAACACCCTATTCTCTGGTGTATGGCATGGAGGCAGTCCTACCCATCGAAGTCAGATACCCTCTCTCCGGATTATGAAGGATACGGGTTTGAGCGAAGACAATTGGATCCAAACCCGGCTTGATCAGTTGAACTTAATCGATGAAAAGAGACTTATTGCTATTTGTCATGGTCAGACGTATCAAAAGCGAATGATCAAGGCTTTTAACAAGAAAGTCAGGCGTCAAGAATATCAAGTCGGGGATCTTGTGATCAAACGCATCATACTACCACAAGGTGATCCCAGGGGAAAATAAATCCCCACCTACGAAGGGCCATTTGTGGTTAAGAATATTTTCTTCGGAGGAGCTATGATTCTAACCACCATGGATGGTGACGACCTTCCTCACCCCGTCAATGTTGACATAGTGAAAAGATACTACGCATAATCAAAGACCCGCTAGGTTGACTGGCCTAGGCAAAAATAAGGGCTTCCCGGCGAACCAAAAGGGTTCGGGAAAAAGTAAGGGATGAAAATGAAAAAAAACTGTACACTCGGCAAGTCGAAAACCTGAAAAGGCGGCTTGGGCAAAAAAGGGTATCCCGGTGGACTAAAAACCCGAAAGGGTGGTCCAGGCAAAAATTAGGGATTGAAGCGTAACACTATGTCTCATTGGATCATCTTACAAATAGACTTCGGTATCGACTATCAAGCTCGGACGACGCCAATCAATCTGATCTACCTTCGACCAAGTAGCAAAGTGATGAGAAGCTCAAAGATATAAAGGCAATAGTAGAGTTGGAACCCAGTGGGATTGTTTCACATAGTTGTTTTTCTTTCTTTTACACAAATTGTATAATTTCTATTCTTCGGCGGTGTTCTCTTACTAGGACGTCAGCCTCTTTGTACAAAACTCCTATTACAGGCCAACTTCAAAAATCAATACAATTCATTTTCACGAGAAATCTGAACTTGTTTTGCTTTTTTCTATTTTGTTTTGCAAGAGCATCCAATGATACATTTTTTATATATGCATTTGAAAATAATTGATGCTCATAAATACTTACACAAGAAACAAAAGACAATTACTCGTAATTCCAGGAACAGGGGCAAACAAGAAATGTCCAAACCTTATGGTTGCTCTATCCACCAGGTACAGGGATCGAACCAGCTTGAGAATATGACTAAAGGTACATACACTCCCCACAGAGTAGGAAGTATCCGAAGACAGTGGTGTTAATCCTCCCCAAGCAAAGTTTATATATCACCAGCAATAAAAGATTACCATTTGCTGAGTTTATTTCTCCCACAGGCAGAGATTCAATCCCCGACAGAGTTCATTATCACAAGCAATGGCAATTCATCCCCCAGCGGAGTGGTTTCTCCAAATCGGCAGATCGTCCAATAGAGTATCTCTCTTCCCCGCAGAGTCAGTCTCCCACAAGGTTATTCTCAAACAGAGTTTCTCCCAGAGAAGTGTTCTCAAGCAGAACAGACGCAAGACTCTGGTTAATCATCTTCGGTCCCTATCCCCAACAAGAACGAATAACTCACCTCCTTATACTCTCCAACAGCAGTCCGGGATTTATTCTCCCTAGCCGGAGAATATCACAAGAACATTGCATATCCATACATCATAGCATACACATATGTATCATACAGCACAATCTCATTTATTTTGAGAATATAATTACTCAATACATTTCATACATCATGACATTACATACGACTAACTCTTTACCTTTCAGGGAAAGATACCATCAAGTTCTCACAAGTTTTCTCTGGTTCAGTCAAATTGATACTAAGATTTCTATTCCAGTTCAAGCTATGAAGCCCGGGAGTCGACCGGATAATATCTTGATTTCTCCAGAATACTACGAAGCCTGGAATCGACCAGATAGTGGTATATCTTAAATACAAGCCATGAAGCCTGGAATCGACCAGATAATGGTATAAGACGCTATGAAGACTGGATCACGACCAAATAGCAGC
This sequence comes from Vicia faba, assembly GCA_948472305.1. NCBI lineage: Eukaryota > Viridiplantae > Streptophyta > Magnoliopsida > Fabales > Fabaceae > Vicia > Vicia faba. Next base: position 311,901,139 of record OX451738.1, on the reverse strand, counting down.
AAAGGACACTGAAGCCTGGGACACGGCCAGATAACAGTATAAGGTACTACAAAGCTTAGAATTCGACCAAATAGCAATTCACTCGGCCAATTACTATGAAGCCCAGAAATCGACTGGATATTAGTATGCCTTAAAATCATATGGAAGCCCGGATGCGACCGGATAACCACCTAACTCCTTCTGAAGCCTGGAGCACGACCAGATAAGAATTGATAAGTTGCAAAGTCTGGAGCACGACCAGATAGCAAGCCTAATCTCGTCTCCCTAGTAAGTCACTGTAAAGCCTGGAGCACGACCAGATAGCAGCCAGTCTTATTTTCCTCAGCAAATCACTGTAAAGCCTGGAGCACGACCAGATAGCAGTCAATTTTTCACCTCCTCAACTAAGAGGTGATCCCCCAGTAGAATAACAGATAACTAAAGCTCCTAAAATTCTACATTTCTCAAGACAGAGACTAGCATTCCCCACCATAGTTCTCCTCAACAACAGGTGTACGGTATCTCGCAAAGGAATCTCTCATGCGATCGACACTTCTCCAAATGGAATCTATAAGCCCATTCCCAATATCGCAAGACAAGTACAACTTCATGCGAGTGCAAATTTCTGGGCACTCTAGTGTTCAATCATCTTCCACCTTTGGATCACGAAAGGCAGACAAGCCAATCTACATCCTCAGGTTTAAGAAGATTGAACAGGGGCAAATGTTGTACCCCAAAATTTACCCTCCCATATTTCTCAATATATGTCAAGTGAGGTCCTCAAATTTCTCAAAGAAGTCCAAGAGTTGACCAGACAAACTCTCTCCTAAGGCAATCTACCCCAAATTAGGGTTTCAGTTTGCATCAAGATGTTTAAGTCCAAAGGATCACAAATGCTCACTATTGTCCTAATATGTTCTCAAGATCATCCATTTCAAGTTTCAAGCCTTGCAGTGGAAGTTTGCTTAGTCAATTGCTCAAAGGCCTGAAAATCGACTGTGCTAGGGCAAAAGTCAACTGTGGCCCACATACAGTCAAACCTCAAGTTTTTTTGTCAACATTATCATTTTGAAGTATTATTCATCATTTTATCAAAGGTTGATCATGATTCCTCAAGGATTTCAAACAATTCATCAAAACCCAAAAGTTGTTAAATTAGGGTTTTGTAGGAAAAGTCAACTCAACTTTGACCAAGCATAACTTTCTCATACTTTATCAAAAATGACCCATCCAAAGCTCATTTTGAAGAGGGTGAAATTCCCTACAATCCATATTCATCTCCCAAGTTCAAAATATGCACTCACAAGAAGATATAAATTTGGACATTATAGGTCATTTTGGAAAGTCAACAAAAACACCTTTTATGTCAAAGCTTCATACATGAACATGGAAGACTCAATTGAGATGAGACCAAAAAGGTTGCTTATAGGACATTTTGATACGGTGGGAGAACTGACTTGAGGTTTTGCGTTTGTGTTCGCAAATGTTTTGGTTTAGCAAGAGTCGCCACCGACTTTTATTTTATCCAAAAGGAAAGGTAAAAAAGCACAGGAAAGACCTTTGAGATGTTTTCTTGAGTTCGGGGGGTAGATTATGAAAAGGGAAGGTGATAGCAGCCTTTTCATCCATGGTTTTCCATGGGCTCTTAGTTACTTGTTTAGATCACTTGCTTTGCTTTTCCAATTGTTTGAAATGGTGCTTTGTGTGGTTTTTGAATGTACTTTGAAAAGAGGCCTTTGCTTAGGCAATCTTTGTAATGATTATTGTTTGTAAGAATGTATACAAAGATGTTTGTCTTTTGAAAAATGTTTCAATGTTTTGAAAGTTGTTTGGAAATGTTTTTAAAGTGTGTGTGTGTTTGTTTGAAAATAGCAAGGATTATTTTGAAATTGATCAAGTAACTAGAAGCTTATCTACCTACTCAAAAGTATTTCTTGTACATTTTTATTCCTTTGATGTTGTTGTTTTACCATTGCATTTGGTAAACAACCCTATCTTTGGATGTTAAACGGGACGGGCGTGGGTCATCGTATGACCATGATAGCAATGGTGCCAAGTATCTTAGCTTGTTTGAGGGACTAAGATCATTTGTTTTTAGGAAACCTTTTGATAGCGTCATCGAGGGACTATGATCTTTTATTTTTGTTGGATTTTGCCAAGATACCTAGCATGCATACCATGGTCATTTTGTAAGGCAACCAAGTGGGTGAAATCCTAGAGGTGCTTGTGTGCAATGTGTTGTCATTTTTCATGCATTTTTGTCTTGTATTAGGTCATGCTATTTGTTTAATTTTTGTCTTATCATACAAACCCTAATTTACTAAACATGTATATAATGCGATAAATTGCGTAAAGTAAATCTAAGCTATTACAACAATATTATGGGAGGGGGGATACAAGTTTTTGAATAGGGATATTTGCACAAAATAAAACCCTAATTCACTATTACAACCCAATTGAATTTATTGTACAATAAATAAATAAACAATTATTTAAATATGCAATAAAATGTAAATATGCAAAAAAATGTTTGGTAATTGTTTTATGTATGAGAAAATAAAATTATCTAAGTCTTAAAAATAAGAAAAAATAATATTATTATTTTTGAAAGGGGAAACCCTAATTTTTGTTTTTAAAAGAAAATATATGTTTTCTAATATTTATTTGTCCATTTTTGTTTAAGAAAAATAATAATAATATTATGTACAAATATTAAAAATTAATTATGTATGAAAACTAAATATTTAAATGTGTATACTATAATAAAATAAAATATATAAGTATTTTTATTATTATTTACAAATTTATTTAAGAAAATAAGTTTTATAAACCTAATAAACTATTTTTATGCAAAAAAAAATAATAAAAAAATAAAATAAAATGTAAAAAATTAAGAAAATATTTTTGGGATATTTAATGTTCAGAAAAAAAATAACAAAGTCAATAATCACAAAAGAAATAAAAAAATATGCAAAATATAAATAAAAAAATGGGCCAAGGGGGTGCAAATAGGAAACAGGGGGTGTGAAAAGTAGAAGGCCCAAGGCGCCAGGCCCAGGACAGCTTCGTCCCTGTCTTTCAGCTCCCTTCTGCGTGCGTTTCTGAGCCAAACCTATATCTTGCTCTAGCTTGCATGAAATCAAAAACTCATAACATAAAAAGTGTAGCTTGTGAACTCACGATTCCAATGATATAAAATTTGAAACCTAACTCTAAGAAACCAGGGAGAATTTCAGTGGCCCTAATTCTTGACCTAATTTTTTCATGAACTTCAACAATCAAATACTCTTAGCTCAGTTAATATAAATAGAAACTATGCATATGTACAGCTTAAGCAAGTTAAGGACTACATTTTTGCTTCACAAATCGTGACCTAAGGATGCCTAAATAAGGAGATAGAACTTTGAAAAATACTTTGTTCAGTTGAGTTTGGATATGGCAATATGGGGGCTTTGAGTGAGGCCTGAAGATTGTGTGAGCTTCCTTGAAGGTCCCTCAAGCCTTCCCAATGCTCAGCTGGCTTTGTAGATGCTTGAATCTCCTTGTAGAAGTCAACCTGCAAACCTCCAAAATGAAAATGGTGAAGCTTGAAATAGGGATTACAGTTGCAAGATAAGGGCCTGGACAGCTTAGGTAGGATGTATGTAGAGTGTTTGAAGCCTTGAAACAAGAAACGCACGAGCCAATATTGATTTGGCAAGGGTTCTGTAGATGATGCCCTGTTTGGGCAGAAAAATGTGATTTTGGTGTTTGAGAATGTTTGGGATGTTAGCAATTCGTGCTTAGGCTTGTTACAAAGTTCTGAAGTTGTTTCAAATGATACAAAGTCTTGCCTTTAACAGATACACAAGTTGTCTTGACTTTTGCAAGTTTGCTTGCTTTTGAAGAAAGTTGACATGACCAATGCCAAAGGCCTGTACAAGCTTGATGGTTAGCTGCATAGGGTTGGTGTACTTTGCCTAATAACTTTGGATCTTGTTTGCAACAAAAGATCAGGTCCATGGCTCAAGATTTGCAAAGTTGTAAAAAGCTAGCTTTATGAAAGTAGTATTATGAACTTTATGCCATAAATGGATTAATTCATTGTATAATGCTCCAAAGATCAAAATAAAGCCATTGTCCACTGAATTAGAATTCAATTATGGAGTGTAGAAAGGATTGGGACCTGTAATTCCAAGTACAAGCATGCTAGGACAGATTTGCAACTTGAACCATGGTGAAAATGCCTTGAACAAAAGTGATAAATTTCCATTTTCCTTTCTTCAATTCTCCCTAACCATAAATGATCTTGGAGAGTTCTTGGACATTTTGGAAATCTTGTAACATGATCTACAATACATATTTGAAATGAATTTTGATATTCCTCTTGGAACTAGGTGAAAGATTGTCATGAAGTTAGGTCAAAAATCTGCCTAAACTAGGGCAAATTTTCACTAAGTTAAAAAGTTTATGGACCCTTATTCACAAAATCATAACTTGAGATCCAAGCATCTTTTTGGAAAACTTTGTGATTCAAAGTTGTAGATTTCATGGAGGACTACAACTTTCATGTTGGAAGTTTTCTTTGAATCCAATTTCATCATGGTGAAAAAGTTGTGGAAAGTTGGGGAAAAATAAGAAATTTCCATAACTTAGAAAAATTCTAAGTTATGAAAAATTTCAAATTAAAACCCTAATTTTCAAAATTAGATTTCTTGGTCAACAAGTTTCACATTTTGACACATCTTGATGAATTATGACCCTTGGCACTTGATTTTGACCAAAAAGTCAAAGTTTGACTTTTTAGTGTACAGTTGACTTTTGATCAGTTGACTGCAAAATTCATTTGTCAATCCTATGCATTTGAGATCTTTTGAACTATGTGATTAGGTGAAGATGATGATATTGAGTCCTTGAAATCATGCTTGAACCCAATTGGCCATTGGCTAGGTTAAAAATCATAAATTGCCCTTTCTCAGTCAAAACCCTAATTTTGACCATTTTGCCCTTTTGGTGATCTGATCAAATTTCTTGAGGAGTTGTGGTCCAAACTTGATCAAATGGTTCATAGGAGCCTAGAATGTTGTTGTGGGTCAAAAATTATGAATTTTTATTGTAAATTGTCCATGGTTGACTTTTTCCCCAATATAGCTGATTTTTAGGTCAACTGTCCAATTGACTGGGCAAAAATGTGATTCAATGCTTGAAACTTGGTATGAGCAATCTTAGGGGTCCAAGATGGTGTATGAAAGTCACATGAAGCATTCATGGTCCAAAAATCCTTTTGCAAACTCAAACCCTAATTTCAGGCTATCAGTGCAAGGTGAGGTCTTGAGCTGAGCAAACCCTAATCTGGTCTTGAATCCAAGAAGTCTTGTGAGGAGAATCTTGATAATATGAGAGGGAAAATTTTGGGGTACAACAGACATCTTAAGCTTTCTAAAAAGTCCAAGAACACCTCCCTAGGATCAAAATTGAGAGAGTTGTACATTGGTAAAGTTGACCCTTTTTGCAAAATTGCCAAAAGTCAAATGTGGCCAAAATTGCATTTTTTGCCAAATGGCCCCAACTTTTTATGCTTGCACTAAGTTTGTAATGTGACCCACGACCCATGATCCCTTCCATTTGTCATTCTTTTATTTTTGTCATTTATTTTGATTTTATTTCAATTAAATCAAATAAAATCAAAATAAAATCATGAAAATATCAAAAACTAATCAAAGCTTGAGATTTTGTGCATGTTTAGGTCTATTATACAGCTGGAGATGGAATCAAATCGTGCAAGGCTCATATGGATACAAAAAGATTGCATTTTGCTTGATTTGGAAATATTTTGTACAATGATCAAATCATGAATCAATAATCATAATTGGAGAGATTTGATACAAGTTTGCAACCCTAATTCATTCTAGGGTACATAAGGGGCGATTGCAGATCAAAAAGAAAGAGATTGGAGGCATGTAAAAGAGAAAGCAAGTTTCAAAAAATTCAAGAAAAGTGGCAAACTGATTTCCACGTTTCAGGCCAATTCAAAGCACTCTAGCCATCCCAAACGATTGTTGGACATCCCAGGAACGTGTTTCAACCATTAACAAGCTTTCCCATGTTCAGAATTGCACTGTAAGGGTCACACGGTTCATCTCTTTTCTTGAATTTGCATATCTTAATTTTGGCATCTTTAACATGATTTATTAGCATATTCTTGATCCTTGAGTTATTTGCAAGCTATTGATAATATCCAATTGCGTTTTCACTGACTATACATCAAGATGCCATAGTTAGGGTTCTTGCTTCGTTTTTAGGGTTTTTCTGTACAGGAACAATTGGCCATGGATAATGGTACCATGATGATCATGAGGTTGCAACGAGTTGATTGGTACCATTGGTTGTGATTTATCATGCTTGCATAAGATTTTGGAGATGCACAGGGTTGTACCTACGCCCAGCGTCCGTAGCTAAAAGTAGTTTGTCTAAGACGACAGAGGAGGCGAAGGAGACGATGGCGTGGCGTGCTGTGAATGGGCCATTTGAATTGCACGCGTTTTAAGAATTCACTTTTTGTTTTTACCATATAATAATTATTGGTTATTTTTTATACAACAAATACAACCAGCTCAGCTGGCAAGCGCGTAGTGGATGAAGGTTCAAGGACCTGGGTTCGATCCCCAGGTCCCAACAATGTTGCATATTATTTTTCCTTGTGTGATCAGGTATACAGGCGTCCCATAAGTCCACCATGCATCCTCAGTATCCAACCAACCAGATCATCAGCATGCCAGATCCAAGGCTTCCCACATGAGGGTCCACCATACGCCCAGTCAAGCACATGCATAGGATTGGCAAAGTCAACAAGGGCCAAGGAGTTTGTTGGGCTCATATTTTCCAGCCACACCCCCCTTTTTCTGAAAACCACCAGGCTCATTTTATTGCTTTTCTAATTTTTCTTATTTAATTTTATTTGTTTAAATTGTTTTCTAACACAAATAATTTCTTTTTTTTCACAAAAAATCATAAAATCAATTTTCACAAATTTAGAATTAGGTTTTTTTATTTTATCAAATTTAATTTAATATTAGTTTTAATTTAATTTAGGATAATTCTAACTTTTTATGTCATTAAAATCAAGTAGGAAAAATTAGGGTTAACCCTTGATTTAATTTTTATCTCTTTTCTTTCATAAAATAAAAAATACAAAAATAGGTTCATTTATTTATTGTTCTTAATTTAAATTAATTAGTAATTAGGTTTTTTTATTCATCCAATTAAACTCTATTTTTCTCAAAATAATCAAAAACAACAAAAAATGATTTTTCTTTAAATTGCAAATTAGGTAGTTGGGGTCAAAATCCTAAATCTCTCGTTTTCGATTCATCGCGTGCGTTTATTATTTTTGCAATATTAATGTAACTGCTCACGGTATGTAATAGTTTTATTAGGATTTTCTTTTATTTATCGTTTTACGGGTTTCTTGGCTATGTAATTAATCCCTACCCCGAAGCCTTGTAATAGCGTAGTTTTTATTTCTCGCATTTTAATTCTCGCAAATATTAACTGTTAGATGTATGATAATAGGATTGTATGACAAGATTGCTTGCTAATTTTAAAATGGTTAGAAAACCCTAATGTGCAAAGATAATAACTGAAATCAAATCACCCGCACATGCGCACTCTTAGGGTATACTCTCACTTCAGTTCCCTTCGGTAAACGGTCATTAAGTATAGGGTCTCTTAGTGGTTGCCCTCTTGTCTAACAAAGATCAAATGTCCCGTTCGGAAATGTTGCCTCGGAAATGTTGCCTCGAATATGATCTTAAGACATTAGGGCTATTACTAAGACGTCCTAACATTGCTTTAATGATCGTACGTCCCTTTCGAATTGACCCTTACAATTTCAACGACGATGCTACCTATTTCTCAATAGTAGGATAGCGCTGTCTAAAAGAAACGAGAATATAAATAGTCTTTTTTTGAGTAGGTAGATTAGTTCTTAGGTACTTGCTCAAATCAAACCAAACTTTTTCACACCAAACACTTTTCGGACAAAGTTTTCAAAAACACTTCGTAACACTCTTGAGGACAGAAACAAGGGTTAAAATGAAGTAAGACAAAACTTTTCAAAACAAACACACACAAGCAATTTTTTATTTAAAAGATGAGCAAGTACCTAAGAGCCCCTGGAAAACCATGGATAGAAAGGGTGCTAATACCTTCCCTTTCTATAATCTACCCCTCGTACTCAAAATCTCGAAAAAGGAATTTTTTTGTGCTTTTTTCCTTTCCAGTTGGATAAAATAAAAGTAGGTGGCGACTCTTGCTTACCGCAACATTTTGCGAACACAAACGCAAAAAACAAACCAGCATTTTCCGAAACAATCGGTTCTGCCACCGTATCACAGCGACCAAATGACATCCAACGTTGTCCTCCTCGGAAGAGTCAATACCCATACCCGAAAACCTGGATAAACAGTAAATCAGAAGAACTTCATCTCTTTCATCTCCAATCAGAATACAAATCTTACAAAGAATGATGAATGACCGACTCACTTTGGATGCTTCTATCCCCAAGCAGAAGTCGAAGATCCCCAGCAGAATGTCCTCAAACAGAAAGCAGGAATCCCCAGTAAAGACTGTTGTCTTCATCCCTAGCAACAATCAAGGATTTATTTTCCTAAGCAGACATTACTATACGAAGCTACTGATACGCTCTAATAACATATTTCAACCATACATCATTTACAAAAATATCATAACATATGCATACGAAACGCATATAACATTCTCATTTATTTTGAGAGCATCATTACATAATGCATTACATGCATCATGACATTGCATAGAACTAACTTTGCCTTTTCAGGTTAAGTTCGTAAATAGACAATACTACCAGTAATTTATAGACAGGTTATGGACCAATTCCTGAAACAAAATAGAGCGGCTATCTACATGACTAAGTGATTCCCTTTAGCGCTTCATTTTGAAAAGCATTTCTCCTTCAGAAACGGAATCCTGAAAAGCATTTCCATCCAGAGACCGAGTTATGGCGAGCATTTCCTTCAGAAGAGTTCTGAAAAATATTTCCCCTTCAGCACTTCATTCTCAAAAGCATTTCCTTCAGAAGTTTATCATGAAAAAGTATCTCCTTCAGCGCTTCATTCTGAAAAGCATTTCCCCTTCAGAGACAGAATTCTAAAAAGCATTCCCCCCCAGAGACCGAGTTCTAGCGAGCATTTCCTTTAAAGGAGTTCTAAAATGCATTTCCCCTTCAGCATTTCATTTTGAAAATAATTTCCTTCAGAAGTTTATTCTGAAAAGCATCTTCTTCAGCGCTTCATTCTGAAAAGCATTTCCCCTTCAGAGACAGAATCCTGAAAAGCATTCCTCCCAGAGACTGAGTTCTGGCTAGCATTTCCTTTAGAGGAGTTCTGAAACGCATGTCCCCTTCAACACTTCATTCTGAAAAGCGTTTCCTTCATAAGTTTATTCTGAAAAGCATCTCCTTTAGCGCTTCATTCTGAAAAGCATTTCCCCTTCAGAGACGGAATCGTGAAAAGCGTTCCCCCCAGAGATCGAGTTTTGGCGAGCATTTCCTTCAGAGGAGTTCTGAAAATAATTTCCCCTTCAGCACTTCATTTTGAAAATAATTTCCTTCAGAAGTTTATTCATAAAAGAATCTCCTTCGGCGCTTCGTTCTGAAAAGCATTTCCCCTTCAAAGACAGAATCCTGAAAAGCATTCCCCCCGGAGACTAAGTTCTGGCGAGCATTTCCTTCAGAGGAGTTCTGAAACGCATGTCCCCTTCAGCATTTCATTCTGAAAAGTGTTTCCTTCAGAAGTTTATTCTGAAAAGCATCTCCTTCAGCGCTTCATTCTGAAAAGCATTTCCCCTTCAGAGACGGAATCGTGAAAAGCATTTCCCCCAGAGGCCAAGTTCTGGCAAGAATTTCCTTCAGAGGAGTTCTGAAACATATGTCCCCTTCAGTACTTCATTCTGAAAAGCATTTACTTCATATGTTTTTTTCTGAAAAGCATCTCCTTCAGCGCTTTATTCTGAAAAGCTTTTTTCCTTCAGAGATGGAATCCTGAAAAGCATTCCCCCATGAGACCGAGTTCTGGCGAGCATTTCCTTCAGAGGAGTTCAGAAACGCATTTCCCCTTCAACAATTCACTCTGAAAAGCATTTCATTCATAAGTTTATTCTGAAAAGCATCTCCTTCAATGCTTCGTTTTGAAAAGCATTTCCCCTTTAGAGACAGAATCCTGAAAGCATTCATCCCAGAGACCGAGTTCTGGCGAGCATTTCCTTCAGAGGAGTTCTAAAACTCATGTCTCCTTCAGCACTTCATTCTGAAAAGCATTTCCTTTAGAAGTTTATTCTAAAAAGTATCTCCTTCAGCGCTTCATCCTGAAAAGTATTTCCCCTTCAGAGAAGGAATCCTGAAAAGCATTCCCCCCAGAGACCGAGTTTTGGCGAGTATTTCCTTCAGAGGAGTTCTGAAACACACGCCCCCTTCATCACTTCATTCTTAAAAGCATTTCCTTTATAAGTTTATTCTGAAAAGCATCTCCTTCAGCGCTTTGTTTTGAAAAGCATTTCCCCTTCGGAGACAAAATTCTGAAAAGCATTCCCCTCAGAGACCGAGTTCTGGCGAGCATTTCCTTCAGAGGAATTCTGAAAAGCATTCCCTTTATAAGTTTATTCTAAAAAGCATCTCCTTCAGCGCTTTGTTTTGAAAAGCATTTCCCCTTCGGAGACAAAATCCTGAAAAGCATTCCCCTCAGAGACCGAGTTTTGGCGAGCATTTCCTTCAGAGAAATTCTGAAACGCATTTCCCCTTCAGCACCTCACTCTGGAAAAAATTTCCTTCAGAAGTTTATTCTTAAAAGTATCTCCTTCAGCACTTCGTTCTGAAAAGTATTTTCCCTTCAGAGACGAAATCCTGAAAAGAATTCTTCAGATACAGTCAAACGTAGACTCATTCTAATACTCCTACCAACAGTTACTTTGGATGGCATCTGTAAGCCCATCTCTATCGACACTCAATCACTTCTCTGAATGGCATCTGTAATCCCATTCAAGCAATACAATCAACCAACAAGTGTTACTTCGTGCACATGCGAGTGCAAATTGTTGGGCACTTAGGTGTTCAATCCTCTTCCACCTTCAGATCCCGAGTGGAGAGCATGCCAATCTAACTCTTCAGGTTTAAGAAGATTGAACATGGGAAGCTGTTGTACCCTAAAATTTGCTCTCTCATTTTCAAAATATTTTCTCATGCTCCTAAGGTTATCAGGTATTCAAGACTACTCAAAGATTGATCAGACAAACCCTCCTCCTAAGCATTGACCTACAACTAGGGTTTTGTTTTTCCTAAGGTAAATTGGACTTCTAATGCCTCAATTGGACTTCATGGTTTCTCAAATGCTTCAAGGTATTTTCATGCCAAGTTTTAAGCCTTGTAACACAAGTTTTCTCAAGTCAATTAGCCAGATGATTGAAAACCAACTATATTGGACAAAAAGTCAATTGTGGTCAACATATAGTCAAACTTCAAGATTCTAGTCAACATCAATATTTTGAAGTTACATTAATAATTTGATCAAGGGTTGATCATAACTCATCAAGAAAACTCAATATTCATCAAAAGTCAAGAGTTGCTAAATTAGGGTTTTCTTTAGGAGAAGTCAACTAAACTTTGACCAAGCATAACTTTCACATGCTTCATCAGAAAGTTCACAACCAAATCCCATTTTGATGGAAATTCAATTCTCTACAAATTTCTCTCTCTAAGATCAAGGTCCAAAAATTCTTCATTTGAGAGATATGAGCCAAAACATTATAGGTCATTTAAAAAGTCAACAAAAGATACTTTTTGTCAAAGTAATTTACATCAAAATAAAGTATTTAAATGGAAAAATGATCAACATGAGAGTTTTAGGGGGCATATTGATCTTTCTAAAAAGCCAATGATCATCTCAATATCATAAAAATTGAGAGAGTTATGGTTGGTGCAAGTTGGGAAATTTTGAGAAAATGCATGAAACCCAAATTGAGCAAACTTGAATTTTTGGGATAATGGGCTTATCTTTTAGAGTTCAAACGTGTTCTTGACCTCATAATGGACCTCTAAATCTATTCATATACTCTTTTATTTTTATTTTTTCATTTATTTGGATTTTATTCAATTAAATTTAAAATTAAATCAAATAAATAGTAAGTGAAGGTATAAGGTTTAAAAGTCTTTTGTTTCAAATCTTTTGGATGCCCAAGATTGCATGAGAAACCGTGTGAAGCTTATTTGAAAAATAAATCTCCATGTTTTTTTATTTGTAAGTGTTTGGTTATTGGCATGTATTTTTGGTAAAACCAGGTGTGTGAATGTCATGACTGATGTCATAACATTCTGGGTTACTAGGTACTTTCTGCAGAAAAAGAATGGCATACAGTAGTTGTTCATTATGAGTGTGTAGCTGATCATTATGCAATGATCACATTTATTACATTCTACCAAAATTAGTAAACAGGATTCTTGTTGTCATAACTAATGTTAAGACATCCTGTACTGATCTAACAGTTATGCAGTTTTGTTAATTCTGAGATTTTTCAGGAATATGGTTCATACATTCCAGAACAGAATCTCACGTGGTTTTTAGGTTAACTTGGATTAACCCTAATCTGGTTGATAAAGTCTTGTGACCAAGTCTTGAGGTTAACCCTAATTAACCCTAGCTATTTTCGTGGAAGACTGGTACTTTGACAGTGGATGTTCTAAGCACATGACTGGAATCAAGAATCTTCTCAATAATGTTAAACCTCACACCACTAGTTATGTGACCTTTGGAGATGGTGCTAGAGGAGAAATCAAAGGAGTTGGAAACTTGGACTGCCCTGGAGTTCCAAATCTAAATAAAGTATTGCTGGTAAAAGGCTTGACTGCTAATCTCATAAGTATCAGCCAATTATGCGACCTAGGATTCAAGGTCAACTTCTCCAAATCTGAATGTCTTGTAACTAATGAGAAACAAGAAGTTGTAATGAAAGGAGTCAGATCTAAAGACAACTGCTACTTGTGGGAGCCTGAGAACACTAATTACTCTACTGTGTGTTCTATTGCCAAAGAAGAAAAAGAAGTGAAACTGTGGCACCAAAAACTTGGTCATCTACATCTAAGAGGAATGAAAAGGATTATATCCATGGAGGCAGTCAGAGGGATTCCAAGACTGCAAATTGGTGAAGGGAGAGTCTATGGTGAATGTCAGGTTGGTAAGCAAACTAGGATGTCACATACAAAGTCAAGACATCTGACCACCTCTAAGGTTCTAAAACTTCTACATATGGATCTGATGGGACCAATGCAGGTGGAAAGTCTTGGTGGAAAAAGATATGCCTATGTTGTTGTGGATGATTTTTCCAGTTTCACCTGGATTAACTTCATTAGGAAAAAATCTGATGTATTTGAATTTTTTAAAGAACTGTGCAAAAGAATTCAAAGAGAAAAAGAAGGGTGCATTGTCAAAATCAGAAGTGATCATGGCAAGGAATTTGAAAACAGTAAGTTTAATGAGTTCTGTTCCTCAGAAGGAATTAATCATGAATTCTCTTCACCTATAACTCCTCAACAAAATGGAGTTGTAGAAAGGAAAAACAGGACCATGCAGGAATCTTCCAGAGCAATGATACATGCCAAAAGACTTCCTATTCATTCTTGGGCTGAAGCTATGAATACAGCCTGTTATGTCCATAACAGGGTCACCTTGAGAAATGGAACCTCATCCACCATTTATGAACTCTGGAAAGGAAGAAAGCCAACAGTGAAGTACTTCCATGTATTTGGTAGCAAATGTTATATTCTGGCAGATCGTGAACAAAGGAGAAAGTTGGACCCTAAAAGTGATGAAGGAATATTTCTAGGATACTCCACCAACAGCAGAGCTTATAAGGTATTCAATTCCAGGACCAAAGTCATGATGGAATCAATAAATGTCATAGTTGATGATTATCATGAGGAAACAGATGTCCCTTGTAATGTTGAGACATTCTTTGAGACTTCAACTCAACAGAATGATCTACCTAACACTACTGCATCAGACTCTGAATCAAAGGAAGCTAACAAAAACCCTTCCATCAGAATTCAGAAAGATCATCCTAAAAACTCATCATAGGAGATCCTAACAGTGGAGTCATTACAAGATCTAGAGAAATCATCTCAAACTCTTGCTTTGTGTCTAAAATTAAACCAAGAAATGTTAAGGAGGCTTTAACTGATGAATACTGGATTGGAGCAATGCAAGATGAATTGAACCAATTCAAGCAACATGAAGTATGGGAGTTAGTTCCTAGACCAGAAGGAACAAACATCATTGGCACAAAATGGATCTACAAGAACAAATCAGATGCTGAAGGAGTTTTCACCAGGAATAAGGCAAGACTTGTTGCTCAAGGATACACTCAAGTTGAAGGGGTTGATTTTGATGAGACCTTTGCCCCTATAGCCAGACTGGAATCAATCAGACTCCTATTGGGAATTGCTTGTCTCCTGAAGTTCAAGTTATTTCAGATGGATGTAAAAAGTGCCTTCCTAAATGGGTACTTAAATGAGGAAGTTTATGTGGAACAGCCTAAAGAATTTATGGATCCAAACTACCCTGATCATGTCTACAAATTGAGGAAAGCTTTATATGGCCTGAAACAAGCTCCTAGAGCATGGTATGACAGGTTGACAAAATTTCTCTCTGACAAAGGATACAGAAAAGGAGGCTTGGATAAAACCCTTTTTGTCAAAAATGAAGGAGGAAAGATAATGGTAGCTCAAATCTATGTTGATGACATAGTGTTTGGGGGAATGTCAGATAAAATGGTTAAACATTTTGCTGACCAGATGCAGGCTGAATTTGAAATGAGCCTCATGGGAGAATTGACCTACTTTCTTGGACTGCAAGTCACACAGATGGAAGACTCAATTTTTCTGTCTCAAAGCAAGTATGCAAAGAACATTGTCAAGAAGTTTGGAATGGAGAATTCCAGTCACAAAAGGACTCCTGCACCTACTCATTTAAAGTTATCCAAAGATTCAAGTGGGGTTAAGGTGGACCAAAGCCTGTACAGAAGCATGATAGGAAGTCTGCTATACTTAACAGCCAGCATACCTGACATTGCTTTTGTAGTTGGAGTATGTGCAAGATACCAAGCTGATCCCAAAGTCAGTCATATCAACCAAGTGAAGAGAATTTTGAAGTATGTAAGTGGAACTTACAACTATGGCTTTTTGTACTCTCATGGTTGTGAACCAACTCTGACTGGTTACTGTGATGCTGATTGGGCTGGAAGTGCTGATGATAGAAAGAGCAGCTCTGGAGGATGTTTCTTCTTAGAAAATAATTGGGTCTCCTGGTTCAGCAAGAAACAGAATTGTGTGTCTCTCTCTACTGCTGAAGCTGAATACATAGCAGCTGGTAGTAGCTGTTCTCAAATGATATGGATGAAACAGATGCTTACTGAGTATAATGTCACACAAGATGTTATGACATTGTACTGTGACAATCTGAGTACAATCAACATTTCCAAGAATCCTATTCAGCATAGCAGGACCAAGCATATTGACATTAGACATCACTTTATCAGAGATCTTGTAGAGGAGAAGACGATTAAACTGGAACATGTTGCCACTGAACTACAGCTGGCTGACATTTTTACCAAGGCACTTGATGCAAATCAATTTGAAAATTTGAGGGGCAAGTTGGGTATTTGCCAACATGAGGAAATGTAGCAATTAATTTTTCTTAAAACAAGGGATGAAGGAGATTTTTGTGTTAAGTCTATTTTGATTGGGTTAATCATATGTTTCCCTATTTCTTTCAAAATTATTAAGAAGTTGAATAGACACTCATTTATCTCCTTCCTCTCTCGGCTCTGCAACAATCTCCATTCTCTCAATCAAAGATTTCACTCTCGTTGTTACTGGTTTTCTAAGACTCTCAAAATGTCTCAACTATCCATGACATCATCCTCTTCAAAGACGACTGGTTCTTCCGCATCCTCTGATCGAGAACCTAGGGCAATCACAACCTGCATGGATTCTGATGTTCTGGAGATTACTCCTCTTAGAGAACTGGCAGCTAACCCCTCTAAGGTTAAAAAGCTGAGAACAAGGCATGCAGGAAGGTCTCAAGCTTCTTCATCTGGTAATACCTCTCAACCATCATCTTTTGTTCCCTCAGAAATAGCAAATAGGGAAGGCTCAGCTTATGTTCATCAAGCAATAGCTAGACTTGTTACAAGAATTCTGAATGAGAACCACTCGGTACCTGGCATTTCTGTTCCTTTAAATCAAGAATCTGCTAGTCCAAATGTTGAAATGAATCCAGATGTCACTAAGAATGTTGAGACACCGGATGACAACATTCGGAAATCATCTGAAAATCTTGATGATCTCCAGAACCCTTCAGAGAAGGATGTTGAACCCCCGGTTATTGATGTGGATGAAGAATACTCTGACAATGACCTAATTGCAAATATCAACCCTAGCATAGCTAGAAGGATGATGAACAGAAAAGGAAAGCATGATGCTGCAAAATGTCTGACCAAAGAGAAGACTGTTGATGTTGTTCATAAGAAAACCAGGTCTGAAGACAAGACTGGTGTAGAAACTGTGAAGACTGGATTGTCCAAAGGGAAGGTGAAAACCCGAGTACCTGCTGGTAGTCTCTCAAAGCCTGTGAGACAACCAATAGAAAAGAAAAGGAAAGAGCCTGAACCTTATGATTCTGATGAGGAATCAGAATTTGAAGTTGATGCTGAAGACATTCCTCTCAGAAGGAAACTCCCATCAAGCAAAATGGCTAAAGTTCCTGAAGTCCCCACTGACAACATTTCTTTTCACCACCCTAAAAATGCTAACAGATGGAAGTATGTTTGTTTGAAAAGAATAGCCTTGGAAAGAGAACTGAAAAATGGTGCCATGGAATGTAAGGAGATCATGGACCTAATCAAAACTGCTGGTCTAATGAATACTGTGGTAAAGTTTACCAACTGCTATGAAAATCTTGTCAAAGAATTCATAGTGAATTTATCTGATGGATGTGCTGATGGAAGGTCAGCTGACTTTAAGTGTGTCTATGTGAGAGGAAGAAAGGTAAATTTCTCTCCCTCTAAAATAAACAAATTCCTAGGAAGACCAGATGAGGCTTGCCCTGAACTAGAGGTTACTGACAACCAATTATGCCAAACCATCACTGCAAATCAAGTCAAGAGCCGGCCCTTAAAAGGCAAGCTGAATGCAAGCAAGCTAAGCATGAAATTTGCCATCCTGCACAAGATTGGTGCAGCCAACTGGGTTCCCACCAACCATAAATCAACCATCTCCACAGGATTGGGAAGATTCATTTATGTTGTTGGAACCAGGACAGAATTTGACTATGGAAGGTATATCTTTGATCAAACTTTAAAACATGCTGGAAGTTATGTTGTTAAAGGCCCTATTGCCTTTCCCTCCCTCCTATGTGGTATTGTCCTTGCTCAGTATCCTGACATTCTAGTTGAAAAAGATACTGTATGCAAAAGAGCCCCTGCTCTTGGGTTGCACTATAAGCTATTTCAGGGAACTCATGTTCCTGACATTGTCATGACATCAGTTGAGACATCAACTGTCAAAACTCAGTCCAAGAAATCTGATGTTATAGTTGTGCTGAAGGAAACCTGCAAAGAGCTGGAGACAAGGAAAAGGACTCTTGAGAATCTAATTTCTAGACTAGAACAGGAGGAGACTGAAGGATAAATAAGGGAAGAAGATGCTGCTGAAGATCAGCTTAATGCTGAAGATAGTGCCTCCTATGAAGATGACAGTGCTTAAAGATCAGTAGAGTTGTCAAGCTTGCTGCTGGTACCTGTTGCTGCAAGTGATTTCAGATTTTTTTGTTTTTATTATTCATTTTAGATGACTGTATAACCTAAAAGTACATGTATCTTTGGCCTATTTATGGCTAAAGAGGGGGAGAAGATTTTGTGTTAATTACTTGGTAGACATTATTTTTTCTGCAGACATATTATTTCTGATGCTCTCTAATCTCTGATTGTTTAGGGGTTTTAGCCAAAAATTTGCCAAAGGGGAAGTTTGTAAGTGTTTGGTTATTGGCATGTATTTTTGGTAAAACCAAGTGTGTGAATGTCATGACTGATGTCATAACATTCTGGGTTACTAGGTACTTTCTGCAGAAAAAGAATGGCATACAGTAGCTGCTCATTATGAGTGTGTAGCTGATCATTATGCAATGATCACATTTATTACATTCTACCAAAATCAGTAAACAGGATTCTTGTTGTCATAACCAATGTTAAGACATCCTGTACTGATCTAACAGTTATGCAGTTTTGTTAATTCTGAGATTTTTCAGGAATATGGTTCATACATTCCAGAACAGAATCTCACGTGGTTTTTAGGTTAACTTGGATTAACCCTAATCTGGTTGATAAAGTCTTGTGACCAAGTCGTGAGGTTAACCCTAATTAACCCTAGCTATTTTCGTGGAAGCCCTAACTGAAGAACAGTTGCCTATATATTCAACAGGAAGGCTGTTGGTGAACTCAACTTTTTGACAGAAGATCAACAAGGGGTTGTATAGTTTTAACTACTGTAATCCAAGAAAGTATCATTGTGATAAGTGACTTGGAGTAGGTTTTAATTGTAAGGGTTGTGTATCACTCAAAGCTTTGAAGCACGAGTATTTGTGTCACTTGATTAAAGCTTTGAAGCAAGGTCAAGTTAGGTTTATGTATCACTCAAAGCTTTGAAGCACGAGTGTTTGTGTTACTTGATTAAAAGCTATGAAGCATAATCAAGTGTATGTTCTGAAGAGTGTCTTCATAATTTCATTAGTCAATTGTTTAGTATCACTACTGTGATTGAGGAGGAGTGAGTAGGAACTCAGGTTTAAGTTGAACTTAGATTGAAGTTGCATTGGGTAGGTCTTAAGTGAAGGAGATAAACTGGTTGGTTTATTCCTGAATTAATATCTCTTATAGTGAATTTCCTCCCTGACTTGGTAGCCCCCAGAGTAGGTGTTGTTTCACACTGAACTGGGTAAACAATTGACTGTGTTCTTTACTGCTTTTTGATTTACTGTCTTATAGAAAGTCAGATACGGTGTCATAACATTCACTGTGACATTGAGTATCTGCTGCCAGAATTTCAGTATTATTCTATTATATTTTCAAACAAGAATCAAAGTTTGTTCTACAAGATCCAAGCACATCTTTCTTGACCTAATCATCTCTTATAAATACTCTTCTCATTCAGACAAGGGAGATCACGAAAAATCTTGCAAGAACACACCCTTCAAATCTTTATTATTTGTCAAACTAGGGCAAACTTGAAAATCGTTTTCCAGCCCTTTCCAAAGCAAACCAACCACTCAAATCAATCCCTGAGACATTATAGGGTAAGACTTGATCGTTTTTGATGATCAAAGAGGCTTGAAACATGCACATGAAGCATCACCGATTTCCCTATTTTCATGCATTTTGATTTTTAATTTTTACCATGCTTTAATCCATACTAATCATGTTAATGTGTTTCTGAGATGTAACAATACATGATTAGACCCTTGCATGAGTCCCATAATGCCCAGATAGCTTAGCATCATGTTTAGACTGATTTACATTATTTTATTCGTATCTCTTTATACGGGAAGAATTAGCCAAAGTTAAGGCCATCATTGAATTCACAACCCTCAAATTAGGGGGTTATGCTCTTCCTTGATCACTTATGTTTGTTATTTTGTAGGTTACAAGAAAATACCTCACTCGAGAAGACGACTGGAGCTAGGGCTCCGGCGCTTCTCCAATCCATCTGATGATGTTTATAATATATTTATGTTGTTTTATTTTACTACTGGATGTAACAGTCACCCCAGTGACAAGCGTGTGCGTACAAAAGCTCTTCTTACCTCAAAGGCGTGGGTTCGATCTCTGCCTTTTGCAATCTTTTTTGTTATTTTCCAATTTACGTGAGTTTTCTATATAATATGCAACGCTTATTTCCTAACACAACCAGCGCGTTGGCTGGGTGGCAAGCAAGGCAGTGTGAAATCAGAAGGGCATAAATTCAACACTCATCCCATGCAGTTTTACATTTTTTTTTCTTTTTAACCTTATTTCTTTTAATTACTTACCCTAATTTTTTCTTAACCCTAATTATTTTTCTTAATTAACTATTAATCAATTTTAATCTTTTTTTCAAAACCCAAATAAATTAGATTTAAATTTTCAATCAATAATTAATTTTGATATTTTTTTTATTTACTAATTAATTAAGTTAATAAATATTTTCTTGAAATTAAAATTAATTAGACTTTAGGATTTTTATTAATTAAAATTAATTAGATTTAGGGTTTTAACTATTTAACTAACATCAAATCAATTTCATAAAAAATCACATTAAAACATTTTTTAAACATCTTTTATTTCGCATTTAAATTTCTAGAGAAATTGTATAGGTCACACGACTTTTTCTTGTAATAGTTTAGCTTTATCTTTTCGCATTTTTCCTATTATGTAACTGCTTACGGGATGTAATAATCTAGGGTTTTATTTCCTTACTTTATTTTCCGCATCTTTTTTATGTAATTGCCCCAAAGCCCTATAAAAGCTTAGGATTTACTTTCCGCACATTTATCTTTCTGTATATATTCAACTGCTAGTAACTAGGCATGTATCACAAGATCTAAAAGCAATCGATAGATAACCCTAATACAAGATAAATAACTGAAATGAATACATTATTCACACTTGCAACTTTAGGGTAACCTTTCTTGTTGCCTTCGATATTGGTCGTGTCTCTCGAAAGTGGGGATACTTTAGCAAAAGACTCTCGATCAAATCATCGTTGTCCCTTTCAAATAAAGATCATAATTCCTCGACGACCCTTCGAGTTGCCTACAAAATGATCTAGTTCGTACGAATAAATGATGATAGTCCCTCCGATATAATTGCTAAAGTATCCTTACATGTTGTCTTCGATGACCATATGATGACCCTACGCATGTCCCTTTACATCCAATAGATAGGACTACCTACCAACTAATGATATGAATGAAACTATCTCTAAAGGAGAAGGAAAATAACAAGAAAGACCTTTAGTGTATAAGAACTCCTAAGTTCTTGCTCACAAACAAAAACATTTCTCATACTACACTTTCGAACAAATATTTTCAAAAAATACTTTGTACGCGTTTTTGAGGACTGATACAAGAATCATTACAAAGTTAGCCGTACTTTGGCTGTTCAAAATATTTTCAAACAAATCACACACGAAAGCAATTTTTTTTTCAAAAGTGGGCTAAGCAATTAAGAGCCTATAGATAACTTCAGATGAAAAGGGTGATAATACCTTCCCTTTTCATAACTTATCCCCCGAACACAAAGTCTATCAAGGTCTTTCCTGTTCTTTTCAGCATTTCTTTATATTGAATAAAAGAAAAGTCGGTGGCGACTCTTACTATCTGCATATTTGGATAAAATCAAAAAAGTCAGTTCTCCCACCTTATTACAATTCGACAGATATAACCACAACTTCATTGTCAAATAGAGATTCGACCACAACGAGGGGCTTGCAAGACAAGAGTATAAGGTTATACTACCATCTCGTTGGTGCGATTGTGGAAATTTTCAAGTCTTTTGTATGCCTTGCTCTCACGTCATTGCGGCATGTACATATGCTCATCAAGATGCATTACTACTTATATCTCTCATTTACAAGGCCGAGACATTGCTCAGTATATACAATAATGACTTTCCAGTGGTAGCGAAATCAGATTATTGATCAGCATACGAAAGGAAAATAATTTGGCACAATGATCAAATGCGAAAGAATAAAAAGGATCGTCCCAAAAGCAAGTGTATCACAACTGAAATGGACTCCCTTAACAAGCTATAAAGAAAGTGTGGCTTATCCGTCAGGTAAGACACAATCGAAAAAAATCATCCCACTCGTGCTACTAGCTCGATGACATAAATATTGTATGCAAATCTCTATTTTTTTAAGATATAAACGAAATTTTCTTTCATTAAGAACATTTGTTACAACAAATCATATGCAAACAACAAATAAAAACACATCACGACTAAAACAACAAATGCAACACGTAAATATAACATCAACAACACGATAAAATATCTAAAAAAATAGAACCGTCAAAACAATTTCATCGAATCTGTGCATCATTATTATGTCTTCCAATCAAGAATAAGGTCTTCCAATTGCTACAAGTGAGGTGATTATTCTTCTTCTCTAGATCCTTCTAATTTGTTCCTTAACTACTATGTCTCCGTCTAACCATCACAACAACTCTCTATAAAATAATAACATACTCATCTCTGATGAAAATCATGAAAAATGTCATGATATAAAAAAAAGAAGAGAAAATGAGAAAAAAATGTGAGAAATGTGAAGAATGATAAAAAAAATAAGTGTTTAATTTATAGAAAACACACTTACATGTAAAAGTCATATCAGATGTCGCCTCCTCCCCATCTCACATGACATAAAAGAAGTGTATGTGCCACCAAGTGAGATTGCACCTAAGGCCAAAACTCTTATGCATGCAGCATCTATGCATACAACAACATCTATGATGACTACTGCATTATAATGTTTCTGAAATAGTTATTTGTATAATTTTCTCTGAAATATAGTTATTTATTTTTTAAAACATGATTATTGCTAAAAAAAAATCTATTATATATAGCAAAACATAGTACAAAATCCAGACATTATAACCGTGACTCGGGTGAGACAAAACTAAGGATAAATATTGAGATTTATTTATGGTATCCGGAAATACTGGAAAGGTAATCAATATATCATTGCATTGAAGTCATAGCTGAACTTGCATCACATTCACACAGCACAACTACTCAAAACCAAACATTTCCGTGACTACAAGTGGCTTCTATCTAAAGTAATGGAGACGACCCCAGCCACACAAACACAAGACATGTTAGTCTTTAAATACTCAAATTACAGGCCATGGAAGCTAATTATCACCATAAAAACAAATCGAAAATACCAAAAATAGATTAGATAACACGGGATCGATAAATAACACCATTTTTTTTCACCAAACAAGCAAGCCATTGAATACATTTGTCGTTGACGATTATACAAGCACAATCACAATAGTAAAAATCAGCATCCACATTGTCGTCGCAAAATTGAGTTGAGGTGACCATCAATCATCGAGCAAATTTACTTAAACTAATAAAGCATTAAAATACAGACTACAAAATCAGTTTAAAATAAAAACTATTTAAATCTAGAGCACTCATTCATGTTTCCAGAGAGTATCATCTCTTCTTCGGAAAGAAGCTTTGTTAGGTACTGCTACTTGTGTGTAGATACAGTTACCGTGTATGAAGTGAATTCTTTCGCAAACAGTTGTAAAAGATTGATGAATTGCCGCCACATGACTTCCAACTAATAACAAGAAGTTAGAACAACAAGTTAGAACATTCAGCCTACTTCGTGAAGAAAATCTGCATTAGATCACAACAGATAACATTATAAAGGTATAAGTTAGTACCATAATCCTCTCTTGATCAAGTGAAAGACAAAATCCTCAAAAGTCACGCTTTGGTCTACTTTCGGCAGGTGAGACCCGGATAGCTCTGCCATTCAAGTCCTGCAACCAATACAATATAATATCAGACTTTGGTGGTTAAATACATATGTAGCACCAACACCCCCAGATTAAAGGTGTGTCTGGTGTGAGACGTGAAAAAATCCTGCATTTATGTCTTCGAGAAAACACTGAAACATGACAGAAAAACCAAACCATAAACATTTGCAAAATATTCTTTTTGCATAGGGATTTGTGCTTACCGCGC
This sequence comes from Vicia faba, assembly GCA_948472305.1. Lineage (NCBI taxonomy): Eukaryota > Viridiplantae > Streptophyta > Magnoliopsida > Fabales > Fabaceae > Vicia > Vicia faba. The sequence continues at coordinate 311,877,307 of OX451738.1, read as the reverse complement.
CATCTAAGAATTCAATAGCACCGCTGACCTCTTCAGCACTACCGTAAGTCACAAATCCAAAGCCTTTAGATCTTCCACTTTCCCTATCATAGACTACCCTTGCCTCTATAACCTTTCCTTGTTCTTGGAACAATGACTCAAGTGCCAAGTTGTCAACACCCCAAGAAAGATTACCCACGTGAACGCGGTGTTCGCTATATGAACCACCTCTTGGAGGACCACCAAAACGAGAATTCTCACGAGGTGGAGGAGCTGGTCCAGAATTCACTCTCAATTCCCTTCCCTCCACTAGCTGTAAATTTTCCAACAAATATTTGCTCAGATATTATATACAATATAGCCAAATCCATTCAAGACATCACAATTATAGTAAAACATATTCACATTTCACATCATATAATTATAAACCAAATTATAAGAATTACAATGGATAAGATAAGGATAAGGTACTACTGTAGTCATCTCCATAGCCACATTTTACAAAAATACATGTACCCAAAATCATACATACACCTTTTAAAACCATACACCTAACCAACTGGATACCTAAATACAAGTAACTATTACTCAGCAATTCAACTAACTCTTAAAAAACATCAATACATAAACAAACCGTTGATTATACTCAATTTTAAAGTTTAATATTATAATTTTATACGGTTGTGTCAGCATAAGAGCAAATTGAGTACTATTGTACAAAACTCACATTCATTCATACACAACAATAACATTTGGATTTAGTTACTCAGCCACAAGGGTTTAAAAAACAGTCAGTGACCGCAAAAACGGCCGCGACAATACCGATACTGCAATTCACCATTTTTATTTTAAAGAACAAATTGTAGTTAATTCACACTGCGATAAGCACTTGTACCGAAATTCACAAAGGCTTCACAAGACCTAAAAACCCGACAGTTTTCTAAAACCTTTGCTTACCCATACATACAACAATCAATTACCCTACTCAATTTCAAAACAAATGATGATAATTAATAAACTCACATAACCATTGAACTGCTGAACAGCAGCTTGAACTTCAGCAGCAGAAGACATAGTAACAAACCCAAATCCCCTGCTTCTACCTGTAGTCTTATCATAAATCACCTACAAAAACACAACAATTTCAAATTTTGACACAAACCCAATATTCTTCATCCACAAGGTAACAAACAAACAAAAAATTCAAAAACTACCTCAACCATCTCAACGTTCCCGGCACTTTCAAAAATCTCTGCAAGTTGAGCACTATCAACACTGAACGGAAGGTTCCCAACAAACAGCCGCTGGTTGGCAGAGTAATTCCTTGTATCTCCATCATCAAAAGTATCCACCTCCTGCTTAAACTCCGACGAAACCGCAACACGGGAAACGAACCGGTAACTCAAAGACAGCGTTTTACGAAGGGAGACAGATGAAAACGGTTTGAAATCCTTGTTGAGTGAGAACGAAGGGAGTGAAGAGAAACATTGTGGAGTTTTGGTTCGGAGAGAGGGAAGGGCTAGGGAAGTTGCAGAGGTAGACATTGTTGGGGAAATGGATAAGGTTGTAGGGAGGGGAATTAGGGTTTATTGTGTGAGGGTTTAGCGAAATGGTGTGAGAAGTGTGATATTTATGGGAGGGAAGGGAACGGTGGGAATCAAAGTATGAAAGGATTCATGGTGATAAGGTAAGATATGGTATTGTGTGATTTTACTCATTTGTCCTTTGTAATCGTAAGATATTTTTATTTGTGTTTTAGATAAATGTTTTGTGTATACGTGGACGTTGGAAAATCAATATTATAGCTAATTTATGAAAAAATGCATGGGATTGTGTGATTACAAACCTCTCTTAAATTATTGAAAAAAACAATTTCACACCACCACTAGAGCCTCTAGATCATTCTACAATGTGGTGCATGAAATATGGTTGTCAAAGCGATGGTGTGTGATCTGGACTGGACTTACGTTTGTCCTACGAAAAGAAGGCCCAAACGGTCTAAGTTAGATATTGTGCCCCATCTAACCGTTGGAGGACGTGGCCCACCACGTCTCAACGGACACATCAAACTGTTCATCGGGAATTTCGGATCCAACCCTATTCTCGCGGAGCGGTTGATCAGGGGGAACCCATTTGCTGAACTTCATACTCACGTAAATCTTGACAGTTCCCGTTATTGGGCCTCTGCGTGGCCCAATAGTGGGGACCTTGGCCCAGCGCTGGGGGCTATAAATACCCTCTCTCATGAGAGGGTCAAGTATTCATTCATTCACACCTATATACTCACTTGCTTGCTCATTCCGTCTCTCATTTTACCATCGGAGTGTCTTGCAGATACCCCCTCATCTCCTTCAAATCCAGCTCGAAGCCAGCTGTGACGGTCCAACTCTGATCAGGTACGATCAGTGGCGCCGCCTGTGGGAAACTAAGCTTCCCCGTCTTCTCTTCACTTAAAAGACCAAAGCTAAAACCATCCTCGACTGTCATGGCTGACCAGACTCAGGACAACCAGAACGTCCGCGTCATCAAGGCTAACAACAACATCACCGATAATAATGTCAGCCCCGACAACACCGACATCACCGGCCATAACACGGTCCCCGGAGGCAACATCCTCGGGCCTTCTAACTACCGAGACGGAGCCACGGCTTCATCTTCATCAATCCCTCCTCGGCTTGAAGAAGATCACCCAGTTCCTCTAAACTATCCATCCGTCCAATTCCACGAAGTCCCTATCCCCGCCGGGGCAGACACCACGATAAGGGAACTGTTCGTGGCGATTAATCAGACCAACTATCTTATCTTTGCCCAGGGGGAAAGATTGAGAGCACTCGAAGACGACCGAAGGCCCCCTAGAAGACACAGGAGGCCTCAATCTCCTCCCCCTTGACAAACGGAGGAACGTCCCCGATCTCCCCCGTGGAGACAGAATTGGGACATCTCTCGAAGCCCGTCGCCTCGACCAATCGGGCGGTGACCCCCCTTGGAGAGGGAACCATTCATCGAAGCAGGAAGGCGCGACCACGGCCCTTCGCGGCAAGAACGAAGACCTCCCGGGGACAGACACGGAGGAAACTATCAACGGTCACATCGCTCAAGGAACGTTCCGCACGACCAGGGCCACCGTGACCGACAATACATCGGATCCCTGTCCCGCTCCCCGGAACGGAGTGACAAGGACAACCCCCGCGGTCCCTTGTCACAAGCTATCATGGAGGCGCCCATTCCCCCAGGCATGGAGAAGCCTCCCCACTTAAAAGAATATGACAGCGTTGTCGACCCGGTCGACCATATAGATGAGTTCGAAGCCATGCTGCACTATCACAACATCGGGGGACCAATCAAATGTCGGTTGTTCCCCACGACCCTGAGGAAAACAACTATGGACTGGTACAAGGGTCTCGCCCCGGGGTCAATTACCTCGTGGCGAAACTTGAAGAACCATTTCATCAGCTCGTTCACTGCTTCGCGACGACACCCGAAGACCGAAGCGGCGCTCGAGGCCATCGTCCAGAAGCACGATGAGACCTTGAGGGAATTCATTAACCGCTTCAACCGGGAAGCCATCCAGGTCCCATGCACGAACCATATGAAGAGATACCTGCTGGAGAGGGGGCTCCTCCCCGACACCGAATTCAGAAAAGTTGTGGGCATCGAACCACGCTGAACGTTCGATGCCCTCCTCGAAAAGGTCAGAGCCTACATGGACTATGAGGAAAGGGAAGCGGCCAACAGAGCCCGAGACCCCAGAAACCGCGGATCTAGCAGAAATCCGCGATAAGATACCACCCCCCCACGATGCACCGGGGAAAAGAGAAGGGACGATAAACCCCGGGACGCCCGGGAGCAGAGGGGGCCCTCGGGACGGTTCACAGAATACACTCTGCTCACGACTTCCCGCGAGCACATCTTAGTGGAGTGCGCAAGTACAGATTTCAAGGATGGCGGCGTCAAACTTCCTCGTCCAACTCCTGCCAAACCCGGGGTGGACCAGAGCAAATACTGTCAGTACCATCGGAGCCACGGCCATCTGACTGAAGACTGCATCCACCTCAAGGACGCCGAGACCCTCATAAAAGGGGGGAGACTCGCACAGTACCGGCGAAACGACGCTCCTCGTCGGGACGCCCGTGAGACGAGGGAAGCAGAAGAGGATGTCTGACCATATGACGAGTCGGTTCCCATCCAAAATGCGTTCTTCGTCACAAGACCCGAGGACTTTTACGTCCCCAATCACTTGCAAGAACCTCTGTCGATGCACAACAGGTGGGAACACTTCCCCTCCGCCATGGTCATCAATGGTGGAGGGTTTGATAATCTGACAATAAATTCAGCTAAGAGGAAGCTAGACGAGTTGGTCGACATGGCCCCATCTCAAATGGTGACCTTTGAAAACGTGAGAGGCAGGTCAGAGCCAATCACCTTCTACCTCGAAGAGCTCCCCGGAGGGGCCCCCAATTCGGTCATCCCTCTGCTGATAAGAGCGAGAATGGCCAACTTCGACGTACACCGCGTCCTCGTCGACGAAGGATGTTTTGTCGATGTGATGTACAACCAACTGTTCCGAACCCTACAGCTCGATGACTCTCACCTCTCACCTTACGTGGGGTCGGACCTACAGGGCTTTAACAACTCAACTTCTAAGCCTTAGGGATACGTCGAGCTCATGGTTACATTCGGCGAGGATACGGCTACGAGGCAAGTCAAGGTGTGCTTCCTCGTCATTGATTTCCCCTCCCTCTACAACTACATTCTGGGAAGGCCGACACTGGCGGAGCTGACCGCAGTGCCCTCCACCATCCATTTAAAAATGAAGTTTTACACCAAGAGGGCACGGGTCACCACTATCCAAGGTGACCTAGCAGCTACCCGAAGGTGTTTTAACGCGGCATCCAAGGGACGCGACACGGTCGACACCAGCACAAGGCCCGCCAAGAGAGCTGCAACTACACGACCAGAACCTCAGAGGTCAGAGCCCGTCAAAGTAGAAGAGCAGAGAGCCCCTCTAAAGGTCGACTTGATATCCCTGGACACTCGCTTCGACTAGAATGAGCCTCCTAGCGGCGAGCAAGTCTCCCTTCGACCAATTCCAGACAGGGACTTCGAACTCGTTCCCCTCGGTAAAGACCCAAGCAGAGGAGTGAAGATTGGCACCGGACTCCCCGACTTGGCGAGGAAGCAAATCAAGGTTTCTTGCGCGATAATGCAGATTTGTTCGCGTGGAGCGCTGCGGAGATGCTCGGACTCGACCCTGAGGTCGCCTGTCACCAACTCGCCATCGATCCAGCCGCTAGGGCAATAGTGCAACGTAGACGTAGGCAGTCTCCAGAGAAAACGGAGGCTGCTGAAAAAGTTGTAAAAGACCTCCTAGAGGAAAATTTTATTTCTGAAGCTCGGTATTCAACCTGGCTGTCAAATGTTGTACTTGTCAAGAAAAATAATGGAAAATGGCAAATGTGCGTTGACTACACCGATCTTAACCGGGCATGCCCGAAAGATGCATTTCCTTTACCTAATATTGATATACTGGTTGACAACTCGGCCGGTTATAAAATACTATCGTTTATGGACGCCTATTCAGGCTATAACCAAATCCCAATAGCAATAGGCGACAAGCACTTCACCACTTTCATGACCAACTCTGGCAACTATTACTACAACGTAATGCCCTTCGGTCTGAAAAATGCAGGAGCAACGTATCAGCAGATGATGAACAAAGTCTTCGTAACCAAATCGGGGATATGCTCGAGGTATACATGGACGACATGATCGTCAAGTCCCGAGCAGACACAGACCACGCCGCTCATCTCAGGGAAGTCTTTGCTCAAGCGAGGCAATGCAAAATGAGATTTAACCCCGAGAAGTGCACGTTCAGGGTCAAGGCGGGCAAGTTCCTCGGCTTCTACTTGACAGAACGAGGAATTGAAGCCAACCCCGACAAGTGTCGAGCTTTCTCCGACCTCCCCACACCTACATCGAAAAAATCCATACAAGTCTTGAATGGCATGCTCACCTCGCTATCCCGTTTCGTTGCAAAATCCGCTCAATACACCCTCCCTTTCTTCAAGCTCCTTCGTAAGGAAGCGGCCTTCGAATGGACCGAGGAATGCGAGCGGGAGCTGCTCCATCTTAAACAAAGCCTCTCGCAGCCGCCCGTGTTATCACGGCCGGTTGATGGGGAAACCTTATTTCTATACCTAGCCGTCTCGGTCGAAGCCGTCAGCGCAACCCTCATTTGTGAGACGCCCGACGGGCAAAAACCTGTTTATTTCAAGAGAAAAGCGCTTCAAGGGCCCGAGGTTAGATACCAACAGATAGAAAAGGTAGCTCTATCCCTCGTCAACACAGCGAGAAGGCTCAAACATTACTTCCTCGCGCACACGATCGTAGTGCAAACAGACCAGCCCGTAAAACAGCTCCTGGGTCGACCAGACATGGCGGGTCGAATGTTGAAGTGGTCCTTGGGACTTTCTGAGTTCGACATCCAATACGAGAACAGGAAAGCCCTAAAGGCACGGGCTTTGGCCGATTTCGTCGCTGAGATGACCGCTCACAACCCCCCCGCAGGGAAAGAGCACAAGTGGATCATCTTCGCCGGTGGAGCATCCAGCTCATCCGGGAGCGGCGCCCGAATCCTCCTAGAGAACGAGGAAGGTGTGGTGGTCGAGTATTCGCTTACCCTCTCCTTTCCTACCTCGAACAACCAGGCCGAATACGAGGCCCTACTCGCGGGTCTAGGACTGGCCGAGGATTTAGGTGCCCGTGAGGTACAAATCGTCACCGACTCTCAACTCGTCACGTCCCAAGTTCAAGGAGAATACCAGGATAAAAACAATAGCCTCATCGAATATCTGAACTTAGTCAGGGAGCACATGAAAAAGTTCGACCAAGTAGAAATTTCGCACGTACCACGTGAGTAAAACACAAGGGCCGATATACTTTCGAAGCTCGCAAGCACGAGAAAGAAAGGCGGAAACAAATCCGTCATACAATAGTATCTATCTCGCCCGAGCATCGAAAAGACCCCGACTCCACCCGAGGTAAACGCCATCGGAGATAGCTCATGCTGGATGACCCTGGTGTTCAACTTCCTAACGAGGGGGGAACTCCCCCCGGACCGAAGAGAAGCAGTCGCGACCAAACGATGAGCATGCTCCTACGTGGTGATCGAGCACAAACTATATCGCAGGGGATTTTCTATCCCACTCCTGAAGTGCATCGACGAATCCACGGTCCCCAAGATATTACGGGAAATACACGAAGGGATTAATGCCCAACACATGGGCGGCAAATCCCTAGCGAGGAAGGCACTACGAGCGGGGTATTACTGGCCGACAATGCAGCAAGACGCCAAAGACCACATAAAGAGATATGATAAATGCCAAAGACACGCCGACATGCACCTCGCCCCGCCATACGAGCTGAATATATTGTCATCCTCGTGGCCATTTGCCTGGTGGGGAATGGACATCCTCGTACCATTCGTTCAAGGGATGTACCAAAACAAATTCCTCATCGTGGCCATAGATTATTTTATAAAGTGGATAGAAGTTGAAGCCCTCGTGAAAATCACCTCGCATAACATCATCCGCTTCTACAAGCGAAACGTGCTCGCCCAATTTGGAATTTCACAGGCGCTAATCACCGATAACGGTACCCAATTCACCGACCAGGGCTTTCAAAGTTTCATCGCCAAACTCGGCACCAAACAACATTTTACCTCAGTCGAGCACCCCCAAACTAACGGGCAGGCCGAGGCCGCAAACAGGGTCATCTTGCGAGGACTCAACCGTAGATTAGGCGAAGCAAAAAGGGGATGGGTCGAGGAGCTACATAGCGTTCTATGGGCTTACCATACGACGCCCCATTCAACGAATGGTGAAACCTTGTTCCGACTGACCTACGGCACCGAGACAGTCATCCCAGTAGAAATCATGGAGCCATCCAGGCGAACTGAGATGCCCCTCGACGAGGAGATGAACGGCGAAGCTCTGAAAGACGAGCTCGACCTTGTCGAAGAAATTCGGTCATGAGCAGCCCTACGCGAGGCCACTCTGAAACAACAGGTAGCCCTACGCCATGATAGCAAAGTCATAAGACGCGAATTTCAGGTCAGTAGCCTAGTCTTACGGAGAAACCAGAAGGATTCCCGTGAAGGAAAGTTGGCCGCAAACTGGGAGGGACCTTATCGCGTCCGGGGAGCTACGGGCACCGGAGCATATTACTCTGAGCAATTAGATGGAGAGCCACTTCCTTGACCTTGGAACGCTGCAAAGCTGAAACAATATTACAGCTAAAACCCCTCACCAGCTGAGGACTTTCGCCGTCGAACATTCACCTTTAGTCGACAAAGGGAAAAATCTCGACCACGTAGGCGTGTCGAGGTACGGATATTGCCTACCAACCAACGAAGGCATGATATCGCTCACATTGACGAGTGACACCCTTGCCCGACAGGGGCATCTCGATCGATCCCCACTGTCAAAGTACCCCAACATGGCAGAACACCCAGCTCGTGATGGGCAGTTCACGCCACGAGCGTAGGATCCCGATCGCAATCATGCGCCCGTTCCTCAGACAGCCGCTTCGCGCCCTCGACACATTTCGAAGAATCTCGAATCGATAGGGTCGAACAAGTATCTCCATGTGAACACGAACTTCATGAAAATATTCATAACGACCACCACAATGGTCGGGAACACACATCCAAAAAGTTATCAAAACAAATGAATAACGCAATTATAAATATGTCGACCACATGGGTCGACGTTGTCCAAATTTACAACTTAGGCACAACGGCATCAAAATCAAAAGAATAATATGGGGCACGCAGGCCCTAAAACAACAACAGGAACACAGGCCCTGAACAAAATACATTCAAACTTCGTCTTCACCGTCGCTGTCCTCCGGAGGATAGAGGATCTTCCCGTCAACAACTTGGTTGAACGGCCCCACCCCCTCAACCACTAAGTCGACCCCGAGATTCAAGATTTTCAACTGCTCGACGGCGACGTTGAAACCATATCCAAGAGTGTCAATGACGTCCTACTCGAGCAAGCGGATATGAGCAATCAAATCCACCCGAGTTGCCATATTTTTCTCTGTCTCGGTCTCGTTCTCGATCGGTGCAGTCATCCCCTCCAGCTCCAAATTACGAGCGGCCAGGTGCTCATTCTCCCTCGTGGCCGTCTCCAACTGAGGCCTCAGCTCGTTTAAATCCTTGAGAAGCTGGACTTGGGCCTCATATTTTGACTCATGGTTGAGGATGTCACCCTTCAGCTTCTCATTCTTAACCTTTAGCTTATGGATCTTGGTGTAGGCCGCATCGAGAGAAGATTGAGAACTCGAAGACTCATCGTTAAGTGACAGGGACGTCTCGAGCACCCTCATCACATCGGCCATGTCCTCAGCCAAGCGATGCCGGCGAAGCTCCTTGTCTTCAGCCAAAATAGCCTATCTCTCCTCCTCGTGCAGGCCGAGGGAGTCCCCGTCATAGAAGAGGTCACGATTTAGATAACATGGAGGTAACACAAAAACCCTCGCGGATGTTTTATCACCCTCGAATTATACACCCGTAGTGCTATCCGCGCGCTTCCTCTTAGCCACAGGTTCGTTGACCGAAATCTAGGCCGGATCAGTAGAAGCGGGATTTTTCGAGGAGGAGGGGGAACCACTACCCCGACCGGTAGACTTAGCCTGCTCCTGGAGCTGGGAAACCCTGCTTTGGGGACCAGAAGTGAATGCATTCTTTGGCCTCAGTTTCAGAAAAAGCTCGGAAAGAGACGCCATTCGACCTGCAAATCAAAGAGGATCGTTAAGTTGAGTTAGAAAAATCAAAGTAAGGCGGACACGTCCCCGCTTATAAAAGAAGGAAATAAACAGTTACACCTTACCCAAGAGCCTCATGGCTTCCCCATTCGAGGAGCACTCGAGCAAGGCCTTAGTATTGATTAACCTATTGACCAAGAGATACTCCACTTCCTCTTCAAACAATAGGGCGCCATTCACGTCCACGCATTTCGCGAGGGAGAACCCTTTAACATATGCAGATAGATTCTCGTACGAAAGCTGATCTTGGGCATCCAAATCCTCGGGTCTCACCGCATAATATTTGGGCCTCTGCTCGTAATGTCTCTACTGCCATTCAAGCGGGAAACGGGCCATAAGTCGGGTAACTGGTCGCCCATCCTCCACCTCTTCCACCTAGACATAGAGAGAATTTATGGCTGCGTCCGTCAAGGGTTTCACGATGAAGTACCTCTCCTTGAAATTCTGCACGGACTCCAGGTAAGGCCGAAAGAGTTTTATGAACTGCTTAAAAGAGACTCATGCCAGTCTCCTGTGGACAGATTGTCTCTACAAGTGAAAGATGCGGAAGAAGAGGGGGCAACATGGCGCATATCCCCATATATTGGCAGACGAGCTCGAACGCCCGCATGAACGCCAACACGTTCAGATGAAGTTGAAAAGGTGCCAGCTGGAGCCATTGGAAAACCCCGACCTAAAAATCATTAAAAGGCAGGCGCATCCCCGCCTCCTTGAAAGCAAACTCATACATTGGGAATCGTTTGCCCGGATACGACGAGCATATCCTTCGGTCTTCGTGAGGAATTTGAAGCATCCAGTTGGCCGGAGCCCCCTCTGCGTGTTCTTCTGGGCAGTTAAACGCGTCCGTTGCGTCCCACAAGAAGCACAATATTTTTTCCCGGGGCTCCGGAGAAACCCAAGCCAAAGGATCCTCCTCGTCGCTTTGGGGTTCGTTGTTGTGACGGGTGGCCGGAATATCGCTCCCACGACAGCGTGCCATTGTACCTGAAAAGCAGGGGAAGTTAATGAATTCGACATTATCAAATCCACCCTTCCACCACAGATCAAGTGAAAGGCCGGAGAACTCAACCCAAGCCCTCGACATACTAAAGCGAACCATTACAGTTAGAGGACATGGCGTCGGGGAATAGTTCACCGAGAACGATCCCGGATACGCACTAACCTAAGGATCCCCTGACACCATAACGCGAACGCCTATAGGTGCCCCGCACATTCATGAGTGCTTGACACTAAACATATAAACCCAGATGAATACTCGCGAATAGTCATGAAGCTCATGGATATTTATTAATAGGTTCCCGGCATCTTCATGAGTGCCCGACATAAAACCCATGAATCTAGATGAACATTCATGAACATTCATCACAAAACTCATGGATATTCATCCAATCAAGACAAATTTCTGACATTTAATTCAGATAAACCCAAGAAAGGTGGTATTAAGAGGTTATAACTTACTTGGATGAAGAACGTTGTGGAAAAAACTGGGAAGTTGAGAGGGTCGCCTCACACCTCAAGCGAAGAAAAACTGAGAGCTTTGAGAGAACCGCTTCACACCGCGAGCAAAGGAAGGATTGAAAGGGAGCTGAGAAGATGACAAATGAATCCCAAGGGACCAATTTTTATAGGCGAACCATGCCCCAAGGGATCCCACATGAAGGGTCATCATCTCATTGGCCCCTTTTGCTTTTTTCTTAAGGGGTGGCACCCGAAAACGTTAGCCACGTGGCTCAACCATCAAACACGAAACCCTCTGGACTGGCGAGCAAGCACCGACTCCTATAAGGATATTATGTAGGGGGTTGACACTTACGTGGGGAGGTGCTCGGCACTGGATTGCGCAAGGGGAACATTTCCTTGACTATCTCGAAGACGAGGAAATGCTCAACAAACTAACAGTTCCCATGTGAAACAACCGGCTGAAAATCGTCAAACAATGAAGTCGCTATCAAACGTCTTTTATCCCACATGTAAGGAAAGGTAGACATCGAGAAAACCTGAGAAGGGAGAAGTCACGATCTTGCGACTGAGAGATCGAGTAAGGGAGTCTGTTACGCGAGGGGAAGGTATTAGCACCCCACACGCCCGTAGTACTCTATGGTATCCACTCTTGTTATCTATCTTATGGGTGTGTTTAATCTATGCTTACTGTTTACTATACTACTTAAGGGAGAATGCATGCAAAAGAAAGGGGAAAAGAATGTAGGGAAAATAAAATTGTGCTCGCTTGGGCCCTACCCCAATGCCTACGTATACATTTTGAGGAATTAGAGCTACTGTAGTTCGGCTCATATGTTTTTGTTTGTTTGTGTTTTTTATGGACGAAGTTAATCCCGCCTTCTGCCGCAACTCGACCTTTGGAGACTTATGCGTTGGCACAGAAGTAAATTAATCATGTCCTTACCTGAAAAGGGGTTTTAGATAAAGGTGCTCGAGCGCACAAAATGGTTTGAATTGGTTTGTATTTTTGTTGCAGATAATGACTAGTTGACCTCGAGAGAGAGATATTAGCCACCTTTCTACTTAGCCATGAAAGGAGTCTTTGAGAATTGAACCACACCTAGGCTTGAGATGAAGAACAATAAGATCGAGAAGAGACCCGCTTATCATTTCCCATACTAAGCAAAAGCGTGATTCTCATCAGTAGCTTTAAAGTGTTTTGAATTTTGAAAAGAAAAAGAAGTTTTTGTTTTAAATGCATATGCAAAAAGGGAAAGAAAAGTCAAAGGGGACTAGCCTATTTCTACACCTAATGTTGTCATGCGTTGTTAGACCTAAAGTTATAATTTCAAAGGAATTCTACCTGATGTTTGCGTGCATGAATTGCAGCAAAGCCCTACTTCTCATGATTTCCAGAAAGCGATAACGAAATGCAATAAAGTGCAAAGAAGTACAAGGTTAGTAGCGGAGGCTACCAAAGCGAGCAAGTCGTCAAGAACAGACGAAAGCACTGAAAAAGCAGGGAGTACGTGTCGAGCAAGCTTCACCAAGAAACAAAAAGAGTCATAAACAATATCTAACTAAGATAAAGGCAAACACGTGTCGCGAATGCGGCGCATAATCAGAAGTTCCTCGCATAATGAACAAACGCGTCAAAAATAATATGGCAAAGCAGCATGAAAATATGGATGACGACTAAAAAGAAAAAGAAGCGTTTTTGTTAGTTTTTATGTAAGGAAAATTCTATAAAAAAAACTAAAGAATTAATTCCTAAAAAATTCTATTATATTCTACTATTTTTTTATTGATCTTATACTTTTTTATCATAACAAAAATAGAAAAATTAAATCCTAAAACAAAGAAATAGTAAAATCAGGGGTGCTAACTGGAATACAGGGGTGTAAAATAGTGAATGGAAATTTGGGCGCTAGGCACATTCTGTTTGATCCAATGAGGCCTTTTTTGCGCACAAGCTACATGTATCAACAAATCTAACGGGCCTTAGGGGGGTGGTTCGAACCATAACACCATAGTCCAGTTTCTGTTTGTTTGCAAAGAAAAGTCTGTTATACCAAAAACTGTTTATTGGGCTCAAGGGAATATGAATACCAAGTCCAACAAACTTGATCCAAGCGAACCTCCAACATAAATCTGCAACGTGCTTTATTGTTCATCCCATTAAATTTTGGATAACAAAGAAATGGAACATGAAATAAAAGAAGAATTGTTTCATTTAGAGTGCATAGGGTTTCAAGCTTTATGCCCTTTCAGATTCGTGAGAACCAGATCCTCTTCTTTGCAAAAACTCAACGCCGATTACCATGGCTATTCTGATGCCCTCACCATCATCTCCGCTTCCACTCAACCTCACCACCCATCGTTTTTGAATCTCCATCCAATTCTGTTCTTTTGCAATCCAAACTTTGTCGCGACTCCGCTCAATCTCTCACCTCACTTCCGTTCATCATCTTTTTCGATGAGCGCCTCGTGCCATACAGATACGCAAAAAAGACCTAAGAGATTGAAGGTTTGATGAATTTTGATGCTTACCTGCCAGAGAGAAGTTTAGTGCTTCTTTAAAAATAACGGAGTCGACGAGAATTCGTGAATCTTCCACAAAGAACTCAGGTACGCTTCTGTACTTTTACTCTCTTCTCCCTCGATTCTTGTGTTTTTGTTATTGATCCATATGTGGCTTTTGAGCAGTGTAGATGCACCGTTTGTTGGAGACAGAAGATTGTTGATGGCGGTTGAAGATTGAAATGAGACACGAAGATGATTAATTGTTGCGTTTTGATGTTGCCGAGAGGAGGGTCAAGATTGAGGATGGATGTGGTTGAAGGTTGATGATGAATTTTGAAGAGAGTCTTTGGTTATGGCGATGAAGATTGAAGAATGGAAGCAAAGGTTTCGAGAGAGGTTTTTGTGTTTGTTGGTGATTCTCTCATCCAATTGAAGGATCAAGCAATCTCAGGTATCTCAATTTTTCTTCTGTTAGAATTTTTCTCGTGTATGAATCCCCGTTTTCTGTTATGATATCTCATGTTGTGAATCCCCGTTTTTGCAGTTTGTTGGGATTTCTGGTTATATGCTGATGGATACTGTTGGAGGTGGCTATATACTATTTTCTGCTGGAGAGGAAGTTAGTTACAAGAGGTTCGGGAATTCTGTTTTTGGTTAGCAGTTAGGGAAGTTGGCTAAAAGTTTTGGGAGTTCTGTTTTTGGTTAGCAGTTTCTTTAGGAGTTTGTTAGAAGCGGTTAAGGAATGTGTTTGGCAGTTGGTTCAATTTTGTTAGTTTGGATCTACTATTTCTATTAAACAGTTAGGAGGGTATAGGTTAGTTAGACTATTAGTTAGTTTGTTAGTTTTGAAAGGCCGTATAATTTCTGTTTCATAGGGGTTTATTAGGAAGTTAGAAATTCAGTTACAGTTGGTTATGGAGCTAGGAAACTTAGTTGGAGTTGGTTAGAGGTTAATTGAGGTCATTGTAGGTTAAAGGCTTTACACAGATCATTACTCTTGTTTCAGTTACTGTTTAGTCAAAGGAGCCTTCTTCATCAAGCCAAATATCAACTAAGAAATCTACCATCTCAGGCAATGGTATGCACTCCGCAAAAGATTCGCCAGTAGAAAGCAGATCTTCATATGATGTCGACCAGCTAATGATTGGATCCTTAGGCATTCTTGGGTAATTCTGAGACTTGTCACCGACCCAATCTTTTCTATTCTCATGCCAAGCATTTGCGGCGTGATTGACAAAAGTGGAAGTTTGTTTTAAATTTTGCTTTACATTGGAATGAAAATATTTATAGGTGTTTTCGCTTGATCTTTTAACTTCAATTGCAGATTTAGAATGCTTCAAAGTTTGTTCCCTATTGGAATGCGTAGTTTCAGCACAAACCTCCATTGCATCCAACAATAGTTCTAAAATGAATACTTATAATTATATCCTTTTAAAGATTAGAATTACCTCTCCAAGCTTCGTTACAGTTATTGTCGATTGAATGGCACAGGATTTGAAAAGTACGAATGCTTGTTAATCGTTGCAGATGTTTGACCCACTAGATGAATCGACGGAGAAACCGAAGAAAATCACTATTATAAAAAATGGGTTTTGGTCCAAACAAGCATTCACCATAAGAAACAACAAAAGGTGCAATCTTTTTTCACTTCTGTGGGCGTGTAGCAACTTGCAAGATAAGTTGTCTATAAAAAAGTGCTTTTTTGAATATTCGGTTTTTTTGGATTTTGGATAATTGAAGGGTTATCTTGGATGGTTTTGTGTGCAGGGCTGCCTTGGTACAACAAGCTATTGGTGTCAACTGCTCGAACCAAGAGGGTAAAAATATGAAGTCATAATGGAGCATGGTCATGGTTGTATAAAGTCGGCGAAGATTGAAGGTGGTTCACGTAGCTTAGGAACTTAACAACTTAGGCATAAACTTAATTTGTAAAGTCTTTTTCTTCTGTCAAAAGTCCAAAAAAGTAACGGTAATCATGAAGATTTTTCCGTGTAATGCCTTGTAGATTCACTTATAATTTTTTTTTAAGTATTCAAAGCGTTTTCACCCGATGTTGTGATATCAATGTAGCACGATTAACCTTGTAATTGTATTTCAATGATATTGGTAATCTAAGCTTCTTGTTAACTCTTGAATTTTAATGATGAAGCCCAAATACTCCAAGTAATCTTTTCTTCCAACTTGTCTTTTGTATCTCCATGGTGTTTTAATTTTGTGTTACATATAACTCCATGGATATGACATGAATTTAATAAGAGCCCTTGCCAAGAATGAATTTGTAGTGTTGAGTTTCTTTTCTTTTGAATGAAAACATGTCTAAATCTCTTCAAATGAATGAACGAGCCTTGCATCTTTCTTAATCCCCACTTCAAAACCACAATTGAAGAAGCTTTAGATTTAGATTTGAAATGAAGTCCCTAAAGTATATTGCATCACAAGTGAACCAATAGGTCCGATGAAGAGCTTTGCATCATAAATTGTACAAACTACAATTTGCAAAGACTACCCCATTGAATCCTCTTGCCTAGAGCTCGTGAACATATACCTTGAGTTTCAAGTAACATCTAAACCTTATTTGATGAAGAAAGGACCATTTAAAATCCTAACTTGTAAAGGACAAGATTTTTATTATATGATAACCTCATTGTATGACATAGCGAAGCATCCCTGAATAGGACCCTGTTGGCTACAGATACACCAAAAATCTTCAACCACTCGTACTTCAAGTAACGATAGAACCCCTTTGAAATTTATTGATGAAAAAATACACATGGAACCCCTCTTAAAGTCCACATGATTAGGGAAATAAATCATCATTCATATGGAGATGATAGGTGCAAGACGATGGCCTTCACTGCTTGAGCTTGTAGCCTTTGGAGATAGCCTTAGGATGACCTGCAATTGAAGTGGCATGCATTTTATAAGAAAGAACAAATCCACGATGTTGGAGAAGGAGAGCCTCAATATAACCACAAGATCGGGCCCTAATCCAATGATCCTCAGTTGAAGTCAGACGAAAACCCTAATCCTTAAACCTTGAAGAAAGATTGCAACTTGATGTTGAGAAAAAGAATATCCCTGTAGCTTGATGATAATGAAATCCAGGAAATAAAAACCTAGCTTCAAACGAAAGATTGATAGAGAAATCAAATGATATAATCTTGCGCGAAGATAAGAGCCTTAAGCCATACAACAACCCTAATTCTTTAATATCATTGATCCCGGGCTAAATTTATTGACTAATGAGGCATGATGCGTTAGATGACCTAATGAAGGTTGAGTACATGAGAAAACTGTGAGATGCATAAGCCAGATAAAAGTAAAAGGGTAGGACAAATTTGGGGTATTATAGCTACCCCTATTTAATCGTCTTGAACCTGAAAGTACGATTGGCGCGTGCCTTTTGGAAATTAAAGGTTAAATATGATTAAATACTATGATACAGTGGGAGAACTGACTTGAAGGTTTTGCGTTTTTTCGCAAATGTCGCGGTTATCGAGAGTCGCCACCGACTTTTCTTTTATCCAAAAGGAAAGGTGAAAAAGCACAGGAAAGACCTTTGAGAATGTTTTCTTGAGTTCGTGGGGTAGATTATGAAAAGGGAAGATGCTAGCACCCTTTTCATCCATGGTTTTCCATGGGCTCTTAGTTACTTGCTTAGATCACTTGCTTTGTTTTGTTTGAAATGGTGTTTGGTGTGATTTTGAAAGTATTTTATAAAAGAGGCCTTTGTTTAGGCAATCTTTGTAATGATTCTCGTTCGTAAGAATGTATACAAAGATGTTTGTCTTTTGAAAATGTTTTCAATGTTTTGTAAGATGTTTTGAAATGTGTGTGTGTTTGTTTTTGAAAATAGCAAGGATTGTTTGAAAATGGAGCAAGTAACTTAGAAGCTATCTACCTACTTAAATGTCTTTCTTGTGCATTTTCTATTCCTTTGATATTGTTGACTTACCATTGATTTGGTAAGCAACCCTATCTTTGGATGTTAACAGGACAGGTGTGGCTCATCGTATAACCATGATAGAAATATTGCCAAGTGTGATCGGTGGATCTGGAACTGACTGTTTAACGCTGGTTCGCGAAATGTCGCGGAAGCAAGAGTCGCCACCGTCTTTTATTTTCTCCAAATGGAAAGGACAAAAGCACAGAAAAATTCCTTATTGAGATTAGTTCTCGGTTGGGGAGGTAGATTTATAGAAAGGGAAGGTGTTAGCACCCTTTCTATCCATGGTTATCCATGGTCTCTTAGATACTTGCTCATTTGTGTTTTCAAAATTGTTTGTTTGCTTTTTAGAGTGGGTTTGAAAAAGTTTCGTTTAAAATTTCCGTTCGACTCTTGTATCGGTCCACAAGAGTGTTTGAAAAGTTATTTTGAAAGCTTTTTGAAAAGTGTCAGTGTGAAAAGAAGTTTTTGATTTGTTTTGAAATTAGAGCAAGTATCTACGAGTCATCTACCTACCCTAAGGAATTCGTCTGTGTAAATGTCCTTAAAGTAGTGCCATCCCACCATTGAGAGGTAGGTAGCACCACCGTTGGAGGTGTTCGGGTCAATTCGAGGGTTCGGGACATTGTGGTCACCAGAGCAATAGGAAGACACCTTAGAAGCTACCCCCATGCCATGTTCATGGACATGAGGACTTACTAAAACATCCTCTACTCGACGACCACGTTTCAATGGGCAAGGCAACAGTGAGGCGTACCCTAGGGGTGGTGTGTGAACTGTGTGTCATTTTCAATTATGTTTATCTTGTCATGCATTGGTGATCTACGCTTTGTTTTTATTTTTGACATTCATTCTTTCATGTGGTTATTAACAGTTAAAAGGTGCGGAATTAAAAGTCCTACGCTATTACAAAGGCGCGGGTCTACATCGCCAAATTAAACCAAGACGCGATTTGAAATAAATAAAGATGCGGAAAATAAATATCCTAATTAATTTATTACAAGGCTTTGGGGCAAGTACATGAAATTTTAAAAAGGGAAATAAAAGCAAATGTGCGAAAAGAAATAAAATCGAGAATGCGAGGGCGTTGGACCCTTTTAAAGAAATTGAATCGAGATCGTAAATTAATTAAATTAAATAAAAGCAAGAACTTATTTTTTTGGAGTTTTTGTATTTATGGAATTTAATGAGAAAATTAAATGGAATTAAAACCCTAATTCTAAACTATTTTTAATTTGTTAAAAAATGTTTAAGTTTGACCTAGTTTTAACCTAATTATTTAATTACAAGTTATTTACAAAATAATTAAGAATAATAATAATGATGATAAGGAAATAAATTATTTATTAAGAAAAAGAAGAAAAATATTAAAACCCTAATCTCTAAACTTTTTAGTTTATTTTAAAAAACTTAGAATTAAACCTAAAATTAAAACTAAGTTAATTATTAAATTTATTTACAAAATAATATTAATTAATATTAACAAAGCATATTTTTTTATTGTTTTATGATTTTATGTTTTTTTTTGTATTTTTATGTTATAAAACTCATTTTATGAATTAAAAGAAAAAAATCATTAAATTAAAACAAACAAAAAGAAAAAGAATGAGAAAAGAAATACAAACATAGGGGGGTTTGTTGTCCCTTTTGGAGGTATATCCCAAGCAATTTTGGCCCACTGAATCAGGTCTGGTTGACCTTTCTGGCGCGTATGTGGAGGTGTTGACTGGGGCGTATGGTAGTCTTCCCATCATGGCCCTTGGATTGGCGTTACTGGACATGTGGCAGGCACTGATGTGAAGGTGTATTGTGGAACTTGGATAGCACGCTGCATGGAAGTGTGTTAATTGAAAAAGCATGAAATATATAGGGGGACCTGGGAATCGAACCCAGGTCCCAAGGCTTGCCAATCAGATTCCCAACCACCACACCATTCAACGCGTTTGTATGTATCATGAAAAACAAATATTATAAACAATAAATCACGCTAATGATATTAACACAAAAAAACGCGCGGAAAATTTAAATGGTCCAACCATGATAGGACACGCAAGCTTCTTCCTCGTTGTGCCTGTAAACAGAAAAGAGATAGCGGGGGTTTTAAACCCCCACTAAATGTACCCTGCGAAAAATAGCGATTAGAGTATCGTTGCTCATAAATTGGGCGTGATATGATGATTGGATTCGTCTGAAGGTCACGAGTTCAATGGTATAGGCCTTGTTGTCCAATTTTTCCATATGCAAAAGTCCCCAATTTCAAGCTTATGAAAACCTAGAAATTTTCCATGGCAGATTCTCGTACAGGGCACGTTAGTTCAATTAAAAGATACCAACAGCTTTAGAATACTCATGTTAGTGCAAAACAACAAGAAAAATGCATGGATGATACGTATAAATCAAAACACGAATATGAACAATATCAAGAACAGGACGGCTTCGTTCTACCGATTCTTGAGGTTAGAGGCTATGGTTTTGATTCAGAAAGCTTCCTTGATGCGTCAGGAAGGTAATGGAATCGTTCTTTGGCTTGGAAAAGTGCTCTAGCTATGGAATCAGATTTGCAACTTTTGGTGAAAAATGCAAAATTATGCTTTGGTTTGAGGCGCAGCTTCCAGGTCCTTTGCATTAGGTTTAGGTTTGTGTTTATATGAGGAATGAATTAGGGTAAAAATTCAAGCCAAGAAACCTTTGCATTCATGAATCAAATATTTGCTTTTTAATGTAATCTTTTCCATGTAAAACCATTGCCAATCATGAGAAATCTTGCCTTTTTAGTGATGCACGAAATCTTGAGTGATTAAAGAGGGCATATGCTGCATAAAAAGATTTGGAAACATGTGTTTAGCATTTTTCTTATAATTAATTTTAATTAAATGAATTAAATAGATTAAATATTCAATTAATTAATTAAAAATAGGAAAATAACTCCCCTTTGGGTCAACGGGTCGTTCATAGCTTTTGGGTGATGAATCTTGGAAGAAATTGAGGCTCATTAGCAATTTTGAGGCATTTGAAGTAAAGTTGACTTTTCAAAATTCCCAAAAATTTCCCAACTTCCACAAGGCATATCTTGCTCAATTTTTAAGCTTTGATCATGTTCTTAGACATTTTGGAAATGTCTTGAATTCCTCTAACCAATGCCTTTGGTCCCATGTCATTTTGATTTACCAATCTCAAGTTATGGTCTTTGACTTAAAGTCCCTTTTTGTTGACTTTTGAAAATGACCTATAATGTTGAGATTGATAACTTTTTGTGAGAGCATTTCTTGGACTTGAAGTGTGAATAGGAGTTGTAGGAAATGTCATTCTCTTCAAAATGAGCTTTGGATGGAATTTTTCTTATGAACCATGTGGAAGTTATGCCTTGGTCAAGTTACAGTTGACTTTTTCAACTGTCCAAAAATGGAAACTTTTGCATCTTGAGACTTTTTGAGCCATGCCTTGAGAATCATGATCAAGCATTGACCAAATGATGTTTGTGGCTTCAAAATAAGATGTTGACCAAAAATTTGGACTTTTGACTGTCAAATGACCATTTTGCCCCTACAGTTGACTGTTGAGCAATTAGGGTTTTTGACTGTGCAATTTTGTGCTATGAGTCTTGAAACTTGGCATATGGATGTTTGACCATGTTTATAGGCATGTGGGACTTGCTTGGACCCTTGGAAACTTCAATTTCTTTGCCAGAATCAAAACCCTAGTTTTGACTGTTTAGGAGGCCATTGAACTGTGCAACCCTTGGGAGATTTTGAAGCATGCTTTTGGCAAATCTTGAAGAATATGGGAGGGTAAATTTTGGGGTACAACAGTTGCCCCTGTTCAATCTTCTTGAACCTAAGGATGTAGATTGGCTGACGTGCCTTTCGTAATCCGAAGGTGGAAGATGATTGGACACTAGAGTGCCCAGAAATTTGCGCTCACATAGTAGTGTGATGGTGGGAATGGGCTTATAGATGACATTTGGAGATTGATGGATAGGATGATGGGCTTATAGATGCCATGTTGAAAGGTGATGGAAGGTGGATGGGCTTATAGATGCCATATGGTAGTCGATCGCATAAGAGATTCCTTCGCGAGAACTTGCGTGCCTGAAAAAGAAAGATGATTACCTGACCTGTTACAGGAGCTGGTCTTCAAACTCTTTGTATAGATGCGCCCTGACTGGTTACAGGAATTGAATCTGGAGCTTCAAAAGGTGATGAATGAACCAGAGATGGTTACTACCTCAACGGGATGATGAGAGAACCTTGGGCGATTACTACCTCAACAGTAACGATGAGAGAATCATAGGCGACTTCAACCTCAACAGTAACGATGAGAGAATCTGGGGCGATTACTACCTCAACAGGAACGCTGAGAGGACCTTGGGCGATTACTACCTCAACAGGATCGCTGAGAGAATCTTGGGGCGATTGCTACCTCAACAGGAACGCTGAGAGAACCTTGGGCGATTACTACCTCAACAGGAATGCTGAGAGAATCTTGGATGTCTTCTACTGGGATAAGAATCAGGGAGATCTTAGGGTCGATCTGACTGAACCAGAGAAGGCCTTTGACTGGATAAGAATCAGGAAAATCTTAGGGTCGATTTAACTGAACCGGACAAGGTCTTGAAATCTTCAACTGGATAAGAATCATGGAGATCTTAGGGTCGATCTAACTGAACCAGAGAAGGCCTTTGACTGGATAAGAATCAGGAAAATCTTAGGGTCGATTTAACTGAACCGGGCAAGGTCTTGGAATATCTTCAACTGGATAAGAATCAGGGAGATCTTAGGGTCGATCTGACTGAACCAGAGAAGGCCTTTGATTGGATAAGAATCAGGAAAATCTTAGGGTCGATTTAACTGAACCATACTAAAGTCTTGAAATATAGCTGAGAACTTAACTGGATCTTTCCTGAAAGGTAAAGGTCAGTCATATGCAATGCATGATATGGATCAAGCAATGATGTTCTCAACATAAATGAGATTAGTAAGATATGATGCATATATGCATGCTATAATGTATGGAAATGTGATGTTTATGAACATATGTTTTCGTCCTAGGAAATTAAATTCTTGACGGATGCCGGGAAGTCATATCCTGGGCTGATGTTGAAGAATAGCGCTTTGCTTCCGCTGGGGATGATGGTTGCAAGAATACCGGTAGGAGAAGATAACTCTGTTGGGGAATAAACTTGGCGAATAGAACACTCTGCGGGGAGAAAATTACTCTAGCGACCTTGGTGGGGAACAATACTCTGTGGGAAGAGAGGTACTTGCTGGAATGATGATAACTCCGCCGGGGATACCATTGTTATGTTGGAAATGTTAATAGACTTCGCTGAGGATAAGAAGACTTCGCCGAGGACGATCTTCTCGTGGCTTTTGGCTGAGGATAACCCAGTTATATCCCGGTAGGGAAATAACCTTTGACTAAAGCCGGGGGACGCGTTCGTGCTCTGTAGGAGGGAGCTTCCAGAATCTACTGAGGATAAGCTTCCTGCTGGGGAGATGGACTCAAACTCTCCTGGGGAAATCTTGAGATATACTGGGGAAGTGGCTCCACTGAATGTCTTGTATTCCGCCGGGGAACAATCTTAGATCAATACTGCCGGGGATGCTTGTTAAGAATGTTTGTATATTGTACTGGGGAATGTTGAGATCTGCGGGGGATACCCAACTTCCTTAAGGCTGATAGTATGGCTTTGCTTGGGGAGAGTGCATTGACTTGCTGACACACTCTCTGGGGAATTAAGATATATTGGTTGCGTTCTTCAGCTGAGCTTACCTTGGTACCCTGGTGGACAGAGCAATTAGATCGTTTGGAAAACTCACTATTGCCCCTGTTTCTGTGGGAGAGGAAAGCCTATGAGGTGCTGATAGTTGTTGATGGACAAACCTTCTTCTGGTAGGCAAGTGACAATGATGCCGGGACATAGTCATACGCTCTTGATCCCTAACTTTTGCCTGGACCGCCCTTTCGGGTTTTCAGCCCACCGGGATACCCATTTTTGCCCAAGCCGCCTTTTCAAGTTTTCGACTTGCCGGGTGTACAGATTTTTTCTATTTCATCCCTTATTTTTGCCCGAACCCTTTTGGTTCGCCAGGAAGCCCTTATTTTTGCCTAGGTGTGTCAACCTAGCGGGTCTTTGATTATGCGCAGTATTTTTCGACTATGTCCGCGCTCTCAGGATGTAGGGAGTTGCCCCTGTTAGAAGCGTTTTTGTCATGCCACCAGAAGGTGTTTGATCAGGCAAGATTCGTTGTTGGAATGCCCCAAGTGACTCAGGCAGAGATTTTCCCCAAGCTGGTTGGCCTTGAGAGATTCCTCGAATCTTGACTGGACTGCCCCAGATGATAGACACTGATCATGCCATACCCCTTGATTGGAAGTGTTTCTTCCACTTGAGGTGACCTCTTTGTTGAGAAGACTTTTGTTCACTGGATGTTCGTCGTGCAAACTTCTATGTTGTTCAAACAAATAGTCATATGCAAACAATGTTATCTTAAGAATGCAAAAGCTCATGTATGTCTTGAAGTTTTTGAAAATGCAGTTTTTAATAAAACAAGTGAGTTTTTTTTTTGTAATCTGTGATGTCAACTCGTTATTTTACCGCAAGCCTTAAGGAGTCAGGATACCTTTCGTAACAGTATGCTTTCGAACTAACCCATGCTTCAGCTAGGACTTTTAAGGGTTATAACGTGGCCTGGTTCACGGTTTAAGAAACAAAGGATAAGGGCTCAAATTATTTGTACCCACCCGCTCTTCATGATGTTCTTCAAACCTAAACTCAGCTAATCGTGCGTTAGACCTTGTTTGAGTCTTTGCTCTGATATTCCAGTGATGGTTCGGATTTTGACAATTTATTTTGAATAGGCAGTCCTTTTTTGTTTTTGTTGAGGGTTTGTGTGACCTCTTTCTTTTTGATTTCGCTATCCCTAGATTTTGTCTGAACTGTTTCTTTTGTGATTACAGTCAGCGGGATGCACCAGTTTTGTAAGTCTCCTTCATAGGTTTTGACTTATTGGGTTTTTTATTTTTGAGATATAGTGACTGCATATCCTTATGATTATTCGGAACAATCACTGTCTTTTGTTTTGTACGGACTTTTTGGTGCCATTTGTAGTGCACTAGGATCAACTGAGAGAACTACCATGCCCCAGGTTATGATTAAGGGTTTTAAATTTCGAAAAGAAAAACTCCTACTTCTTTGGCTCAGAGGGGTTGACGAGGGATTATCTTCCTTATAACTCCAGTGTTTAGGAATTGAAACAATGCCTGTACCTCATCAGCGGGGTCTGTTCAAAAGCATACTGTAAAGATCGTGGTATCGTTTTCGTCATCCTCCCTCAAGAGGCTTAGAATTATTAATTGAGAGTTGACATCAAAAAGAATGAAAGCAGTTTGAGTATAGCGAATGCGAATATATTGCTTCAAAACAGACATATGCGATGCATTAATGAAATAACAACGTTTAACATGAATAAATGTTTGAACAATCAAAAGAAAATTACAACTTGAAAAATTCTAATGAACAAAAGTTTTCTAGTCTCAGGGCTTGTTACTTCAAATGGTGAGCCTTGGATGGATGGTAGAAAAACTCAGCCTGACCATCTTGTGTGAACTCCAATGCTCCTTCATCAATCAGGTCCTGGATCTTGTTCTTCAGAGCCCAACACTCATTTGTATCATGTCCTGGACTGGCAGAGTGGTAGGCACACCTTTTATTGGGATGATAGGTAGGAGATGTTGTGTTGGGGTTCCGGGGATGAGCCCTTAATGTGATCAGATTCAATCTCAACAGGCGTTGTAAAGCTTGAAACAACGACATGTTGAGCTGGGTGAATTGCCTCCTGGGCTTGTCTGGCTGAAGCTGGTGAGGTTGATGCTGAATTTGTGACACTGGAGCCATTTGAGGAGCTCTCCCCTTATCTCCTTGTCGCACAGATGGTTGAATGATGACTGGCTCTTTACCCTTAGACGTTTGCCCCAGTTGGTTACCCCGAAGTAGTCGATTGACGAGAACCCCGAGCTCATCTTGTCTTTGAGCTAAGTCCTGAATGAGAGTCACCTGCCCCAACATCTGGGCTCTCATTTCATCCACCTCGGCTTGCAGATGTTTCAGCCGTTCGTCTTTATCATCCTCAGCACTGTTCCTGACCAAGGTCCCCATGAGAAGTGTTCTCAGCTCTTCCTGCCCCTTGGATAGATTCAGGAGGATTTCCCCGAACCGAGTCTCTTGAGCATGAAGGTCCTGGTTGTATTGTTGGGAAGCCATTGCTGAAATAAACAGCGGAGATGGTAAGTGACCTGTCCAAAGGGTACCTGTTATGCAATGATATGTATGTATGTATATGCAATGTTTTCAAGGACCTCGCAGGGTAAACAAAAAGATTGTTAGCATTTGAATTTGTAGCTTGATTGAAGGAGCTCCATGTTGCTGAGAGTCCTTCTTCGAGGGTCAAGGCTCACCATATCCAGTGGGTCATAGCCCCTGACAACCTTGACTAGAGGAAAATAAATCCCCTTTTGCCCCTTGCTGGACAGTTGGTTCATCATGACCTGCATCACAAGCCCTTGAGATCCTTGAAACGGGTTAGTCCTTAGGTAGGATGCATGCAATGGTATGATGTTATGCTATGCATGGGGTAATGTAGATAAACCCTGTTATGAGTCCCAATTAAGGACTAAAAACAAAACCTGCAAGAAACTCAGTAAACCCTGTTATGAGTCCTAATTAAGGACTACAAACAAAACCTGCAAGAAACTCAAGTGTCAGACAACAAGCATGCAAATTGTCAAGTACGAAGGCACACAAGTCACATAAAAGAGCCCTTAGAGTTTAGGCCAGCATGGGGTCTGGGTATTACCCTCTTTCAGTTTGTTGGTTCATACCTGTCCTATCAAAAGTAACCGGGTTCTTAGAGGATCCCAATATCATTGACTACCCTCAATCGGTCATAACTCCAGCATCACAATCTTTTCTTGCGGCCAGAACCATCACGAGAGTTTAGCCTCAATGGGCGTAGCATACTGCTACTGTTCTAATGGCCAAGTTGTGTCATTTAAGGTTCTAAGGTCTGTTGGTGCTTAATGACTCCTCAGAAGACCCATATTCTCCTCGTTGCGACACAAGGGATATCGGTACAAACCAAGGTGCCACACCAACGTAGCCACTGCTTCACCTGTGTCGGTCTACGCCGGACAGGTCCCTCACAGCTTATGCTACCTAAACAGGGTATCCCCAGATCCGGGTTAGGATCTATGTAACTCCGATGCAACCCACAATTTAAAGCAAACAAATCAAAACAATTGAAAACACAGTTATGAACTATCCTAAGGTACACCTCACTTTTATGATGTCCCCAGCAGAGTCGCCAGTTCTGTGATCGGTGGATCTGGAACTGACTGTTTAACGCTGGTTCGCGAAATGTCGCGGAAGCAAGAGTCGCCACCGTCTTTTATTTTCTCCAAATGGAAAGGACAAAAGCACAGAAAAATTCCTTATTGAGATTAGTTCTCGGTTCGGGAGGTAGATTTATAGAAAGGGAAGGTGTTAGCACCCTTTCTATCCATGGTTATCCATGGGCTCTTAGATACTTGCTCATTTGTGTTTTCAAAATTGTTTGTTTGCTTTTCAGAGTGGGTTTGAAAAAGTTTCGTTTAAAATTTCAGTTCGACTCTTGTATCGGTCCTCAAGAGTGTTTGAAAAGTTGTTTTGAAAGCTTTTCGAAAAGTGTCGGTGTGAAAAGAAGTTTTTGATTTGTTTTGAAATTAGAGCAAGTATCTACGAGTCATCTACCTACCCTAAGGAATTCGTCTGTGTAAATGTCCTTAAAGTAGTGCCATCCCACCATTGAGAGGTAGGTAGCACCACCGTTGGAGGTGTTCGGGTCAATTCGAGGGTTCGGGACATTGTGGTCACCAGAGCAATAGGAAGACACCTTAGAAGCTACCCCCATGCCATGTTCATGGACATGAGGACTTACTAAAACATCCTCTACTCGACGACCACGTTTCGATGGGCAAGGCAACAGTGAGGCGTACCCTAGGGGTGGTGTGTGAACTGTGTGTCATTTTCAATTATGTTTATCTTGTCATGCATTGGTGATCTACGCTTTGTTTTTATTTTTGACATTCATTCTTTCATGTGGTTATTAACAGTTAAAAGGTGCGGAATTAAAAGTCCTACGCTATTACAAAGGCGCGGGTCTACATCGCCAAATTAAACCAAGACCCGATTTGAAATAAATAAAGATGCGGAAAGTAAATATCCTAATTAATTTATTACAAGGCTTTGGGGCAAGTACATGAAATTTTAAAAAGGGAAATAAAAGCAAATGTGCGAAAAGAAATAAAATCGAGAATGCGAGGGCGTTGGACCCTTTTAAAGAAATTGAATCGAGATCGTAAATTAATTAAATTAAATAAAAGCAAGAACTTATTTTTTTGGAGTTTTTGTATTTATGGAATTTAATGAGAAAATTAAATGGAATTAAAACCCTAATTCTAAATTATTTTTAATTTGTTAAAAAAATGTTTAAGTTTGACCTAGTTTTAACCTAATTATTTAATTACAAGTTATTTACAAAATAATTAAGAATAATAATAATGATGATAAGGAAATAAATTATTTATTAAGAAAAAGAAGAAAAATATTAAAACCCTAATCTCTAAACTTTTTAGTTTATTTTAAAAAAATTAGAATTAAACCTAAAATTAAAACTAAGTTAATTATTAAATTTATTTACAAAATAATATTAATTAATATTAACAAAGCATATTTTTTTTATTGTTTTATGATTTTCTGTTTTTTTTTGTATTTTTATGTTATAAAACTCATTTTATGAATTAAAAGAAAAAAATCATTAAATTAAAACAAACAAAAAGAAAAAGAATGAGAAAAGAAATACCAACATAGGGGGGTTTGTTGTCCCTTTTGGAGGTATATCCCAAGCAATTTTGGCCCACTGAATCAGGCCTGGTTAACCTTTCTGGCGCGTATGTGGAGGTGTTGACTGGGGCGTATGGTAGTCTTCCCATCATGGCCCTTGGATTGGCGTTACTGGACATGTGGCAGGCACTGATGTGAAGGTGTATTGTGGAACTTGGATAGCACGCTGCATGGAAGTGTGTTAATTGAAAAAGCATGAAATATATAGGGGGACCTGGGAATCGAACCCAGGTCCCAAGGCTTGCCAATCAGATTCCCAACCACCACACCATTCAACGCGTTTGTATGTATCATGAAAAACAAATATTATAAACAATAAATCACGCTAATGATATTAACACAAAAAAACGCGCGGAAAATTTAAATGGTCCAACCATGATAGGACACGCAGGCTTCTTCCTCGCTGTGCCTGTAAACAGAAAAGAGATAGTGGGGGTTTTAAACCCCCACTAAATGTACCCTGCGAAAAATAGCGATTAGAGTATCGTTGCTCATAAATTGGGCGCGGTATGATGATTGGATTCTTCTGAAGGTCACGAGTTCAATGGTATAGGCCTTGCTGTCCAATTTTTCCATATGCAAAAGTCCCCAATTTCAAGCTTATGAAAACCTAGAAAATTTCCATGGCAGATTCTCGTACAGGGCACGTTAGTTCAATTAAAAGATACCAACAACTTTAGAATACTCATGTTAGTGCAAAACAACAAGAAAAATGCATGGATGATACGTATAAATCAAAACACGAATATGAACAATATCAAGAACAGGACGGCTTCGTTCTACCGATTCTTGAGGTTAGAGGCTATGGTTTTGATTCAGAAAGCTTCCTTGATGCGTCAGGAAGGTAATGGAATCGTTCTTTGGCTTGGAAAAGTGCTCTAGCTATGGAATCAGATTTGCAACTTTTGGTGAAAAATGCAAAATTATGCTTTGGTTTGAGGCGCAGCTTCCAGGTCCTTTGCATTAGGTTTAAGTTTGTGTTTATATGAGGAATGAATTAGGGTAAAAATTCAAGCCAAGAAACCTTTGCATTCATGAATCAAATATTTACTTTTTAATGTAATCTTTTCCAATCTTTTCCATGTAAAACCATTGCCAATCATGAGAAATCTTGCCTTTTTAGTGATGCACGAAATCTTGAGTGATTAAAGAGGGCATATGCTGCATAAAAAGATTTGGAAACATGTGTTTAGCATTTTTCTTATAATTAATTTTAATTAAATGAATTAAATAGATTAAATATTCAATTAATTAATTAAAAATAGGAAAATAACTCCCCTTTGGGTCAATGGGCCGTGCATAGCTTTTGGGTGATGAATCTTGGAAGAAATTGAGGCCCATTAGCAATTTTGAGGCATTTGAAGTAAAGTTGACTTTTCAAAATTCCCAAAAATTTCCCAACTTCCACAAGGCATATCTTGCTCAATGTTTAAGCTTTGATCATGTTCTTGGACATTTTGGAAAGGTCTTGAAGTCCTCTAACCAATGCCTTTGGTCCCATGTCATTTTGATTTACCAATCTCAAGTTATGGTCTTTGACTTAAAGTCCCTTTTTGTTGACTTTTGAAAATGACCTATAATGTTGAGATTGATAACTTTTTGTGAGAGCATTTCTTGGACTTGAAGTGTGAAGAGGAGTTGTAGTAAATGTAATTCTCTTAAAAATGATATTTGGATGGAATTTTTCTGATGAACCATGTGGAAGTTATGCCTTGGTCAAGTTACAATTGACTTTTTCAACTGTCCAAAAATGGAAACTTTTGCATCTTGAGACTTTTTGAGCCATGCCTTGAGAATCATGATCAAGCATTGACCAAATGATGTTTGTGGCTTCAAAATAAGATGTTGACCAAAAATTTGGACTTTTGACTGTCAAATGACCATTTTGCCCCTACAGTTGACTGTTGAGCAATTAGGGTTTTTGACTGTGCAATTTTGTGCTGTGAGTCTTGAAACTTGGCATATGGATGTTTGACCATGTTTATAGGCATGTGGGACTTGCTTGGACCCTTGGAAACTTCAATTTCTTTGCCAGAATCAAAACCCTAGTTTTTGACTGTTTAGGAGGCCATTGAACTGTGCAACCCTTGGGACATTTTGAAGCATGCTTTTGGCAAATCTTGAAGAATATGGGAGGGCAAATTTTGGGGTACAACACCAAGTATCTTAGAATTTTTGAGGGACCAAGATCATTTTGTTTAGGCAACCTTTGTATAGCGTCATCGAGGGACTATGATCTTATACTTGTTTTGTTTTGCCAAGATACTTCGCATGCGTAACATGGCCATTTTATTTTAGGCAACCAAATGGGAGAAACCCTAAGGGTGCTTGTGTGCAAAGTGTGTCATTTTCATGCCTTTGATTTGTCTTGTATTTAGGGATTTTTCTATTTGTTTTGTTTTTGTTCTTGTCATGCAAACCCTAATTACTAATCATGGCATAAAAGCGATAAATTGCGTAAATGTAAATATACTAAGCTATTACAACAATTATTATGGGAGAGGGGATACAAGTTTGAATGGGGATTTTGCACAAATATAAACCTAAATATATTATTACAACCAAATCGAATATTGCGCGAATTTAAATAAATTAGACCAATATTTAAAATGCAATGCAATATGTATGTAAAAGAAAAGATTTTTTTATGCCTTGTTTTTGTATGAGAAAATAATTTAATTTAAACCCTAAAAAAAATAAAAAAATAATATTATTTTTGGAAGGGATGAAACCCTAATTTTTATTCAAAGAAAATAATGTTTCATATTATTATTTTGTACATTTTTTGTATAAGAAAATAATAAATAATATTATATGTAAATATTAAAGATTAAATATGTATAAAAATAAGTATTTATGAGTATAAATAGTATAATAAAAATATTAAGTATTTTTAATTATATTTATAGATTATTTAAGAAAATAAATTCTATTTATCAAAACAAACTATTTTTCATGTGAGAAAATAATAAAATAAAATAAAATAAAAGTGTGAAAATAAATAAATCATTTTTTGGTATTTTTTATCATTAAGAAAAAATAAATGAAAGTATTAAATTTGAAAATATAAAAAATACAAAAATATAAAATAGTTAAGTCAGGGGGTGCAGTAGCAAATCGGGGGCGTGCAAATAGCAAAAGCAAAAAGCCCAAGGCGCCAAAAAGCCCAGAACATCATCGTCCCTGTCCTTCGTCCGTCCCTGCGCGTGCTTCCATGTTCAAACCTGTAACTTGCTTATGCTTGTATAAAAACAAGAACTCATAACATGAAAAATGTGGTATTTGAGCTCACGATTATAACCATATAAATTATGTAACCTAACTCTTAAAGATCAAAGATAATTTTTGAATCCCTAATTTGTGACCTAACTTTTTGAGAGTTTTCAATCTTCAAATTCTCTCAGCACAAGTAATATAAATGCAAAGTAATGGTATGTACAACTTCGTTATGATAAGGACTACATTTTTCTTCACAAATTGTGGCTTGAAGTTGCCTGTATAAGGAGATAGAGTTTAAGGAAATACCTTCTTCAGCTGGATTCGAGTAGGGCAATGTAGGGACTTTAATAGAGGCCTGGTGATTGTTTAAGCTTCCTTGCACTTCCCTGAAGCTATTCCAATGCTTATCTTGCTTTGAGGATGGCTGGAACTCTCTGACCAAGTCCAACTGCAAGCTTCCAAAGTGAAAATGAAAAATGCTGAAACAGGGGTTACAGAACCAGGGTGATGGCTTGGATTGATTAATTATCAAGTGTATGAGATGTTTCAAATGATTAAACACAAAACGCACGAGCCAAATGAGAGTTGGCTGTGCTTTTGCAGAAATTCTGTGTTTGGGCAGTTTTGAGTGTTTTTTCAGTTTGAGTGAGTTCTGGATGCAAGCCAAATGTGCTATGCCTTGTAACAAGTTTGTATATTTGTATAGAAGTGATCCAAAGTCAGCCCTTACTAGCTGTGCAAGCTTTGGACCTTTTTGCAACTTTTCTTGCATTTGAAGTAAAGTGAAGTGACTATACTTGCCATGCTTGTACTTGCTTGCTTGAGGGCTGAAATGAGCTTGTACCAATTGCTTGAGAGCTGTGTAAATTGCTTGTATCAAGGGGACATGTCCAATGCTCCAAGTTGACAAATTTGCAAAAGTTCAACTTTATGAAAATGGCAATGTGAACTTTTTGCCCAAAATGGAAATACATCTTGTGTAAAGCTTCATAAGCAAAGATAAAGCCTTTGTCAACTGAGTCTGCATTTAATTATGGAGTGTGTAGCAAGCTTAGGACTTGTAAAGCAAGATACAACCAGCATAGATTTGATTTGCAACTTGATGCTATGTGAAAATGGCTTGAACAAAAAGTGAGAAAATGCCAACTTCCTCTCTTCGATTCTCCCTACTAAAAAATGATCTTGGAGAGTTCTTGGACATTTTGGAAAGCTTGCAATGTGCTCTATAATACATATTTGAAATGAATTTTGAGATACCTCTTGGAACTAGGTGAAAAGTTGCCATGAAGTTGGGTCAAAAACCTGCCTAAATTAGGGCAAATTTTCACTAAGTTATTTAGTTCATGAGCATGTATTCACAAATTTATATCTTGAGATCCAAGAATATTTAGGGAAAACTTTGTGAAGAAAAGTTGTAGATTTCATGGAGTACTACAACTTTCATGTTGAGAACTTTTCTTGAATCAAAATGCATCATGGTGAAAAAGTGGTGAAAAGTTGGGAAAAATAAGAAAAATTTTATACTTAGAAAAATTCTAAGTTATGAAATTTTTTCAAATTAAAACCCTAATTTTCAAAATTGGTTTTCTTGGTGAACAAGTTTCATATTTTGACATATCTTGATGAATTATGACCCTTGGCACTTGATTTTGACCAAAAAGTCAAAGTTTGACTTTTCAGTATACAATTGACTTTTGATCAGTTGACTGCAAATTTCATATGTCAATCCTATGAACTTGAGATCCTTTGAACCATGTAATTAGGTAAAGATGATGCCATTGAATCCTTGAAATCATGCTTGAACCCAATTGGTTATTGTCTAGGTTAAAAATTAGAAATTTCCCTTTCTCAATCAAAAACCCTAATTTTGACCATTTTGCCCTTTTGATGATTTGATCAAATTTCTTTGGGAGTTGTGATCCAAACTTGATCAAATGGTACATATGAGTCTAAAATGTTGATGTGGATAAAAAATTATAAAGTTTGACTGTAAATTTGGCATGGTTGACTTTTCCCCCCAATACAACTAATTTTTAGGTCAACTGTCCAATTGACTGATAAAAAATGTGGTTCAAGGCTTGAAACTTAACATGAGCAATCTTAAGGGTCCAAGATGGTGTGTGAAAGTCACATGAAGCATTGATGGTCTAAAAATCCTTGTGCAAACTCAAACCCTAATTTTAGGTTATCAGTGCAAGATGAGGTATCTTGAGCTGACCAAACCCTAATCTTGTCTTGAGTCCAAGAAGTCTTATGAGAAAAGTCTTGATAAATGAGAGGGCAAATTTTGGGGTACAACAGCTGCCCATGTTCAATCTTCTTGAACCTGAAGAGTTAGATTGGCGAGTTTTGTCGTTCGTGACTCGAAGGTAAAAGATGATTGGACACTAGAGTGCCCATAAATTTGCACTCGACGAAGTGTAATTGAGGGAATGGGCTTAAAGATGCCATTTGAAGAGGTGATAGAATCTTGTTGGAGATGGGCTTGTAGATGCCATCTAAGAATGTTTGTTGTAAATTAGAAGAATAAGCAACAAAATGGTGTCCGTATCTGGACGTATCTGAGCTGTATCTGAACTTGAATCTGAATAAGTGACATAATGGCAACCGTGTCTGGAGCGTATCTAGACTGTATCTTGAAGTTGAGGTCTGAATGAGTAACAGAATGGAAACCGTGTTTGGAGCGTATTTGAGTAATCTGAATGAGTATCAGAATGGAATCCTTGTCTGGAGCGTATCTGGACTATATCTGAACTTTGTAATCTGAATAAGTAACATAATGGCAACCATGTCTGGAGCGTATCTGAACTGTATCTGAAAGAGTATCAGAATAGCATCCTTGTCTGGCGCGTATTTGAACTGGAATCTGAATGTGTAACAGAATGGCTTCCGTGTCTGGAGCGTATTTGAACTGTATCTTGGTGATGAAATCTGAATGAGTATCAGAATGGCATCCTTGTCTGGAGCGTATCTGTACCGTATCTGAAATCTCTGAACATTGCTAAAGGTAGCTTGTTAATCTTATCCTGAAAAGGGTAAAATGTTAGCTGAAACACAAAGTTATGTTGCATGAAATGTATGCAATAAATGTGCTTTATCAATGTTTATGATATATGAATGTAATGTATGCGCATGTAAGCTGATTTGCTGTATTGCTGAGGAAAATAAATCCTTGACTGCTGAGGATATGTGGATTCTTCATGTCTTGAAGTTGGAGTATTGACAGAAATTCCGTTGTGAGAGTAATGCCAAGTACTGCTTGAGGAATCTGTTTAGGGAATCCAGAGAACTTTGATGACTTCTGCCGGGAATTAGTAAGAACTCTATGGGGAAGAAACTTATTCTTGTCTGGAAAAAGTTCAGGAGTTTCGGTCGTCTGTCATCCTACTGGGGAATTATCAGGTTTCAAGACAACTTGCTGGGGAATTTTGAGGAAACTGGATGATTTCCACTGGGGATTTGAAGTTTCAGCTCTGCTGGGGATCTTAATGATATACTGTAGGGATTGTTCATGGAATAGCCTAAAGACGTTTTTTCACTTTGTTTATTTGTAAACAGTGATTATGTTCAAATGCATATGTTCATTAATAAATCATTGGACGTTTTTGCAAATAAAACACAAGTGTAAAAAGGAAAGGACAAATAACTTTATGTACTTTTAAAGAGATATCTTTGTATTTACTTTGAATAAGTATTTGTACAAAAGAGACGAACATCCTAGTAAGATTATGGTGTCATAAAAATGAGAAAAAATTATACAAAGAAAGATGGCTATGTGTAAAAATCCCATGGGGTTCCCATTCTGCTATAGCCTTCGTATCTCTGAATATCTTTTCCATTTGTCGCTTCGTCCGAAGATGATTGAATTGATCAGAAGCTCCAAAGTTTGTCTGTGAAGAGATTGTCCTTAAAGTGATCCGGCGAGACATAGTCATACACTTTAATTCCCTAACTTTTTCCTGGACCACCCTTTCGGGTTTTTGATCCACCGGGAAACCCTTTTTTGCCCAAGTCGCCCTTTCGGGTTTTCAACTTGTCGGGTGTACAGATTTTTTTATATTTTATCCCTAACTTTTTACCAACCCTTTTGGTTCACCGGGATGCCCTTGTTTTGCCTAGGTGTGTCAACCTAGCGGGTCTCTTATGCGTAATATCTTTTGACTATGTCTGCATTCGCAGGGTGTGGCAGGTCGTCGCCGTCCATGGTGGTTAAGATCATTGCCCCACCAGAAAAGATGTTCTTAATTACAAATGGTCCTTCATAGGTAGGAGTCCATTTTCCCCTGGGATCACTTTATGGTAAGATGACGCGCTTGATCACTAGATCTCCAACTTGATATACCTGGTGTCTGACTTTCTTGTTGAAAGCCTTGATCATCCGTTTTTGATACATTTTACCATGGAAAACAGCAGTAAGCCTCTTTTCATCAACTAAGTTCAATTGGTCAAGTCGGGTCTGGATCCAATCGTCTTCACTCAAACCTGCATCCTTCATGATTCTCAAAGATGGGATCTGAACCTCAATAGGCAAGACAACCTCCATGCCGTAAACCAAAGAAAAGGGTGTTGCCCCAGTTGATGTGCGAGCCATAGTATGGTACCCATGGAGAAAAAACAGTAGCATCTCATGTCAGTCCTTGTAGGTGACTGTCATTTTCTGTATGATCTTCTTAATGTTTTTGTTTGCAGCTTCGACGACACCATTCATCTTTGGCCGATAGGGGGATGAATTATGATGTTGAATCTTGAACTGCTCACACAAGGCGGTGATCGTAGTATTGTTAAGGTTTGTACCGTTATCAGTGATGATCCTTTCTGGGATACCGTACCGCAAATAAGATTCTTCTTGATGAAGCGGGCAACAACATTCTTAGTAATGATGCGAAGGAAGCTGCTTCAACCCACTTTGTGAAATAATCAATGGCCACTAGAATGAAGCGGTGTCCATTGGAGGATGTAGGCTTGATCTCCCCAATCATATCGATTCCCCACATAGCAAAGGTCCAAGGAGCTGTTAAGACATTTAGAGGAACCGGAGGTACGTGCACCTTGTATGCATAGATTTGACACTTATGACAGGTCCGGGAATGTTGATAGCAGTCTGCTTTCATGGTAGACCAATAATAGCCTGCCCGTAGGATTTTCTTCGCCATCGTATGCCTACTAGAGTGAGTGCCAAAGGTACCTTCATGTAATTCAGCCATGATCTCTTCAGCTTCAATCTTTTCCACACAACGGAGCAGAATAGAATCATGATTACATTTGTACATGATGCCATTACTCAGGAAGAATTTAGCAGAAAATCTTCTTAAGAACTTTTTATCATTGACTGAAGCTCCTTCTGGATATTCTTGAGCCTCGAGATACCTTTTGACTTCGTGAAACCAAGGCTGGTCCACTACTTCTTCAGTATTAATCTCGTGACAGTGTGCTGATTCGTCCATTCGTTCAATGGTAATCTGAGGAGCCTCGTTATCCCAATTAAGTTTAAACATAGATGACATTGTAGCTAGAGCATATGCTAGCTGATTTTCTTTTCGCGGGAAATGCTTAAAGGTAATCTGCTCGAAATGTGGTAACAATGTCAAAACATGTTCTTTGTAAGGGATAAGGTTAGGATGCTTAGTGTCCTGCTGTGATAGGTGGATCTGGAACTGACTGTTTAACGCTGGTTCGCGAAATGTCGCGGAAGCAAGAGTCGCCACCGTCTTTTATTTTCTCCAAATGGAAAGGACAAAAGCACAGAAAAATTCCTTAAAGAGATTGCTCTCGGTTCGGGAGGTAGGTTATAGAAAGGGAAGGTGTTAGCACCCTTTCTATCCATGGTTATCCATGGGCTCTTAGATACTTGCTCATTTGTGTTTTCAAAATGGTTTGCTTGCTTTTCAATTGTGGGTTAAAAAAGTTTCTTTGAAAATTTCAGATCGACTCGTATGTCAGAGTGTTTGAAAAATTGCTTCGAAAGCTTTTGAAAAGTGTCGGTGTGAAAAGATTTTTGTTTGTTTTGAGATTAGAGCAAGTATCTACGAGAACCTACCTACCCTAAGGAATTCGTCTGTGTAAATGTCCTTTAAAGTAGTGCCATCCCACCATTGAGAGGTAGGTAGCACCACCGTTGGAGGTATTCGGGTCAATTCGAGGTTCGGGACATGGTGATCACCAGAGCAATGGGAAGACACCTTAGAAGCTACCCTCATGCCAGGTTCCCGGATCATGAGGACTTACTAAGACATCCTCTACTCGACGATCACCTTTCGAAGGCAAGGCAACCGTGAGGCGTACCCTAGAGATGGTGTGTGAATTTGTGTGTCATGTTCATTTATTTGTCTTGTCATGTTAAAGTGATCTACGCTTGTTTTTATTATGGCCATTCATTCTTGCATGCTTGGTTTAACAGTTAAAATTGCGAGGAAAAGTAAATCTAAAGCTATTACAAATGGCGCGGGTCCACATCGCCAAAATTAAACCGGACCCGATTTGACAGAAAAATAAATAAAGCAAGTAAAGTGAATTAAAAGTGCGAGAAGTTTATTTACAAAGCTTTGGGAGAGATACATAATTTATTTAAACGACATAAAATAAATGTGCGAAATTAAACAATAAAGAACGAGGGCGTTGGACCCTTTTGCAAAAATTAAATTAATAAGGAATTAAAATTAATATTAAAAGAAAATGTTTTGGTATTTTTGTGTTTTTTAAGATTTAATAGAAAAAGAGAATTAATTAAAATTAAAAATTGAATGCAAACCCTAATTCTAATGGCTTTTAAATTTATTATGAAAAATATTGAATTTTAACCTAAATTAACCCTAATTTATTTTACAAGTTTTTATGCATATTTAATTATAAAAGTAAATAAAATAAATAAATATAATTATGAGAAAAGAAAAAATAAAAAAAGGGATAAAACATTAATTAAACCTAATTCTACTTCTTTTTAGATTTTTTATGAAAAGAATTAAAATTAAACCCTAATTTATACTAAATTAATTTACATGCCAATTTATTTACAAGAAAATATCAAAATAAATAATCATTATATTTTTTTATCTTTTTCTGAGTTTTTTATGATGTTTTTGGATTTTGTAAAAAAATTATTAATTAAATTAAAACAATGAAGCAAATAAAATAATAATTAAAAATAAAATAAGAAGAAGATTGCAAACCAGGGGGGGGTTCAGGCCCCAGTTGTGGAGGTTTTGATCCAAGAAACTGGCCCAATAAGCTTGAAATCTGTTGACTTTTCCAGGCATTATGTGGCACGTTGACCGGGGTTTTAGGGTGTTCATCAATTCTACGCCTTTGGATTGATCTTGAGAAAGACGTGTCACGCTTAATTTGGAAGCGTACCATGGTCCTCAGCAAGTGAAACAACACGTTAACCTTGTTTGAAAAATAATATGAAGAATATTGCAGACCTGGGACTCGAACCCAGGTCTTTAACGTTGCCAGCACAACCACCTTGCCACTGAAGCGCTTTGCTCATCTGTAAAGTAATATAACGCATAAATATTATAAAAGGAAATTGTTAAGGGCTTTGGAAACGCGCGCGAATTTTGAATAAGCCAGTCAGCGTGTGCCACGACTCCATCTCCTTCCTCGTCCCTGTAATACAAAAACAAACAACAACGGTTTTCATAGCGTGGTTTTAGGGACGTTTTGAGAAAATAGCGATTAACCCCTCAACGCTCATAAATTGAGCGCGAGGGTTCCATCATCTTCGTCTTCAAGCGCTGAGTCTAATGGTGGTTGCCTTGAACCCTAATTTTTCCTTGGGTGAAAAACCCCAATTTCAAGCTCTGTAAACCCTAGAAGACAGTTATGGCATAATCGCGTATGGCTTGCAAAAATTCAATCAAACATGATGGTTAGCTTTAAAACATCACAAGGAACAAGAATCAATAAATAAAATTCACAAATAATGCATGGAATAGGATATGCGATCATGAATTTTGTTTGATACAGTTCCGGTTCATATTACCAATTCTTGGGGTTTGAAGGGATGTTAATGATTGGAATATGATCAGGAGCCTTCAAGGAAGCTAATGGACTATGAATTATGCCTCGAATCAACCTCTAAAGTGGTTTTCAGTTTTGTGTTTTTAAGTGAAAATTCCAAGTTTGTATATTGGTCTCTAGCGCAGCTTTCAGTCTATTTGCATTAGGTTTCTCATCAGGCATATGTAGTGAACAAATTAGGTCAACAAAACTCAATAAAATCCAATGCAATAATGGTTTTGCATATTTGATTTTCTTAAGATCTTTTCATATCTTTTTCAAGTGTATTTTGTGTCAATTATGCTCAAATCAATCCAATTCTTTCCTATTTGACCTATGCACGAAATCTTGATGGCAAAGCATGTATAAAAAGATTTGAAAACTTAGATTAGTATTTTTCCTATATTTAATTTGATTTAAATGAATTAATGTGAATAAAAATTCAAATAAATAAATAAAAAATGAGAAAATACTTCCCTTTGGGCCAAGTGGTCGTGCATATGCTTAGAATGATGAATCATGGAAGAAAAATGGGCCCATTAGCAATTTTAGGTCATTTGGATCAAAGTTGACTTTTCAAAATATCCAAAAATTTCCCAACTTCCACAAGGCATAACTTGCTCAATTTTTAAGCTTTTCTCATGCTCTTGGACATTTTGGAAAGGTCTTTGAGTCCTATAACCAATTCCTTTGGTCCCATGTCATTTTGATTTACCAATCTCAAGTTATGGCCTTTGACTTAAAGTCCTTTTTTGTTGACTTTTGAAAATGACCTATAATGTTGAAATTGATAACTTTTTGTGAGAGCATTTCTTGGACTTGAAGTATGAATATGAGTTGTAGGAAATGTCTTTCTCTTCAAAATGAGCTTTGGATGGAATTTTTCTGATAATCCATGTGAGAGTTATGCCCTGGTCAATTTCAGTTGACTTTTTCAGCTGTCCAAATAAGGAAACTTTTGCATCTTTGATGATTTCTGAGCCAAATTTTGAGAATCATGATCAAGCATTGATCAAATGATGTTTGTGGCTTCAAAATGATAGGTTGACCAAAAATTTGAACTTTTGACTGTCAAATGACCATTTTGCCCCTACAGTTGACTGCAGTGCAATTTAGGGTTTTGACTGTGCAATTTTGAGCTGAATGCCTTGAAACTTGATATGAGGATGCTTGACCATATTTGTAGGCATATGAGACTTGATTGGGCCTTTGAAAACTTCCTTTCCTTGATCAGAACACAAACCCTAGTTTTGACTGTATAGGAGACCTTTGCACTGTGTAACCCTTGGGGAATTTTGCAGCTTGACTTGGCAATTTTTTTTGAAGAATATGGGAGGGCAAATTTTGGGGTACAACAGTTGCCCCTGTTCAATCTTCTTAGACCTGAGGATGCAGATTGGCTGACACGCCTTTCGTAATCCGAGGGTAGAAGATGATTGAACACTAGAGTGCCCAGAAATTTGCGCTCACATAGTAGCAGTGATGATGGGAATGGGCTTATAGATGCCATTTAGAGGTTGCTAGATAGGATGATGGGCTTATAGATGCCATCTGGATGTTGATCGCATAAGAGATTCCTTAGCGAGAACTTGCGTACCTGCAAAACAGAAAATGAGTACCTGACACGTTGCAGGAACTGATTTTTTAGATGCTTGGTATAGATATGTCCTGAATGGTTACAGGAGCTGGGTCTGGAGCTTCCAAAAGATGATGAATGAACCAGGGATGGTTACTACCTCAGCCTGAATGGTAAGAGAACCTTGGGTGACTTTAACTTCAACAACGCTCGTTGAGAAAATCTTGGTGGGAAATACCATCTTCGCAGGATCGGGACGAGAACCATAGGCCATTATAATCTTGAAAAGGAATCACCTCACTCGCCGTCGGAGAGGGAATCATAAGAAAAGGAATTGTCACCTCACACTCACCGTCGGAGAGGGAACCATAGGAGACTATCACCTCACACTCATCGTCGGAGAGGGAAACATCTGAAAAAGGACTTACCACCTCACACACCGTCGGAGAGGGAACCATAGGAGACTATCACCTCACACTCATCGTCGGAGAGGGAAACATCTGAAAAGGACTTACCACCTCACACACCGTCGGAGAGGGAACCATCTGAAAAGGACTTACTACCTCACACACCGTCGGAGAGGGAACCATAGGAGACTATCACCTCACACTCATCGTCGGAGAGGGAAACATCTGAAAAGGACTTACCACCTTACACACCGTCGGAGAGGGAACCATAGGAGACTATCACCTCACACTCATCGTCAGAGAGGGAAACATCTGAAAAGGACTTACCACCTCACACACCGTCGGAGAGGGAACCATAGGAGACTATCACCTCACACTCATCGTCGGAGAGGGAAACATCTGAAAAGGACTTACTACCTCACACACCGTCGGAGAGGGAACCATAGGAGACTATCACCTCACACTCATTGTCGGAGAGGGAAACATCTGAAAAGGACTTACCACCTCACACACCGTCGGAGAGGGAACCATAGGAGACTATCACCTCACACTCATCGTCGGAGAGGGAAACATCTAAAAAGGACTTACTACCTCACACACCGTCGGAGAGGGAACCATAGGAGACTATCACCTCACACTCATCGTCGGAGAGGGAAACATCTGAAAAGGACTTACCACCTCACACACCGTCGGAGAGGGAACCATAGGAGACTATCACCTCACACTCATCGTCGGAGAGGGAAACATCTGAAAAGGACTTACCACCTCACACACCGTCGGAGGGGGAACCATAACTTCTATTGAGTCTTTTATCCGAAAAATCTGTTGGGAGTCGATTTGGCTGGACTAGAGAAGGTCTTGAAATATGTTTGAGAATTTCAACTGCGTCTTTCCTGAAAGGTAAAAGTCAGTCATATGCAGTGCATGATATGGATCAAGCAATGATGTTCTCAAAATGAGATTTGTATGATACGATGCGCTATGCATGCTATAATGATGTATGTGATGTTTTATGAATGTATTTTTCGTCTAGGAAAGTAAATCCTTGACGGGTGCCGGGAAGTCACTCCTGGGCCGAAATAGATTTCGCTTCCGCTGGGGATGATAATTGCAAGAGTGCCGGTAGGAGAAGATAACTCCGTTGAAGAATAAACTTGGCAAATGGAAGATTCTGCGGGGAGAAAAATACTCGAGCGACCATGCTGGGGAGGCAATACTCTGTGGGAAGAGGGATGCCTTGCTGAGTGTTGATAATAGTTTGCTGGGGATAGGAAGACTTTGTCGACGACGCTCTTTCCGTGGCCTTTGGCTGAGGATAACCCAGTTATATCCTGTTAAGGAAATAACTCTTTGAATAAAGTCGGGAGACGCGTTCGTGTTCTGCGAGGGGTACGCTTCCAGAATTTACTGGGGATGAGCTTACTGCTTGGGGAGATGGATTCCAACTTTCCTGGGGAACTAGATTGGACTCTCCTGGGGAGACTTTGAACTGCGGGGAAGTGATTCTTTTGAATGTTGGTCTGCCGCCGGGGAACAATCTTTAGACCAAGACTGCCGGGGA
The DNA here is from genome assembly GCA_948472305.1 of Vicia faba. NCBI lineage: Eukaryota > Viridiplantae > Streptophyta > Magnoliopsida > Fabales > Fabaceae > Vicia > Vicia faba. Next base: position 311,833,891 of record OX451738.1, on the reverse strand, counting down.
TGCTTGTTAAGAATACATGTACTGCTGGGGAGGTATTGAGATCTACGGGAGGATGCCCAATTTCCTTGAGATTTGATAATTTTGCTTGGAGAAGAATGTATTGACCTGCCGAACCGCTCTCTGGGGAATTAAGATGTTTGGTTATGTTTTTTAGCTGAACCTACCTTGGTACCTTGGAGGACAGAACAATTAGATTGCTCAGACAACTCTTTATTGCCCCTGTTTCCAATGTTACCTGTGGAGGTGCTGGTAGTTGTTGATGGACAAACCTTCTTCTGGTAGGCAGGTGATAAGATGACAGGACATAGTCGTACGCTTTGATCCCTAACTTTTGCCTGGACCGCCCTTTCGGGTTTTCAGTCCACCGGGATACCCATTTTTGCCCAAGCCGCCTTTTCAGGTTTTCGACTTGCCGGGTGTACAGATTTTTTCATTTCATCCCTTCATTTTGCCCGAACCCTTTTGGTTCGCCGGGAAGCCCTTACTTTCGCCTAGGTATGTCAACCTAGCGGGTCTTTGATTATGCGCAGTATTTTTTCGACTATGTCCGTGTCCTCAGGATGTAGGGAATTGCCCCTGTCAGAAGCATTGTGTAGCCATATTACCAGAAGATGTCTGATCGTGCAAGATTTGTTGCTGGAACGCCCCAAGTGACTCAGGCGGAGATTTGCCCCAGGCTATTTGGCCTTTTGAGAGATCCCCCGAATCTTGACTTAATTGCCCCAGATAATGGACAATAATCACGCCATGCCCCTTGATTGGAAGTGCTTTTGCTCACTAGGTATTCATCGTGCGAATTTTCCTGCTGTTCAAACAAAAAGTCATATGCAACCAAAGTTATGTTAAAAATGCAAAGCTTATGTCTGTCTTGAAGATTTTGAAAATGCATTCTTTTTTTCATAAAACAAGTAAATGTTCGTAAAACGTGATGTCAACCCCGTATTTACCGTAGGCCTTAAGGAGTCAGGATACCTTTCGTAACAGTATGCTTTCGAACTAACCCATGCTTCAGCTAGGACTTTTAAGGGTTATAACGTGGCTTGGTTCACGGTTTAAGAAACAAAGGATAAAGGCTCAAATTATTTGTACCCACCCATTCTTCATGATGTTCTTCAAACCTAAGCTCAGTTGATCGTGCGTTAGACCTTGTTCGAGTATTTGCTTTGATCTTCCGGTGATGATTCAGATGTTGATAACTTATTTTGAATAGGCAGTCATTCCTTTTTTTGTTGAGGGCTTGTAAGACCTCTTTCTTGATTTTTGTTATCCCTTTCTTTTTGCCTGAACTGTTTCCTTTTTGGAATTATAGTCAGCGGGATGCCCCAGCTTCGTAAGTCTCCTTCATAGGTTTTGACTTAATGGGTTTTTAATTTGAGAAGTAATGACTGCCTTTCTTTATTGAATATTCGGAACCATCCCTATCTTTTTTTTGTAAGGATCTCTTTGGTGCCATTCGTTATGCACTTGGATCAACTGAGAGACTACCCTGCCCCAGGTTATGATTAAGGGTTTTGAATTTCGAAAAGAAAAACTCCTACTTCTTTGGCTCAGAGGGGTTGACGAGGGATTATCATCCTTATAACTCCAGTGTTTAGGGATTGAAACAATGCCTGTACCTCATCAGCGGGGTCTGTTCAAAAGCATACTGTAAAGATCGCGGTATCGTTTTCGTCATCCTCCCTCAAGAGGCTTTAGATTTTTAGATCCAGAGTTGCCATCAGAAAAAATATGAAAACAGTTTGCATATAGTGAATGCGAATATATTGCTTCAAAACAGACATGCGATGCATTAATGAAATAACAAAGTTTGACATGAATAAAATGTTTGAACAATCAAAGAAAAATACAACTTGAACATTCGAATGAACAAAAATTTCTCAATCCTAGCCATGATTTGGCACGGGAGCAGTGATTATGTTCGGAGTCTTAGGTACTTCAAACTGAATCTCTCCAGCGTCGATCATGTCTTGAATCTTGTTCTTGAGAGGCCAGCAGTTGTCCGTAGTATGCCCCGGGCTATCAGAATGGTATGCGCACCTATCGTTGGGATGATAGTTAGGAGCAGAAGTGTTTGGATTCCGAAGAGGAGCCCTTAAGGTGATCAGCCCTGCCTTCAACATTTGTTGCAGTGCTTGATCCAGCGACATGTTGATTTTGGTGTACTGCCTTTTAGGCTTGTCTGGTTTGCTCTGATCAGCCCGTTGTTCTGGGCGAGGTCGTTGTTGGACCTGTGAAGTAATAGCAGCTTGGAGAGGCCCAAACCTTTGACTTCTTGGAAGTTGATTAATGACTGGGTCCCTGACTTGGGCTGGTTGCTTCATGTCTTGATGAAGCTGACTGATCATGGCCCTCAGCTCTCCTTGCTCCTGAGCTAAACCTTGAATGAGTGCCCTTTGCCCTAGCATCTGGGTTTTCAAGGTGTCTACCTCAGCTTGTAGACGTTTCAGCCTTTCATCCTCAGCACTGTTCCTGACAAAGGTCCCCATGAGAAGTGTCCTTAGTTCCTCCTGCCCCTTGGATAGATTCAGAAGAATTTCCCCGAACCGAGTCTCTTGAGCCAGAAGATCCCGGTTGTCTGGTTGGAAGGCCATTGCTGAAATAAACAGCGAGAAGGGTAAGTGACCTGCAACAAGGATACCTGTTATGCAATGATGAGTATGACATGCATGCAATGTTTTCAAGGACCTCGCGGGGTAAACAGGAAAATTTTGTTAGCATTGGAATCTATGGCTTGATTGAAGGACACCCATGTTGTTGAGAATTCTTCGTCAAGGGTCAAAGGCTCACCATATCCAGTGGGTCATAGCCTCTAACTTTAGTCATCATGTCTGGTTTTGAAATCTTCAAACAACCTTGGTTAGGGGAACCTTCTTCAAAAGTTAGAGCTCACCATATCAAGTGGGTCATAGCCTCTGACGACCTTGGCTAGAGGAAAATAAATCCTCTTTCCCCCTTGCTGGGTGTTTGATTCATCGTGACCTGCATCACGAGCCTTTGAGATCCTTGAAATGGGTTAGGATGTATGCAATGGTATGATGTCATGATGCATGGGGTAGTATAGGTAAACCCTGTTACGAGTTCCAATTAAGGACTGCAAACCAAAAACCTGCAAGACACCTAGTAAACCTGTCAGGAATCCCAATTAAGGACTAAGACAAACCCTGCAAGAAACTTGGTACACCTTGTTAGGAGTCCCTATTAAGGACTGCAAACCAAAACCTGTAAGAAACCTAGGTACCCTGTTATGAGCCCCTATTAAGGACTATAAACAAAACCTGCAAGTAGTTCGTGTGTCAGATGGATAACAAACGTGCAAGTAGTCAAGTACGAAGGCACGCAAGTCACACAAGAGAAACCCTTAGGGTTTAAGGCCAGCATGAGGTCTGGGTAGTACCCTCTTGAAGTTGGTGGGCTCAACCTGTCCTAATCAAAAGTAACCGGGTTCTAAGGTTCCCAATATCACGGGATTGCTTTCATTGTTCATCGTTTCGATTTAGCCACTGAACTGGCGACCGAAATATTCCAGGAAAGCAACCCTCAATTGAGTGTAGTATCGAGTATCAACCAACCTCGGACTGCACCAAAGTCAGTTATCTCACTACCCTAAAGAGGCCAAGATAGTTCAATTAAGGTTCCTAAGGTCTGTTGATGCTTCACGACACCACGCGGAGGCCCCGTACTCTCCTTGACTGAACTCAAGGGTTACCGGTACACACCAAAGTGCCACATCAACGTAGCAGACTGTTTCAACCATGTCGGTATACCCCGCACAGTTCCCTCACAGCCTTGTTGCTACTTTCTAAGAAGGTATCCCCCAGATCCGGGTTAGGATCTATAGAACTCCCAAGCAACCCACAATTTAAAGCACACAAGGAAAACAATTGAAAACACAGTTATGAACTAGCCCTAAGGTACACCTCACTTTAAGTTTAAGTCCCCAGCAGAGTCGCCAGTTCTGTGATCGGTGGATCTGGAACTGACTGTTTAACGCTGGTTCGCGAAATGTCGCGAAAGCAAGAGTCGCCACCGTCTTTTATTTTCTCCAAATGGAAAGGACAAAAGCACAGAAAAATTCCTTAAAGAGATTGCTCTCGGTTCGGGAGGTAGGTTATAGAAAGGGAAGGTGTTAGCACCCTTTCTATCCATGGTTATCCATGGGCTCTTAGATACTTGCTCATTTGTGTTTTCAAAATGGTTTGCTTGCTTTTCAATTGTGGGTTAAAAAAGTTTCTTTGAAAATTTCAGATCGACTCATATGTCAGAGTGTTTGAAAAATTGCTTCGAAAGCTTTTGAAAAGTGTCGGTGTGAAAAGATTTTTGTTTGTTTTGAGATTAGAGCAAGTATCTACGAGAACCTACCTACCCTAAGGAATTCGTCTGTGTAAATGTCCTTTAAAGTAGTGCCATCCCACCATTGAGAGGTAGGTAGCACCACCGTTGGAGGTATTCGGGTCAATTCGAGGTTCGGGACATGGTGATCACCAGAGCAATGGGAAGACACCTTAGAAGCTACCCTCATGCCAGGTTCCCGGATCATGAGGACTTACTAAGACATCCTCTACTCGACGATCACCTTTCGAAGGCAAGGCAACCGTGAGGCGTACCCTAGAGATGGTGTGTGAATTTGTGTGTCATGTTCATTTATTTGTCTTGTCATGTTAAAGTGATCTACGCTTGTTTTTATTATGGCCATTCATTCTTGCATGCTTGGTTTAACAGTTAAAATTGCGAGGAAAAGTAAATCTAAAGCTATTACAAATGGCGCGGGTCCACATCGCCAAAATTAAACCGGACCCGATTTGACAGAAAAATAAATAAAGCAAGTAAAGTGAATTAAAAGTGCGAGAAGTTTATTTACAAAGCTTTGGGAGACATACATAATTTATTTAAACGACATAAAATAAATGTGCGAAATTAAACAATAAAGAACGAGGGCGTTGGACCCTTTTGCAAAAATTAAATTAATAAGGAATTAAAATTAATATTAAAAGAAAATGTTTTGGTATTTTTGTGTTTTTTAAGATTTAATAGAAAAAGAGAATTAATTAAAATTAAAAATTGAATGCAAACCCTAATTCTAATGGCTTTTAAATTTATTATGAAAAATATTGAATTTTAACCTAAATTAACCCTAATTTATTTTACAAGTTTTTATGCATATTTAATTATAAAAGTAAATAAAATAAATAAATATAATTATGAGAAAAGAAAAAATAAAAAAAGGGATAAAACATTAATTAAACCTAATTCTACTTCTTTTTAGATTTTTTATGAAAAGAATTAAAATTAAACCCTAATTTATACTAAATTAATTTACATGCCAATTTATTTACAAGAAAATATCAAAATAAATAATCATTATATTTTTTTATCTTTTTCTGAGTTTTTTATGATGTTTTTGGATTTTGTAAAAAAATTATTAATTAAATTAAAACAATGAAGCAAATAAAATAATAATTAAAAATAAAATAAGAAGAAGATTGCAAACCAGGGGGGGTTCAGGCCCCAATTGTGGAGGTTTTGATCCAAGAAACTGGCCCAATAAGCTTGAAATCTGTTGACTTTTCCAGGCATATGTGGCACGTTGACTGGGGTTTTAGGGTGTTCATCAATTCTACGCCTTTGGATTGATCTTGAGAAAGACGTGTCACGCTTAATTTGGAAGCGTACCATGGTCCTCAGCAAGTGAAACAACATGTTAACCTTGTTTGAAAAATAATATGAAGAATATTGCAGACTTGGGACTCGAACCCAGGTCTTTAACGTTGCCAGCACAACCACCTTGCCACTGAAGCGCTTTGCTCATCTGTAAAGTAATATAACGCATAAATATTATAAAAGGAAATTGTTAAGGGCTTTGGAAACGCGCGCGAATTTTGAATAAGCCAGTCAGCGTGTGCCACGACTCCATCTCCTTCCTCGTCCCTGTAATACAAAAACAAACAGCAACGGTTTTCATAGCGTGGTTTTAGGGACGTTTTGAGAAAATAGCGATTAACCCCTCAACGCTCATAAATTGAGCGCGAGGGTTCCATCATCTTCGTCTTCAAGCGCTGAGTCTAATGGTGGTTGCCTTGAACCCTAATTTTTCCTTGGGTGAAAAACCCCAATTTCAAGCTCTGTAAACCCTAGAAGACAGTTATGGCATAATCGCGTATGGCTTGCAAAAATTCAATCAAACATGATGGTTAGCTTTAAAACATCACAAGGAACAAGAATCAATAAATAAAATTCACAAATAATGCATGGAATAGGATATGCGATCATGAAGTTTGTTTGATACAGTTCCGGTTCATATTACCAATTCTTGGGGTTTGAAGGGATGTTAATGATTGGAATATGATCAGGAGCCTTCAAGGAAGCTAATGGACTATGAATTATGCCTCGAATCAACCTCTAAAGTGGTTTTCAGTTTTGTGTTTTTAAGTGAAAATTCCAAGTTTGTATATTGGTCTCTAGCGCAGCTTTCAGTCTATTTGCATTAGGTTTCTCATCAGGCATATGTAGTGAACAAATTAGGTCAACAAAACTCAATAAAATCCAATGCAATAATGGTTTTGCATATTTGATTTTCTTAAGATCTTTTCATATCTTTTTCAAGTGTATTTTGTGTCAATTATGCTCAAATCAATCCAATTCTTTCCTATTTGACCTATGCACGAAATCTTGATGGCAAAGCATGTATAAAAAGATTTGAAAACTTAGATTAGTATTTTTCCTATATTTAATTTGATTTAAATGAATTAATGTGAATAAAAATTCAAATAAATAAATAAAAAATGAGAAAATACTTCCCTTTGGGCCAAGTGGTCGTGCATATGCTTAGAATGATGAATCATGGAAGAAAAATGGGCCCATTAGCAATTTTAGGTCATTTGGATCAAAGTTGACTTTTCAAAATATCCAAAAAGTTCCCAACTTCCACAAGGCATAACTTGCTCAATTTTTAAGCTTTTCTCATGCTCTTGGACATTTTGGAAAGGTCTTTGAGTCCTATAACCAATGCCTTTGGTCCCATGTCATTTTGATTTACCAATCTCAAGTTATGGCCTTTGACTTAAAGTCCTTTTTTGTTGACTTTTGAAAATGACCTATAATGTTGAAATTGATAACTTTTTGTGAGAGCATTTCTTGGACTTGAAGTATGAAGATGAGTTGTAGGAAATGTCTTTCTCTTCAAAATGAGCTTTGGATGGAATTTTTCTGATAATCCATGTGAGAGTTATGCCCTGGTCAATTTCAGTTGACTTTTTCAGCTGTCCAAATAAGGAAACTTTTGCATCTTTGATGATTTCTGAGCCAAATTTTGAGAATCATGATCAAGCATTGATCAAATGATGTTTGTGGCTTCAAAATGATAGGTTGACCAAAAATTTGAACTTTTGACTGTCAAATGACCATTTTGCCCCTACAGTTGACTGCAGTGCAATTTAGGGTTTTGACTGTGCAATTTTGAGCTGAATGCCTTGAAACTTGATATGAGGATGCTTGACCATATTTGTAGGCATATGAGACTTGATTGGGCCTTTGAAAACTTCCTTTCCTTGATCAGAACACAAACCCTAGTTTTGACTGTATAGGAGACCTTTGCACTGTGTAACCCTTGGGGAATTTTGCAGCTTGACTTGGCAATTTTTTTTGAAGAATATGGGAGGGCAAATTTTGGGGTACAACACATGCTCTCCTTTGATCTGATTGATGACCAAAGCTGAATCTCCAAACACAACTAAAGATTTGATTCTCAGGTCTATGGCAGCCTTGAGACCAAAGATACATGCTTCGTATTCCGCCATGTTGTTCGTACAGTTGAAGCAAAGTCTGGCAGTAAAAGGAGTATGGAATCCTTCCAGAGATATGAGTACAACGCCGATACCGTTACCAAGTGCATTGAATTCCCCATTAAAGAACAAGGTCCATCGGGATCCTTGTTCATGTCCGTCATATGGTCTGATTCCTTCACAGTTGTCTAATGTCATGATGTCTTCATCCGGGAATTCAAACTTCAGGGATTGATAATCTTTTACAGCTTAATGAGCAAGATGATCAGCTAGCACACTGCCCTTTATAGCTTTTTGGGTCGTGTACTATATGTCATATTCTGTTAGAATCATCTGCCATCTAGTTATTCTTCCAGACAAAGCAGGCTTCTCAAAGATGTACTTTATCAGATCCATCTTAGATATCAACAAAGTGGTATGAGTCAACATATACTGTCTTAGCCGGCGAGCAGCCCATACCAGAGCGCAACAAGTTTTCTCGAGCAGTGAATATCTGGTTTCACAGTCGGTAAACTTTTTGCTCAGGTAATAAATAACATGCTCTTTTTGGCCAGACTCGTCATGCTGCCCCAATACGCACCCCCATTGAGTTCTCTAAAACGGTCAGATACATGATTAGTAGCCTTCCCTCGACTAGTGGCATCAAGACAGGAGGTTCTTGTAAATACTCTTTGATTTTGTCAAAAGCGATCTAGAATTCATCATTCCATCTGAATACTTGATCTTTCTTCAACAACTTGAAGATTGGCTCACAAGTAGATGTTAAGTGAGAAATGAATCTGGCAATATAGTTCAGGCGTCCCAAGAACCCTCTGACTTCCTTCTCAGTGCGAGGAGCAGGTATCTCTTGTATCACTTTGACTTTGGCAGGATCAACCTCGATGCCTTTGTTGCTGACAATGAAACCCAAGAGTTTACCGGATCGGACTCCGAATGTGCACTTGTTCGGGTTTAACCTTAGCTTGTACTCCTTCAATCTGACAAACAACTTTTACAAGTGACCAAGGTGTTCTTCTTCAGTTTGTGATCGGGCTATCATGTAATCTACATAGACCTCTATCTCATGAGGTATCATATCATGAAATAAAGCTACCATGGTGCGTTGATAGGTTGCCCCAGAATTCTTCAGTCCGAATGGCATCACTTTGTAGAAGAACATACCCCACTATGTGACAAATGTAGTTGTTGTACCCCAAAATTTTCCCTCCCTTTTCTTCAATATTTTCTCACCACAAGATCCTTGGAGCTCAAGATCAAGTTAGGGTTTGCTCTGCTCAAGACTCCTCCTGACACTGTTGACCCAAATTAGGGTTTGAGTTTGCACAAAGATGTTTTGACCTAAAGTGCCCAAAATTACTTTCATGATTCATATTGGACTCTCAAGTTTACCCATACCAAGTTTCAAGCCTTGATTCCAATCTTTGCCCAGTCAATTAGACAGTTGACCTAGAAATCAGCTGTATTGGGGAAAAAGTCAACTGTGGTCAATTGACAGTCAAACCTCATGAAATTTGACCCACCTCAACATATTGAACTAATATAAACCATTTGGTCAAGTTTGGATCACAATTCCACAAGAAATTTGATCAGATCACCAAAAGGGCAAAATGGTCATTTTTAGGGTTTTGACTGCACAAAGGTAATTTTTTGACTGTTTGACCTAACTAATGGCAAACCAAGCTCATATATGGGCTCAAGGACCCCATGGAATTGTCTTGACATGTTCAACAAATTTAAAAGATCCCAAATGCACAAGATTGACAGATGAATTTTCCAGTCAATTGATCAATTTTTGACTATATACTGAAAAGTCAAACTTTGACTTTTTAGTCAAAATCAAGTGTCAAGATTCATTTTTCATCAAAACATGCCAAATTATGAAACTTGTTCACCAAGAAATCAAAAATCACAAATTAGGGTTTGAAATGAAGAATTTTCATAACTTAGAAATTTTCTAAGTTATGAAAACCCCTAATTTTTTCCTAACTTTGTCCCACTTTTTCATCAAGATGCATTTGGATTCAAACAAAAGTCAAAACATGAAAGTTGTAGTCCATTTCAAAATCTACAACTTTTATTCACAAAGTTTCCTCAAAAGAAGCTTGTAGCTCAAGTTATGATTTTTGGAACAAGGGTGCAAAACAATCTTAACTTAGAAAATTTTTGACCTATTTTAGGCAGGATTTTTGCCTAACTTCATGGCTACTTTTCACATGCTTCCACTTGGAATTTCAATTTGAATTACAAATATGGATTGTAGTACACATTCCAAGCTTTCCAAAATGTCCAAGAACTCATCAAACAACCTTATGGTTAGGGAGAATCGAATTTGGCAATATGGGCAAAACTCACTTTGTTCATGGCCAATTTACATGTCCATAACTTTGCATTTTTGAACTCAGCATGTTCTAAGCTAGATTACAGGTCCTTTATCTCATTCAAACTCATAAATTTAATGCCAATCCTTCATGTTTAAGTCTTATCTTGTGTGTTTAAGCATTGCATACAAGATTGAGCCATAATTGGAAAAAGTGATTTATCCATTTTTGTAAAGTTGCACTTTATGTCAAATTTGCAATCCAAGTGGTACAATGCATATCTTTGGACACAAGATTCATGGAGATATCACACTGATCAAGGCTCAAGTGTGCAGCATACTTGAGGGGCCTGTACAAGTCTAGAGAACCAAGTTGACATTTCTTGCTTAAGTGTGAAGTAACTTGGCATAACTTGAACCAACTCTCATTTCTGCTAACACAAGCTAATACAAAGTTGTTGTACACATTCCAAATATCAAACCTAAGCTAGGGCACGAGCCAAAAACCTTCCAAACATCATCAAACCTCAAAACACCATTGCACTGCACAAAAACAGGGCATCCCTGCAACTTAGCTTCCATAAACATTTCCCCTCGTGCGTTTTGGCTAAAACCTTTGCAAACACATTCCCTATCACCCACTGAAGCTGTCCCAAGAATTGGACACGACCTGTAACACCCCTAACACCATTTTCCATTTTCACTTTTTCTGTTTTGCAGGTTGAGTGCCATAGCTTGATTCACTTGGTTTCAAAGCAAGCTAAAGATTGGAATAGCATCCCTGAACTTCAAGCAAGCTGTACCAATCCTCACCTTGCCTTGAAAGTGCCTCCATTGTCAGACACGATCCAAGCTGAACAGGTAAGTTCATGGACTTCTATCTCTCAATATAGGAAGAGTTAGCTCTAGGTTTATGAATGAAAAATGTTCTATTCATGGCCCTGAAGCTATACATATCTTCATTTTCCATTTATATTGCATATGCTGAGAGTATTTTGAATCTGAACATTGACAAAAACTTAGGTTAAGAATTAGGGATTGAGAAATTCTCTCTTATTTCTGAGAGTTAAGATGAGTTTTTTATATGTATGGAATCGTGGCTTGATGCTTAACATCTTTCATGTTATAAGTTTGTGCTAAAAGTCCAGGAATCAGGAGATAGCAGGGATCATGTGTTGCTCTGTTTTGTTGTTCAGAGGTTGAAGACAACCTTTCATGGGCTGGGCCTGTGATATTTTTCCTTTTTACACCATGATTTTGCATTTACACCTCCTGGGCCCATTGCATTTTATTTTCATTATTTTTGACTTTTGATTTTTGTTTCTGACTTATTTATTTTTGACAAAGCATAAAAAATATTAAAATTATTTTTTCCATATTTTTTGCATTTATTTTGATATTTATTTGGCTTTATTTAGTTATGTAAATAAATAAATATAGATTACCTTTATTTAAAATAACTAAAAAATAATACAAACATATTTTATTTCTGATTTTTATTTTATGTTATCTCTTGAAAACATTTTATAATAAAAATATACTTTTTTTAATAATATTAAATATTTTATTTTTGTATATATAATATATATTTAATAAATAATATAAAATACTTATATATTTATTAGTATATTTAGGGAAAATACAAAGAATTAATATATTTTATTTTTATTAATATTTTGACCTCAAAAATACTTTTTTTTTACAATATACCTTCTTTTATTTATTTTTTGTACATAATTAATAAATATTACATATATTAAATAATTAATACCTTTTATTTATAAAATTAGGGTTTTACCCTAAATACATAAAAATACCAAGAATTAATTAATTTTATTTTTGTTTATTTGACACATAAAAAATACTTTTTTTTCATACATATAAAAAACCATTTTTTACATCTTGCACATTTGTTATATTTTTATTTAATTGTTGTATATTAAATAATTTGTATAATTCAATTTGGATGTAATAGTTTAGGTTTAATTTCTTGCTAAAATATCCCCATTTGAACATTTGTACCCCCCATCCCATATATTATGTTGTAATAACTTAGGACCTTTTATTTTTCGCATTTCTAAGCTTTCTAATTAAACCATACTAGAATTAGGGTTTTGTATGCAAAATTAACCAAAAATAGTTTGACCTAATTTCAAGATAAACAATCATGAAAATGGACAATACTCATCACACTTGCACCCTTAGGGTTACTCCACTTGTTGCCTTCAAATAATAGGCCATATTGCATGTTAGGTATCTTTGGCAAAAACAAAACAATCAAATGATCATAGTCCCTCGATGACGCTTTCGAAAGTTGCCTAAAAATGATCAAGTCCCTTGAAGGAAAAATTGCCCAAAGATACTTGGCACCATTGCAATCATGGTCTAAATGATGACCCGCGCCCGTCCCTTTAACATCCTAACACAAGATTGTCCACCAAATACAATGGTGGAACAAAATTGTTAAAAGGGTTAAAACATAGCAAAGATCTTTGAGAAATTTAGGGTAGATAGCTCTTGGTTACTTGCCAACTTGCAAAACAAAAACCCTTGCCTATTTTTCAAAACACACATCACAACACATTTTCAAGATAACTTTCAAAAACATTGAAAACTTTTCAAAAAGACAAATACATCTTTGTATACATCCCAACATGGATCATTACAAAGGTTGCCACCACATTGGCCTCTTTTCAAAACATTTTCAAAACCCACACACAAAGCACCATTTCAAACAATTGAAAGCACCATTTCAAACAATTGAAAAACAAGGCAAGTTGATCTAAGCAAGTAACTAAGAGCCCATGGATAACCATGGATAGAAAGGGTGCTAATACCTTCCCTTTCTATAATCTACTCCCCGAACCCAAGAAAACATCTCAAAGGTTTTTGCTGTGCTTTTTAACCTTTCCTTAGGACAAAATAAAAAGTCGGTGGCAACTCTTGCTCAACCGAAACATTTGCGAAAACAAACGCAAAACCCAAGTCAGTTCTCCCACCGTATCACAGAACTGGCGACTCTGCTGGGGAATTTTTAAAAGTGAAGTAACCTTAGGGCTTAGATCACCCTCTTGCATGACTAATTGTTTGCTTTGATTGCTTTACATCTTGGCTCTCTTGTTTGGGTTTACAATCCTACACCCGAATTTGGGGAAACATTCATAGATAGCAATACGTTGTGGAAACCGTGCGGGGTATACCGACACGGTTGAAGCAATAGCTATATTAGTGCGACATATTTGTGAGTACCGGTAACCCTTGAGTTCAATCCGGGAGAGTACGGGGCCGCTGAGTGATGTCACTAAGCACTAATGACCTAGAACCTTACTTGACCATCTTGGCCTTTCATTAGGGGTAGTGAGATGACCGACTTTGGTGCAGTCCGAAGTTGGTAGATACTCGATACTACACTCATTGAGGGTTATTTTCTTGGAATATTTTGGTCGCTAGTTAAGTGGCTAAACCAAAACAATGAACAATGAAAACAATCCAGTGATATTGAGCTCCTTAGAACCCAGTTACTATTTATAGGACAAGTTTTTAAGCCAACTACACTCAAGAGGGTACTTACCTATGAAACCCCATGCAAGCCTGAAACTAGGGTTTGGTGTGATTTGCTTGTACATATGTTTTGTGCATACATCATAAACATCATAAAGCATCATATGCATATACTAACCATTTCAAGGGTTTAGATCTTCATTTTTGTTCTTGTTTTGTAGGTCATGGAAATTCCTCGCAGGAAAACTATCCAAGTTAACCTTGTGAGAATCCCTCCTCAACTCAAGGAACTCACATCAAGAATTCCGGAAAGCTCTCCCTTCAGTGAAAGACATGGTAGACTGCTCAGCTTAGTCAGCACTAACATTGAAGAGGACATGATGAAGGTGCTGTTCCAGTTCTTTGACCCTCTTCACCACTGTTTCACTTTCCCCGACTACCAGTTGGTGCCCACTTTGGAGGAATTTTCTCAACTCCTGAGAATTCCTATCCTTAATCAACTACCTTTCAACGGTACGGAAAAGGAACCAAAGCCTGAAGATGTTGCTCAAGCCTGACACTTGCAACCATCTGACATCAAGGAGCATTGGGAAACTAGAAGCGGTGTCAAAGGCTTCTTAGCAAAATTCTTGTTTGAGAAGGCACAAGAGTGTTGGAATTCATTGGACTTACAAGCCTTTGAAGAAATTGTGGCACTCCTCATTTATGGGTTGGTCTTGTTCCCAAATCCTGACCAGCTTATAGATGTCAACGCCGTCAAAATCTTCTTATCCAGAAACCCAATACCAACATTGCTTGGGGACATTCTTTACTCATTTTACACACGAACAATGAGAAAGAGGGGTGTTCTCATGTGCTGTACTCCTCTCCTTGCAAGGTGGTTTATTTTTCACCTTCCACAATCTGTCTTGAAGAATGACCAAGGCCTGAGGTGGTCACAACGATTGATGACCCTTACTCACTCTGATGTACATTGGTGTTCTCGGTCCAGAGAAAATGTCATCATCGTCGATCGTTGTGGAGAGTTCCCTAATGTTCCATTACTTGGCATTAGAGGAGGCATTACCTACAACCCTTGTCTAGCTTTGAGACAATTTGGATATGCACGAAGGGATGGCCCTCATGACATGTTTATTCCTGACCTAGTTTTTGACTTCGACAATGATGCACAAGGACTTCGCCAAAGATTCATCAGAGCTTGGAGGATGCCTAACAAGGTTGACATCAAGACACTGGGGCACAAGAACTCCATCCCTCTTGAGCCTTATCTCAAGTGGGTACGAACCCGAGCCCAGAGTCTAGTGATGCCTTATCCTCATGTTCACCCTGTGATTAAAGAGCCCGTTACATTAGGAGAGGTTCCCTATACCATCCTATATCCTGACATGCCTACATCGTGGGAGGAGATGCAGAAGAGTTGGATCCAACTCAAGGAGGAACATAACACTTTTGAAGCCAGCTTCTATGCCAGTGAGAAGAAGGTTTTGGAGCTTACCCGCCGACTCCATGAGGAAGAGACCCTCAACACCTACATTGCACCAAAGAGGATGCGCCACGTCTTTTTACCTTGAGAAGTTTTTGTAATATTTGGCCCATGGGGCATTTATGTACTGACAAATTTCTTCTTATTAATATGACGTGCGTTCTTTTTGTTTGCAACAATTTTTAACTTTCTAAATCCTTGAACGCATTGCATACATAAGCATACCATTCATCATGTGCATAAGCAGGTCTCCGCACCAGGTTTCCTTATCTTTCTGTTGTTTATTTCAGTAAGATGGATCTCGAACAGACGGTCAAGGATTTGCAGTCTCAGAACGCACAGTTTCAACAACTCTTGATGACCTTGGCTAAGGGTCAGGAGGATCTGAAAGCCCTGCTGGGGAACAAAGACCAAGTAAAAAAGAAAAAGAAGAGAGTCGGGGTGGCTACCTTGGGGAGAAGGTTTGAGGGTGAAGCCAGAAGGGTTCTTGAATTTCCTTCCGCATCCGAAGAAGAAAACAATAAAGGAAAAGGGGTTGCGGTACCTTCCGAATCCGAAGCTGAAGAAGTAGAGGCTGAAGAAGACGAAGACTACTCAGAACAACAGTACCCGCCGGCTGATGACAAGTACAAGAGTTTGGAGGACAAGTTAGCAGCTATGGAGCTGCAGAGAGTTCCAGGCTTAGATTTCGAAGATTTGGGATTAATTGCTGGAGTTGTGATCCCCCCGAAGTTCAAAGTGCCTATTTTTGCAAGATATGACGGGCTGTCCTGCCCAAAAATGCACCTAAGATCATATGTCCGAAGAATCCAACCTCACACATCTGACAGAAACCTTTGGGTACATTTCTTTCAAGATAGCCTGTCTGGCACTCAGCTAGATTGGTTTTACAAGCTGGAAAGGTCAGAGATACGTAGTTGGGAGGATCTGGCAGCTGCTTTTTATCGCCAATATCAGTATAACTCTGACCTGGCACCAACCCGTACTCAGCTACAGAGTATGGGAATGGCCTCAGGTGAGGGATTTAAGGAATACGCCCAGAAGTGGCGCGATCTGGCTGGGAGAGTGCAGCCACCTCTTTCTGATAGAGAACTTGTTGATATGTTCCTAGGGACCCTGTCTGGTCCATTCTTTAACCATCTGATAGGTAGCTTTTCCTCGGGGTTTACTGAATTAATTCTGACTGGCGAGCGGGTAGAAGCCGGTATCAAGAATGGGAAGATTCAAAAGGATTCCTCTGAATCTACAATTGCTAAGAAATCATTTCCAGCGAAGAAAGAAACAACTGTTATGTATTCTCAAAGGGGAGCAGGAAGAAGTGAGCGCAGGCCGACTGTGGGGGCCGTAATGATCCAAAATCCACCAAATGATCAGCCTCACAATAACCCGTCCAGAACTAAACATCAATGGGGAGAACAGCCACCATGGCAGTTCACCCGCATTAATATGACGCCCGCGCAAGTTCTTCCACACTTGTTAAAGCTGAATCTCACAAATATCAAAGAAGCGTCGAAAAATGTGAATACGACCTCACCAGCCTACAATGCCAATGCCAAATGCGCCTACCATTCCGATAGCGTCGGACATGAAACAAACAATTGTTGGGCACTGAAAAATAAAATTCAAGACTTGATAGATGCCAAGGAGGTGGAGTTTGATGCTCCAGAGAAACCAAACGTGATATCTGCTTCGATGCCGAAGCACGGTCGAAATGTCCATGCTATTGAGGAAGATTTGTATATTTCTGATGTCAATGACCTGATAACTCCGCTGTTAACCATCAAGTTAAATCTGTTAAAGGCCGGGATTTTCCCGGGATGCAAAGAAGATTGTTACTATTGTTACTCTCTGCCAATTGACTGCCCGTTACTGAAGAAAGGCATCCAAGGCCTGATGGACAGTCAACAAATTCTGTTTGAAAAAGTTCCTGCTATTCCAACCCCTACTGAAGATGTTTCAATTATCACCATTCACGCCAATCTTTCCAAGGCCGTCAGAAAGCCTGTTAAGATTACATCTGCTACAAAGTCTGTTCCTCTGAAGATAACTATGCCAGGGCCTGTCCCCTACAGTTCTGAAAAGTCAATACCATGGAATTACGGTGGAGAAATCTACTACCATGGTATTAAATAAGTTGAAATAACCGAAGGAAGCTCTGATGAAGAAGATGCCAACATTGGAAACATTGCCGGCACAAGCAAGATCACCCGAAGTGGGAGAATATTTTCTCCAGAGATTGCCCCCCCAAAGGCAATCTTTGGACCCTCATCTGCCGCTGAAGTTATTCCTGCACCAATAAAACTTTCCGCCAGAACCCCATTGATTGAAGATGCTGCTGTTCCTGTTGTTGTCCCTCCTACTTCTGCTGATAAGGGTAAATGGATCCAAGATGAGCTCGTCAGGACGAGGGCTCAACCTTTGGTCATCCCGGAAACCTCTAAGAAAGAGATGGAAGAGATCTTGAAGATAATTAAAAAGAGTGATTATGACGTGGTAGAGCAATTGGGGCAAACCCCCTCGAAAATATCCATGTTAGCATTGCTACTTTGTTCAGAAGCGCACACCAAAGCATTGATAAAATTCCTGAAGACAGCCCATGTGACCCAGGAAACCTCTGCCGACCAATTCCAAAACTGTGTAGCCAGTCTTACAGCAGACAACGGTTTAGGTTTCTCTGATGCTGACCTAACCTCAAAAGGAAGAAAACACAACGACACATTACATGTGTCAGTAGAATGCCAAGGGACTACTCTGGCCCATGTCCTAGTCGACACTGGTTCTTCTCTGAATGTGCTGCCTAAGAAGGCCCTCGACCGATTAGACTGTGAAGGCTTGGAGTTAAGGCCAAGTAATATCATTGTAAGGGCGTTTGACGGGTCAAAGAGAATGGTACATGGGGAGGTAGACATTCCCATTAAGGTTGGCACAGAGGTGTTCCCCTCAACTTTCTATGTGATGGACATCCGTCCGTCATACTCTTGCTTATTGGGGAGACCATGGATACACAATGTTGGGGCAGTCACCTCTTCCCTACATCAAATGCTGAAGTGCCCTATCAAGGGAAAGATCGTAACCGTCCACGGTGAAGAGGAATATATGATTAGCCACCTGAACTCTTTCCGATATGTAGAGGTAGAAGGCGAATTCATTGAGACGCCATTCCAGCACTTCGAGGAAGTCTCTCCTGAGGTGGAAGTAGCAAAAGTGGTAGTTGAGGTACCAAAGCAGATGGCCAGGATGGCATCTCTAAAAGACGCGAAGGCCGCAATGAAGGAAGGGAAGAGCTCAACATGGGGGAAGTTACCAGACATTCCTCACAAAACAGACAAGTTTGGTTTAGGATTCACTGCTGCGGGGCAGAAAGCTATGCGCCGTTCAAAGGTTGAAAGAGCACCCATCAAGATCTCTCCTTATGGGATTAATGCTTTGGAAGGTGAAGACGAAGAGGTCAACATTGAAGATTGGATCTACCCAACCATCGAAGGAGGACTACGCAACTGGGAGGCAAAGGACTTTGTCCCCATTACTTTTATTAATCAGTAATTATCTGTGGAACATTTCCTTTGGTCTGTAATAATTTCTCTTGAACAATCCGTACATTACTTTTTCACCTCATGCCTTGCCCGGGGCATGTAGGTCCATTTGTAAGGGTTTTGATTATCTTCATATCCATATGCCATGTTTAATGATTCATTGGACGTTTTTCATCGATAAACTGCTGTGTTCATTTTCCTTCCTTTTTGCATTTTTTGTTTAAAGATGGCTATCCCTTACACACACCCACGCTCACAAATGCAGGTACCCATCCACTCTGGATTCTATGGGTGACTATTCTGCTATGTCCTTCAATAACTCTGAAGATCTGGTCAATCAGGCTGAGTATGAAGATGACGAAGGTTGTGAAGTACCAGGGGAACTAGCCAGACTTCTACAGCAAGAGGAAAGGGCCATCTTACCTCACGAAGAGTCGTTGGAAACTGTCAACTTAGGAACAGAGGAAGACCGGAAGGAAGTGCAGGTGGGTGCCAATCTGGAACCAAGTGTCAAGGAGCGCCTGATACAGCTGTTAAATGAGTACGTTGAAATCTTTGCCTGGTCTTATGAAGACATGCCGGGTTTAGACACAGACATCGTGGTTCACCGTCTCCCTACAAGAGAGGATTGTCCACCGATCAAGCAAAAAGTACGTCGAATGAAGCCCGACATGTCTGAGAAGATTAAGGCAAAAGTGATGAAACAATTCAACGCTGGCTTTCTGGCTGTTACATCCTATCCACAGTGGGTTGCTAACATCGTGCCAGTCCCTAAAAAAGATGGCAAAGTCAGGATGTGTGTAGACTACCGGGATTTGAATAGGGCCAACCCCAAAGATGATTTTCCGCTACCGCACATTGATATTCTGATTGACAACACAGCTCAGCACAAAGTGTTTTCCTTCATGGATCAATTCTCGGGCTACAATCAAATTAAAATGGCCCCCGAGGACATGGAGAAAACAACCTTTGTTACACAATGGGGTACTTTCTATTACAAAGTGATGTCGTTCGGACTGAAGAACGCAGGGGCAACTTATCAACACGCCATGGTAGCTTTATTTCATGATATGATACATCACGAGATCGAAGTTTACGTAGACGATATGATAGCTCGGTCACAAACGGAGGAGGAACACCTTGAACACCTGGAAAAGCTGTTTTCCAGGTTGAAAGAGTACAAACTCAGGCTGAATCCAAGTAAGTGTACTTTTGGAGTTAGGTCTGGTAAACTTATAGGGTTTATTGTCAGCAACAAAGGCATTGAGGTCGATCCAGCAAAAGTGAAAGCAATACAAGAGATGCCTGCTCCCCGTACTGAAAAGGAGGTTAGAGGGTTCTTGGGGCGCTTGAACTACATTGCCAGATTCATCTCTCATCTGACTTCTACCTGTGAGCCAATTTTCAAATTATTAAAGAAGGATCAGGTAGTCGAATGGAACGACGATTGCCAAGCTGCTTTTGATAAGATCAAGGAGTATTTGCTAGAACCTCCTATTCTGATGCCTCCCGTCGAAGGAAGACCATTGATCATGTATCTAACCGTCTTGGATAACTCAATGGGGTGTGTTTTGGGCCAGTATGACGAGTCTGGTCGAAAAGAGCATGCTATTTATTACCTTAGCAAAAAGTTTACCGACTGTGAGACTCGCTACTCACTGCTCGAGAAAACTTGCTGCGCTTTGGTATGGGCTGCTCGCCGACTAAGGCAGTATATGCTGACTCATACCACCTTGCTGATTTCCAAAATGGATCCTATCAAGTATATCTTCGAGAAGCCTGCTTTATCTGGAAGAATAGCTAGATGGAAAATGATCCTAACTGAGTATGACATCCAGTACACCACCCAAAAAGCTATAAAAGGGAGTGTACTAGCTGATCATCTAGCTCATCAAGCTATCGAAGATTATCAAACCATGAGATTTGACTTCCCAGACGAGGACATCATGAATTTGGACAACATTGAAGGTAACAGACCGTATGACAGACCCAAAAAGGGATCCCGATGGACCCTGTACTTTGATGGTGCTTCGAATGCACTTGGAAACGGTATCGGTGCGGTACTCATCTCCCCGGAAGGTTGTCACACTCCTTTCACGGCTCGACTCTGCTTCAGCTGCACAAACAACATGGCGGAATATGAAGCTTGCATCTTTGGTCTCAAGGCTGCTATAGACTTGGGGATCAAATCTTTGATCGTATTTGGGGACTCGACTTTGGTTATCAGTCAAATCAAAGGAGAGTGGGATACCAAACATCCTAATCTTATCCCATACAGAGAACATGTCCTGACATTGTTGCCTCATTTCGAGCAAATTACCTTCGAGCATTTCCCGCGAGAAGAGAATCAGCTAGCGGATGCTCTGGCTACAATGTCTTCTATGTTTAAACTCAACTGGGATAACGAGGCTCCCCAAATCACCATCGAGCGAATGGATGAACCTGCGCATTGTCACAAGATTAATATCGAAGAAGTAGTGGAACAACCCTGGTTTCACGAAATCAAAAGGTATCTCCAGACTAGAGAATATCCCGAAGGAGCTTCCGTAAATGACAAGAAGTTCCTAAGGAAATTTGCTGCGAAGTTCTTCCTGAGCAATGGCATCCTCTATAAGCGCAACCATGATTGTGTTTTACTCTGATGTGTTGACAAAGCTGAAGCAGAGTTAATCATGATAGAGATGCACAGCAGTACATTTGGCACCCATTTGAGCGGGCATACTATGGCTAAAAAGATCCTAAAGGCAGGCTATTACTGGTCTACCATGGAAGCAGATTGCCATCAGCACTCCCGTACTTGCCACAAGTGTCAAGTCTACGCTGACAAGATTCATATTCCTCCGGTTCCTCTCAACATACTGACAGCTCCTTGGCCATTCGCAATGTGGGGCATTGATAAGATTGGAGAGATCAAGCCCACGGCTTCCAACGGACATCGCTTCATCCTGGTTGCCATTGACTACTTCACCAAGTGGGTCGAAGCAGCTTCTTTCGCCTCTGTCACTAAAAATGTGGTTGCCCGCTTCACCAAGCAAAACCTCATATGCCGGTATGGTGTTCCAGACAGGATCATCACGGACAACGGTACAAATCTGAATAATACTATGATCACCGCATTGTGCGGACAGTTCAAGATTTATCATCACAATTCATCTCCCTATCGGCCGAAGATGAACGGTGCTGTTGAAGCTGCGAACAAAAACATTAAGAAGATCATTCAGAAAATGACAGTCACTTACAAGGACTGGCATGAGATGTTACCGTTTGCTCTGCATGGATACCGTACGACGGCACGTACTTCAACCGGGGCAACCCCATTTTCTTTGGTATATGGCATGGAAGCTGTCCTGTCCATGGAAGTTCAGATTCCCTCTTTAAGGATTATGAAGGACTCTGGTTTGAGTGAAGATGATTGGATTCAGACCCGACTTGATCAACTCAATTTGATCGACGAGAAGCGACTCGCTGCTGTGTGCCATGGTCAGACGTATCAAAAACGGATGATCAAAGCCTTCAACAAGAAAGTCAGACGTCAAGTATATCAAGTCGGAGATCTCGTAATCAAGCGGATTATCCTGCCGCAAAGTGATCCCAGGGGCAAATGGACTCCTACATACGAAGGACCATTTGTGATCAAGAGCATATTTTCTGGTGGTGCAATGATTCTGACCACCATGGACGGCAACGATTTTCCGCACCCTGCGAACGCAAACATAGTCAAAAGATACTACGCATAAAATAACCCGACAAGTAGAAAACCCGAAAGGGCGGCTTGGGCAAAAATGGGCATCCCGGTGGACCGAAAACCCGAAAGGACGGTTCAGGCAAAAATTAGGGATAAAACAAAGAAATATGTACACCCGGCAAGCTGAAAACCCGAAAGGGCGGCTTGGGCAAAAAGGGGTTTCCCGGTGGATCCAAAACCCGAAAGGGCGATTCAGGCAAAAGTTAGGGAATCAAAGCGTATGACTATGTCTCGTCGGATCACTTTAAGGACAATCTCTTCATCAACCAGCTCCAAGCTTCTAATCAATCCAGTCATCGGCAGACGAAGCATTAAATGGACAGATATTCAGAGTTGTGAAGGCTATAGCAGAATGGAATCCCATGGAATTGTTTCACATAGCCATCTTTCTTTTGTATAAATTTTTCAATTTTCACGACGACATCCTCTTACTAGGATGACTGTCTCCTCTGTACAAATATACATAGAAAGTTAATACAAATACTTTTCCAAATACAGAAATTTGCGTGGTCTTCCTTTTCTCTTTTCTTTTGCACTTATGTTTTATTTGAGAAACGTCCAATGTTTTGTTAAATAAGCATATGCATTTGAACATAATCATTTCCTTATAAGTCAATAAAGATGATTACTGATAGGTTAAAAGTACAGATAAATATCTTGATGCCCTTTCAGAAGGAATCCTCAGCAGAGTTAAAATTCCCTAGCCAGAGGGCCTTCCAGAACTCGATTCCCCTCAGAGTTAAGTTTCAGAATCCCCAGTGGAGTCTTAAAAAATATGAAAATCCAATCCCCAGCGGAGCTAAGATCTCCTACCATTAATCCCCAGCTGAACCAGGCTAGTGAAACTTCTCCCCATAGAGATACCTACCACCAAACTGAAAATGCTCAGTCATACCTCTCCAGCATGAGTCTATCAGATTCTGAACTTCCCCAGTAGAGATCTTCAGGAGTTCTCATTCCCCGCAAGTCACCAAGGAATGCCAGTTCTCCAGCAGTGGCCCTAAGATCCCTCAACAATTGAAGATCTTGTATTCCCCAAGCAGGGCGAAGGCTCATTCTCAGTGCCTCACAGGATAATCAGATGTTCTCCAGTGAAGATCTCCTCAAGACAAGAATCCCCGGAAGATTGGTATACAACCCAAGCTCCTATTTCTCCAGCAGTAGTCAACAAGGATGTATCATCCTCAGCAATCAAAATTTTTGTCTTCCCCTGCAGCATTCAAGGATTCACTTTCCCTGGCAGCAGTCAAGATTCTTTATCTTCAGGATTCATCTATCCTCAGCAAGACAGCTCTTCGGCTTACATACGCATTCATCTACATTCATATCATAAACATTGATATAACATATTTTGCATCATACATATCATGCAACATAACTTTGTGTTTTAGCTAACATTTCACCCTTTTCAGGATAAAATTAAAAGGCTATCATTAACAATTATTCAGATACAGTATGGATACACCCCAGACACGGCGGTCATTCTATTACTCATTCAGAATCTCAAGTCAGATACAATATGGATACACCCCAGACACGGCGGTCATTCTATTACTCATTCAGAATCTCAAGTCAGATACGGTATGGATACACCTCAGACACGACGATTATTCTACTACTCATTCGGACTACAACAATCAGATACGGACTAGATACGCTCCAGACACGGCAGCCGTTCTATCCCTTATTCAGATTCATTTATCCACCTCAAGGTTCAATACATTCCAAACACGGATACCATTCTGGCCCTTACAACAGCAGCTTGATTCTCTCCAGTGCGTTCGCCACGGAAGTCATTCTGTCATTTATCTAGATCCCAGTTACAGTTTTAGATACACTCCAGACACGGAAGTCATTCTGCTACTCATACAACTTTCAACTTCAGATACAGTCCAGATACGCTCCAAACATGGTTGCCATTTCTGTCACTCATTCAGAATTTGTCCCCAGCACGCAGTTGCTCCATACAGATGTTTCTCTATTACCCAGATACAATACAGATACACTCCAGACACGGCAGTCATTCTGATATTCGTTCTACATTCAAACACAGTTACAACTCAGATACGCTCCAGAAACGGAGACCATTCTTCTGCTCATACAAACTCAGTCCTTAGATGCAGTTCAAATACATTCCGGACACGGATACCAGTTTTGATCCTCATTCTTCTGACCCGTCACACTACAGTTCAACAAACCTTCCAGATGGCATCGTTAAGCCCATCTCCGACAAGATTCTGTCATCCTTCAGATGGCATCTTTAAGCCCATCTCCAAATGGCATCTCTAAGCCCATTCCCATATCCATTGTTCTGATAAGTGCAAATTTAAGGGCACTCTAGTGTCCAATCTCCTTTTACCTTCGAGACGCGAAAGGCAAACCTGCCAATCTAACTCTTCAGGTGCAAGAAGATTGAACATGGGCAACTGTTGTACCCCAAAATTTGCCCTCCCTTTTCTTCAATATTTTCTCACCACAAGATCCTTGGAGCTCAAGATCAAGTTAGGGTTTGCTATGCTCAAGACTCCTCCTATCACTGTTGACCCAAATTAGGGTTTGAGTTTGCACAAAGATGTTTTGACCTAAAGTGCCCAAAATGACTTTCATGCTTCATATTGGACTCTCAAGTTTACCCATACCAAGTTTCAAGCCTTGATTCCAATCTTTGCCCAGTCAATTAGACAGTTGACTTAGAAATCAGCTGTATTGGGGAAAAAGTCAACTGTGGTCAATTGACAGTCAAACCTCATGAAATTTGACCCACCTCAACATATTGAACTCATATAAACCATTTGGTCAAGTTTGGATCACAATTCCACAAGAAATTTGATCAGATCACCAAAAGGGCAAAATGGTCATTTTTAGGGTTTTGACTGCACAAAGGCAATTTTTGACTGTTTGACCTAACCAATGGCAAACCAAGCTCATATATGGGCTCAAGGACCCAATGGAATTGTCTTGACATGTTCAACAAATTCAAAAGATCCCAAATGCACAAGATTGACAGATGAATTTTCCAGTCAATTGATCAATTTTTGACTGTATACTGAAAAGTCAAACTTTGACTTTTTAGTCAAAATCAAGTGTCAAGATTCATTTTTCATCAAAACATGCCAAATTATGAAACTTGTTCACCAAGAAATCAAAAATCACAAATTAGGGTTTGAAATGAAGAATTTTCATAACTTAGAAATTTTCTAAGTTATGAAAATCCCTAATTTTTTCCTAACTTTGTCCCACTTTTTCATCAAGATGCATTTGGATTCAAACAAAAGTCAAAACATGAAAGTTGTAGTCCATTTCAAAATCTACAACTTTGATTCACAAAGTTTCCTCAAAAGAAGCTTGTAGCTCAAGTTATGATTTTTGGAACAAGGGTGCAAAACAATCTTAACTTAGAAAATTTTTGACCTATTTTAGGCAGGATTTTTGCCTAACTTCATGGCTACTTTTCACATGCTTCCACTTGGAATTTCAATTTGAATTACAAATATGGATTGTAGTACACATTCCAAGCTTTCCAAAATGTCCAAGAACTCATCAAACAACCTTATGGTTAGGGAGAATCGAATTTGGCAATATGGGCAAAACTCACTTTGTTCATGTCCAATTTACATGTCCATAACTTTGCATTTTTGAACTCAGCATGTTCTAAGCTAGATTACAGGTCCTTTATCTCATTCAAACTCATAAATTTAATGCCAATCCTTCATGTTTAAGTCTTATCTTGTGTGTTTAAGCATTGCATACAAGATTGAGCCATAATTGGAAAAAGTGATTTATCCATTTTTGTAAAGTTGCACTTTATGTCAAATTTGCAATCCAAGTGGTACAATGCATATCTTTGGACACAAGATTCATGGAGATATCACACTGATCAAGGCTCAAGTGTGCATCATACTTGAGGGGCCTGTACAAGTCTAGAGAACCAAGTTGACATTTCTTGCTTAAGTGTGAAGTAACTTGGCATAACTTGAACCAACTCTCATTTCTGCTAACACAAGCTAATACAAAGTTGTTGTACACCTTCCAAACATCAAACCTAAGCTAGGGCACGAGCCAAACACCTTCCAAACATCATCAAACCTCAAAACACAATTGTACTGCACAAAAACAGGGCATCCCTGTAACTTAGCTTCCATAAACATTTCCCCTCGTGCGTTTTGGCTAAAACCTTTGAAAACACATTCCCTATCACCCACTGAAGCTGTCCCAAGCATTGGACACGACCTGTAACACCCCTAACACCATTTGCCATTTTCACTTTTTCTGTTTTGCAGGTTGAGTGCCATAGCTTGATTCACTTGGTTTCAAAGCAAGCTAAAGATTGGAATAGCATCCCTGAACTTCAAGCAAGCTGTACCAATCCTCACCTTGCCTTGAAAGTGCCTCCATTGTCAGACACGATCCAAGCTGAACAGGTAAGTTCATGGACTTCTATCTCTCAATATAGGAAGAGTTAGCTCTAGGTTTATGAATGAAAAATGTTCTATTCATGGCCCTGAAGCTATACATATCTTCATTTTCCATTTATATTGCATATGCTGAGAGTATTTTGAATCTGAACATTGACAAAAACTTAGGTTAAGAATTAGGGATTGAGAAATTCTCTCTCATTTCTTAGAGTTAAGATGAGTTTTTTATATGTATGGAATCGTGGCTTGATGCTTAACATCTTTCATGTTATAAGTTTGTGCTAAAAGTCCAGGAATCAGGAGATAGCAGGGATCATGTGTTGCTCTGTTTTGTTGTTCAGAGGTTGAAGACAACCTTTCATGGGCTGGGCCTGTGATATTTTTCCTTTTTACACCATGATTTTGCATTTACACCTCCTGGGCCCATTGCATTTTATTTTCATTATTTTTGACTTTTGATTTTTGTTTCTGACTTATTTATTTTTGACAAAGCATAAAAAATATTAAAATTATTTTTCCCATATTTTTTGCATTTATTTTGATATTTATTTGGCTTTATTTAGTTATGTAAATAAATAAATATAGATTACCTTTATTTAAAATAACTAAAAAATAATACAAACATATTTTATTTCTGATTTTTATTTTATGTTATCTCTTGAAAACATTTTATAATAAAAATATACTTTTTTTAATAATATTAAATATTTTATTTTTGTATATATAATATATATTTAATAAATAATGTAAAATACTTATATATTTATTAGTATATTTAGGGAAAATACAAAGAATTAATATATTTTATTTTTATTAATATTTTGACCTCAAAAATACTTTTTTTTACAATATACCTTCTTTTATTTATTTTTTGTACATAATTAATAAATATTACATATATTAAATAATTAATACCTTTTATTTATAAAATTAGGGTTTTACCCTAAATACATAAAAATACCAAGAATTAATTAATTTTATTTTTGTTTATTTGACACATAAAAAATACTTTTTTTCATACATATAAAAAACCATTTTTTGCATCTTGCACATTTGTTATATTTTTATTTAATTGTTGTATATTAAATAATTTGTATAATTCAATTTGGATGTAATAGTTTAGGTTTAATTTCTTGCTAAAATATCCCCATTTGAACATTTGTACCCCCCATCCCATATATTATGTTGTAATAACTTAGGACCTTTTATTTTTCGCATTTTTAAGCTTTCTAATTAAACCATACTAGAATTAGGGTTTTGTATGCAAAATTAACCAAAAATAGTTTGACCTAATTTCAAGATAAACAAGCATGAAAATGGACAATACTGATCACACTTGCACCCTTAGGGTTACTCCACTTGTTGCCTTCAAATAATGGGCCATATTGCATGTTAGGTATCTTTGGCAAAAACAAAACAATCAAATGATCATAGTCCCTCGATGACGCTTTCGAAAGTTGCGTAAAAATGATCAAGTCCCTTGAAGGAAAAATTGCCCAAAGATACTTGGCACCATTGCAATCATGGTCTAAACGATGACCCGCGCCCGTCCCGTTAACATCCTAACATAAGATTGTCCACCAAATACAATGGTGGAACAAAATTGTTAAAAGGGTTAAAACATAGCAAAGATCTTTGAGAAATTTAGGGTAGATAGCTCTTGGTTACTTGCCAACTTGCAAAACAAAAACCCTTGCCTATTTTTCAAAACACACATCACAACACATTTTCAAGATAACTTTCAAAAACATTGAAAACTTTTCAAAAAGACAAATACATCTTTGTATACATCCCAACATGGATCATTACAAAGGTTGCCACCACATTTGCCTCTTTTCAAAACATTTTCAAAACCCACACACAAAGCACCATTTCAAACAATTGAAAGCACCATTTCAAACAATTGAAAAACAAGGCAAGTTGATCTAAGCAAGTAACTAAGAGCCCATGGATAACCATGGATAAAAAGGGTGCTAATACCTTCCCTTTCTATAATCTACTCCCCGAACCCAAGAAAACATCTCAAAGGTTTTTGCTATGCTTTTTAACCTTTCCTTAGGATAAAATAAAAAGTCGGTGGCGACTCTTGCTCAACCGAAATATTTGCGAAAACAAACTCAAAACCCAAGTCAGTTCTCCCACTGTATCACAATAGTCTTCTCCATGTCCTCAGGTGCCATTTTGATCTGGTAAAATCCTGAGAATCCGTCCATGAAAGAAAATACTTTGTGCTGAGCTATATTGTCAACCAAGATGTCAATGTGTGGAAGTGGAAAATCATCTTTAGGGCTGCCCTGTTTAAATCTCTATAATCCACGCACATCCGTACTTTACCGTCCTTTTTAGGCACGGGAACAATGTTGGCAACCCATTGAGGATAAGAAGTAACAACCAGAAATCCAACATTGAACTGTTTCATAACTTCTGCTTTGATCTTCTCTGACATGTCAGGTCTCATGCAACGGACTTTTGTTTCACTGGTGGACAGTCTTCTCTTGTGGGTAGATGGTGTACCACGATGTCTGTATCAAGTCCCGACATGTCTTCGTATGACCAGGCAAAGATCTCAACATTATTATGCAATAGCTGAATTAGACGCTCCTTGACACTCGGCTCTAAGTTGGCACCCACTTTGATTTCCTTTTTATCCTCCTAGGTACCTAAGTTGATTGTATCCAATAGATCCTCATGAGGCTGAATAGCTCTTTCCTCTTGTTGTAGCGGTCTGGCCAATTCCCCTGGCACTTCACAATCTTCCTCACCTTCGTCTTCGACTTGGTAGATTAGATCGTCAGAGTCACTGAAGGCTATAGCAGTATCGTTACCCATGGGATCCGGAATGGAGGGGTACCTGCATTTGTGAGTGTGGGTGTGTGTAAGGGTATAGCCACCTTTAAACAAATAAAATGAAAAAGAAAGACAATGAGCACAAAAAGTTTGTATGTGAAAAAAGTCCATGATTCATTAAATGTCATATGAAGATGAAATAAAAACCCTTACAAATGGACCTTTGTGCCTCGGGTAAGACACAGGGTTAAAAATGTACGAATTGTTTGTGAATATTACAAGTCCAACATAAATGTTTAAAAGATAAATTACTGAGAGATGAAAGTTATTGGAACAAAGTCTTTGGCTTCCCAGTTGCGGAGTCCCCCGTTGACAGTAGGAAATATCCAATCTTCCAAGCTGCCCTCTTCTTCACTGTCTTCCAATGCATTAACCCCTTGGTTGCTAATCTTCACAGGTGGCCCTCCAGCACGGGCACGACACACAGCCTTATGAGCAATTGAAGTAAACCCCAAGCCAAATTTGTCTGATTTGTACGGAAAGTCTGGAAGCTGCCCCCAGAGGGTGCATCCACCCTCTTCAATTACTGCCTTTGCGTCCTTTAGAGATAACATATGAGGCGGAGGTCTTGTGACCTTGGGAACTGAGGATACTGCCCTGGTTACCGCTACCTCTTGAGAGACTTCTTCGAAATGTTGAAAAGGAGTTTCGATGAACTCGCCACCCAATTCCACATATCGGAAAGAATTCAGATGACTAATCATGTATTCCTCTTCCCCATGGACATTTATGATCTTCCCTTGGACAGGGTACTTTAGCATCTGATGCAAAGTGGAAGTGACAACACCGACATTGTGAATCCAAGGCCGTTCTAATAGACAAGAATAAGAGGGACGGATGTCCATCACATAGAAAGTTGAGTTGAAAGTCTGAGTTCCCACCTTTATCGGGATATCCACCTCCCTGTGGACCATCCTTTTTGAACCATCAAAGGCTATCACAACTATGTTGCTGGGTTTCAGGGTTAGGCCTTCACAATCCAATCTATCGAGAGCTTTCTTTGGTAAGACGTTCAAAGACGAACCAATGTCTACCAATACATGGGCTAGGGTTATTCCTCTGCATTCCACCGAGACATGCAATGCCTTATTGTGTTTTCTCCCTTTTGGTGTTAGATCTGCATCGGAGAAACCTAAGCCATTATCAGCTGTCAAACTAGCCACACATTCTTGGAATTGGTCAGCGGATGTTTCTTGTGGCATATAGGCTGTCTTTAGAAATTTTACCAGAGCTTTTGCATGTGCCTCAGAACACAGCAACAAAGCCAACATGGAGATCTTCGAGGGGGTTTTCCCCAACTGTTCAACCACATCATAATCACTCTTCTTGATTATTCTCAGGATTTCTTCCATCTCCTTTTTGGAGGTTTCAGGGATGATCAATGGTTGAGCCTTCGTCCTGACAGGATCTTCTTGAATCCCTTTTCCCCGAACATCAGCAACAGCAGTATTGGTGGGGATAACAATGGGGGTTGTGTCTTTTTCAATGATAGGAGTACTTGCGGATATGATTATTGGTGTAGAGGTAACCCTTGGAGCAGCTACGGGTCCAAAAATTTCCTTTGGAGGAGAAATTTCTGGAGAGAAGATTCTACCATTGCGGGTAATCTTGCTTGTTGCGGCAATATTGCTAATGTCAGAGTTTTCTTCTTCGGAGCTCTCTTCAGTCAGTTCATCTTGTTTAACACCATGGTAGTAGATTTCTCCATCGTAGTTCCATGGTACTGTTTTATCGGACTCATACGGGACTGGCCCGGGCATTGTGATCTTCAGTGGAGTAGTCCTCGGAGCTGATGTAATCCTAACGGGTCTTTTAGGGACCCTGGAAGGATTGGCATAAATGGTTATGATCGAAACGTCTTTAACATGAATTGGTAGAACATGAGCTTTTTCTAATAGAATTACTTGATTGTCAATCAGGTGTTGGATACCTGTCTTCAACAGAGGGCAATTGGTTAATGAGGATAAGCAATGATGGCAGTATTCCTTACAACCTGGGAATACCCCAGCTTTCAACAAGTTCATTTTAATGATCGGGAGTGGAGTCAACAGTTCATCCACTGAGGCAACAAATAAATCTTCCTCGACAACATTGGCATTGTGGCCATGCCTAGGCATCGGAGCAGAAATGACATTTGGTTTTTCCGGTGCATCAAACTCAACTTCTTTGGCATCTATCAGGTCTTGAATTTTGTTCTTCAGATCCCAACAGTTGTTAGTGTCGTGCCCTGGACTTTCAGAATGGTATGCGCACCTGGCATTTGGATGGTAGTGAGGAGACGCAGTATTGGGATTCTTTGGGGCCTCTTTCAGATTTGCTAGATTCAACTTCAGAAGATGTGGTAGAACCTGGGCTGGAGTCATGTTAATCCTGGTGAATTGCCGAACTGGCATTTCCACCCTTGGCTGATTAGTTCTTGGCTGGTCAGATGCATGTTTTTGGATCATAACAGCCCCACCGCTGGTCGGCGTTCAACTCTTCCTTGACCCCTCTACAAATAAACAGCAGACACTTCCTTCTTTCCCGTGAAAGGTTTTCTTATAGCATCAGAAGTAGACGCATCCTTCTGAATCTTCCCTCTTTTTATACCGGCCTCCACTCTTTCTCCGGTTAAAATTAGCTCAGTAAACCCAA
Source organism: Vicia faba (assembly GCA_948472305.1). Taxonomy (NCBI): domain Eukaryota; kingdom Viridiplantae; phylum Streptophyta; class Magnoliopsida; order Fabales; family Fabaceae; genus Vicia; species Vicia faba. The sequence continues at coordinate 311,801,638 of OX451738.1, read as the reverse complement.
CAGATGAGCTCCCAATCAGATGGTTAAAGAAAGTACCTAACAGGGTACCCAAGAACATATCCACCAGCTCCCTCTCAGATAGAGGGGGTTGTACTCTTCAGGCTAAATCTCTCCATTTATGAGCGTATTCTTTGAAACCTTCATTTGAAACCATGACCATACTCTGAAGTTGAGTACGGGTTGGTGCCAAATCTGTGTTGTATTGGTACTGTTTATAGAAAGCAGCAACAAGGTCTTCCCAATTATGGACATCAGCCCTCTCCAATTGGTAGAACCAATCAAGTTGGGTTCCGGATAAGCTGTCTTGAAAGAAATGGACCCATAAGTCTTTGTCGGCAGAATGCGGCAGAATCTTCCTCACGTATGATCGGAGGTGCATTTTGGGACATGACACCCCATCATATTTAGCAAATAGCGGCACTTTGAACTTTGGTGGAATCACAATTCCTGACACCAGCCCCAATTCCTCAAAATCTAAACCTGGTACTTTCTGTATTTCCATAGCAGCTAGGCGCTCTTCCAGATGTCGGTATTTATCATCCGCCGGAGGATACTGCTTCTCGGAATAATCCTCCTCTTCCTCCTTTTCTTCAGATTCAGATGGGACTGCTGTCTCCTTCCCTTTTCTTTCCCCTCTCATCAGATGTTGTTGGAAAATACAAGGTCCTTCTAGCTTGTCCCTGAAATCTTCTACCCATGATTACCACGCCAGTTGGTTTCTTCTCTTTTTTCTTTTTGTCTTTTGCTAGCAGAGTCTTCAGCTCCTCTTGCCCCTTGGCCAAAGTTGTGAGTAACTGCTGGAACTGCATGTTTTGAGTTTGGAGATCTTTGACCGTCTGTTCAAGATTCATCTTACTGAAATAAACAGTAGAGAGATGAGGAAACTTGTTGCAAAGACCTGTTTATGTTATGATGAATGCTAGGTGCATATGTAATGTATTCAAGGATTTTAAAATATTCAAATTTGTTTAAACAAAAAAGGAAACACACGTTATATTAATAAAAAAGAGTTTGAGTACATCAATGCCGCTTGGGAAAAATAATACAATGCTCTAAGATAAAAAAGTAGCGCGCATCCTCTTTGGCGCAATGTAGGCATTTAGAGTTCGCTCCTCCTGAAGTAGCCTTGTGAGTTCCAAAACCTTCTTCTCGCTTGCGTAGAATTGGGATTCAAAAGTATCACGCTCTCCCTTGAGCTGTATCCAATCCCTTTGAAGGTCTTCAAGAGATGTGGGCATGTCAGGATGTAGGATAGTGTATGGAACTTCTCCCTCCTTAACAGGATCAACAATCACCGGTAGAATAGAAGGATAAGGCATCATAAGACTTTGAGCGCAGGTTCGTACCCACTTGAGGAAAGGCTCAAGAGGGATGGAATTCTTGTGTCCCAAAGTCTTGCTATCCACCTTGTTTAGCATCCTCCAAGCTCAGATGAATCTTTGGCGAAGACCTTGATCGTCGTTGTCGTAGTCGAAAACCAAGCCTTGAATCAGCATATCATGTGAGCCATCCCTTTAGGCATAACCAAATTGTCTTAGAGCCAAGCACGGGTTGTAGGTGATGCCTCCCCTAATTCCAAGTAGAGGGACATTAGGGAATTCCCCACAACGGTCAACAATGATAACATTCTCTTTGGATCGAGAACACCAATGAATATCTGAATGTTTAAGCCTCATCAACCGTTGTGACCACCTCAAACCTTGCTCATTCTTCAAGACTGATTGGGGAAGATGAGAAATAAACCATGTTGCTAGGAGGTGAGTGCAACACATGAGAACACCTCTTTTCCTCATTGTACGAGTGTGAAAGGAGTGTAAGATATCCCCAAGCAATGTAGGCACTGGATTACGTGACATGAAGATCTTGATGGCACTCACATCTATGAGTTGGTCTAGGTTGGGAAACAAGACCATCCCATAGATAAGAAGAGCTAAAATCTCCTCAAAAGCTTGCAGGTCCAAGGAATTCCAACAGTCTTGGGCCTTCTCAAACAAGAACTTTGCCAAGAAGCCTTTGACACCACTTCTAGTTTCCCAATGGGCTGTGACATCAGATGGTTGCAAGTGTAGGGCCCGAGCAACCTCTTCTGGCTTTGGATCTCTTTCCGTACCGTTGAAACGTAGTTGATTGAGAATTGGAATCCTTAAAAGTTGAGAGAATTCTTCCAAAGTAGGCACAAGCTGGTAATAAGGAAATGTGAAATAGTGATGCAAAGGGTCAAAGAACTGGAAGAGATCCTTCACCATATCTTCCTCTGTGTTGGAGGTGACCAAGTTGAGTAGACGACCATGCCTCTCGATGAATGGAGAATTCTCAGGGATCCTTGAAGCTAGCTCCTTGAGTTGTGGAGGAATTCTTACAAGGTTGACTTGGATAGTTTTCCTGCGAAGTGAATCCATATCCTACAAAACAAGAACAAAGATGAATTTCCAAAATCCTTGAAATGGTTAGTGGATGCATATGATGCTCATGATGTCCATGATGTTATGCACAAGTATATATGTACAAGAAAATCACACAAGTTCCTAGTTTAGGCTTGCATGGGGTTTCATAGGTAAGTACCCTCTTGAAGTTTAGTTGGCTCAACCTGTCCTAGCAATAGTAACCGGGTTCTAAGGAGCTCAATATCACATGATTGTTTTCTTTGTTCATTGTTTCAGTTCAAGCCTCTTTACTGGCGACCGAAATGTCCCAAGAAACCAACCCTCAATGAGTGTAGTATCGAGTATCTACCAACTTCGGACTGCACCAAAGCCGGTCATCTCACTACATCCTAAAAGGCCAAGTTGGTCAAGTAAAGGGTTCTAGAAGTTCATTAGTGCTTCATGACATCACTCAGCGACCCCGTATTCTCTTTGATTGACTCAAAGGCTACCGATACCCACAAATATGTCGCACTAACATAGCTATTGCTTAGACTGTGTCGGTATACCCCACACAGTTTCCATAACGTATTGCTATTTACCTATAATGTTTCCCAAATCCGGGTGGAGAATTCAAACCCAAACAATAGAACCAAAATGTAAAGCAAACAAGTCAAACAATTGTATGCAAATAAAGGTGATCTAAACCCTAAGGTAACCCCACTTTTATAATACTCCCCAGCAGAGTCGCCAGTTCTGTGATACGGTGGGAGAACTGACTTGAAGGTTTTGCGTTTTGTCGCAAATGTCGCGGTTAGTAAGAGCCGCCACCGACTTTTCTTTTATCCAAAAGGAAAGGTGAAAAAGCACAGGAAAGACCTTTGAGAATGTTTTCTTGAGTTTGGGGGGTATATTATGAAAAGGGAAGGTGCTAGAACCCTTTTCATCCATGGTTTTCCATGGGCTCTTAGTTACTTGCTTAGATCACTTGCTTTGTTTTGTTTGAAATGGTGTTTGGTGTGATTTTGAAAGTATTTTGTAAAAGAGGCCTTTGTTTAGGCAATATTTGTAATAATTCTCGTTCGTAAGAATGTATACAAAGATGTTTGTCTTTTGAAAATGTTTTCAATGTTTTGTAAGATGTTTTGAAATGTGTGTGTGTTTGTTTTTGAAAATAGCAAGGATTGTTTGAAAATGGAGCAAGTAACTTAGAAGCTATCTACATACTCAAATGTCTTTCTTGTGCATTTTCTATTCCTTTGATATTGTTGACTTACCATTGATTTAGTAAGCAACCCTATCTTTGGATGTTAACGGGACGGGCGTGGGTCATCGTATAACCATGATAGCAATATTGCCAAGTATCTTAGCATTTTTGAGGGACCAAGATCATTTTGTTTAGGCAACCTTTGTATAGCGTCATCGAGGGACTTTGATCTTATACTTGTTTTGTTTTGCCAAGATACTTCGCATGCGTAACATGGACATTTTATTTTAGGCAACCAAATGGGAGAAACCCTAAGGGTGCTTGTGTGCAAAGTGTGTCATTTTCATGCCTTTGATTTGTCTTGTACTTAGGTTTTCTTCTATTTGTTTTGTTTTTGTTCTTGTCATGCAAACCCTAATTACTAATCATGGAATAAAAGCGATAAATTGCGTAAATGTAAATATACTAAGCTATTACAACAATTATTATGGGAGGGGGGATACAAGTTTGAATGGAGATTTTGCACAAATATAAACCTAAATATATTATTACAACCAAATCGAATATTGCGCGAATTTAAATAAATTAGACCAATATTTAAAATGCAATGCAATATGTATGTAAAAGAAAAGATTTTTTTATGCCTTGTTTTTGTATGAGAAAATAATTTAATTTAAACTCTAAAAAAAAGAAAAAAATAATATTATTTTTGGAAGGGATGAAACCCTAATTTTTATTCAAAGAAAATAATGTTTCATATTATTATTTTGTACATTTTTTGTATAAGAAAATAATAAATAATATTATATGTAAATATTAAAAATTAAATATGTATAAAAATAAGTATTTATGAGTATAAATAGTATAATAAAAATATTAAGTATTTTTAATTATATTTATAGATTATTTAAGAAAATAAATTCTATTTATCAAAACAAACTATTTTTCATGTGAGAAAATAATAAAAAATAAATAAAATAAAAGTGTGAAAATAAATAAATCATTTTTTGGTATTTTTTATCATTAAGAAAAAATAAATGAAAGTATTAAATATGAAAATATAAAAAATACAAAAATATAAAATAGTTAAGTCAGGGGGGTGCAGTAGCAAATCAGGGGGGGTGCAAATAGCAAAAGCAAAAAGCCCAAGGCGCCAAAAATCCCAGAACATCATCGTCCCTGTCCTTCGTCAGTCCCTGCGCGCGCTTCCATGTTCAAACCTGTAACTTGCTTATGCTTGCATAAAAACAAAAACTCATAACATGAAAAATGTGGCATTTGAGCTCACGATTCTAACCATATAAATTATGTAACCTAACTCTTAAAGATCAAAGAGAAGTTTTGAATCCCTAATTTGTTACCTAACTTTTTCAGAGTTTTCAATCTTCAAATTCTCTCAGCACAAGTAATATAAATGCAAAGTAATGGTATGTACAACTTAGTTATGATAAGGACTACATTTTTTCTTCACAAATCGTGGCTTGAAGTTGCCTATATAAGGAGATATAGTTTAAGGAAATAACTCCTTCAGCTGGATTCGAGTAGGGCAATGTAGGGAATTTAATGGAGGCCTGATGATTGTTTAAGCTTCCTTGCACTTCCCTGAAGCTATTCCAATGCTTATCTTGCTTTAAGGATGGCTGGAACTCTCTGACCAAGTCCAACTGCAAGCTTCCAAAGTGAAAATGGCAAATGCTGAAACAGGGGTTACAGAACCAGGGTGATGGCTTGGATTTATTAGTTATCAAGTGTATGAGATGTTTCAAATGATTAAACACAAAACGCACGAGCCAAATGAGAGTTGACTGTGCTTTTGCAGAAATTCTGTGTTTGGGCAGTTTTGAGTGTTTTTTTAGTTTGAGTGAGTTCTGGATGCAAGCCAAACATGCTATGCCTTGTAACAAGTTTCTATATTTGTATAGAAGTGATCCAAAGTCAGCCCTTACTAGTTGTGCAAGCTTTGGACCTTTTTGCAACTTTTCTTGCATTTGAAGTAAAGTGAAGTGACTATACTTGCCATGCTTGTACTTGCTTGCTTGAGGGATGAAATGAGCTTGTACCAATTGCTTGAGAGCTGTGTAAATTGCTTATATCAAGGGGACAAGTCCAATGCTCCAAGTTGACAAAGTTGCAAAAGTTCAACTTTATGAAAATGGCAATGTGAACTTTTTGCCCAAAATGGAAATACATCTTGTGTAAAGCTTCAAAAGCAAAGATAAAGCCTTTCTCAACTGAGTCTAAATTTAATTATGGAGTGTATAGCAAGCTTAGGACCTGTAAAGCAAGATACAACTGTGATACGGTGGGAGAACTGACTTGGGTTTTGCGTTTGTTTTCGCAAATGTTTCGGTTGAGCAAGAGTCGCCACCGACTTTTTATTTTATCCTAAGGAAAGGTTAAAAAGCACACCAAAAACCTTTGAGATATTTTCTTGGGTTCGGGGAGTAGATTATAGAAAGGGAAGGTATTAGCACCCTTTCTATCCATGGTTATCCATGGGCTCGTAGTTACTTGCTTAGATCAACTTGCCTTGATTTTCAATTGTTTGAAATGGTGCTTTGTGTGTGGGTTTTGAAGATGTTTTGAAAAGAGGCCAATGTGGTGGCAACATTTGTAATGATCCATGTTTGGATGTATGCAAAGGTGTATATATTTTTCAATGTTTTTGAAAGTTGCTTTGAAAGTATTGTTTTGAAAGTGTTGTGGAGTGTGTTTTGAAAAATAGGCAAGGGTTTTTGTTTTGCAAGTTGGCAAGTAACCAAGAGCTATCTACCCTAAATTTCTCAAAGATCTTTGCTATGTTTTAACCCTTTTAAACAATTTTGTTCCACCATTGTATTTGGTGGACAATCTTGTATTAGGATGTGAACGGGACGGGCGCGGGTCATCGTTTAAACCATGATTGCAATAGTGCCAAGTATCTTTGGGCAATTTTTCCTTTAAGGGACTTGATCATTTTAGGCAACTTTCGAAAGCGTCATCGAGGGACTATGATCATTTGACTGTTTTGTTTTTGCCAAAGATACCTAACATGCAATATGACCCATTATTGAAGGCAACAAGTGGAGTAACCCTAAGGGTGCAAGTGTGATTAGTGTTGTCCATTTTCATGCTTGTTTATCTTGAATTTAGGTCAAACTATTTTTGGTTGATTTTGCATACAAAACCCTAATTCTAACATGGCATAATTAGAAAGCTTTTAAATGCGAAAAATAAAAGGTCCTAAGTTATTACAACACAATATATGGGATGGGGGGTACAGATGTTCAAATGGGGATGTTTTTGACAAGAAATTAAACCTAAACTATTACATTCAAATTGATCCATACAAATTAATTAATAGCACAAGTATTAAATAAAATAAAAAAAAACGCAAAAATGGCAAAATGGTTTTCATATGTATGTAAAAGGGGTATTTATCATGTGTTAAATAAACAAAAATAAAAAGAATTAAATTTGGATATTTTTTACAATTTTTAGGGCAAAACCCTAATCTTATGAATAAAAGGGATTTATTATATAATATATGCAACATTTATTAATTATGTACAAAAATAAATAAAAGAAAGTATATTGTAAAAAAAAGTATTTTGAGGTCATAATATTAAAAAAATAAATTGTATTATTTTTATATTTTTCCTAGATATACTAATAAATATGTATAAGTATTTTACTTTATTTATTAAATATGTATTATATGTACAAAAAATAAAATATTTAATATTATAGAGAAAATATATTTTTATTATAAGATGTTTTCAAGAGATAACATGAAATAAAAAAAATCAGAAATAATGTATGTTTGTATTATTTTTTGTATTTTTAAATAAAGGTATACTTATTTATTTATTTACAAAAACTAACTAAAGCCAAATAAATATCAAAATAAATTCAAAAAATATGGGAAAAATGTTTTTAATGTTTTTTATGATTTAAATAAAAATATGGAAATAAAATAAAAAAAATAAAAAATGGAAAATAACAAGTATATCTCAAAATGGGCCAGGGGGGTTCAAATGTAAAAACATGGTGCAAAAAGTAAAAAAGTCACAGGCCCAGCCCATAGAGGTTGTCTTCAACCTCCAGACAACAAAAACGTTCAAAAACGCGCGCCCTTTTGCCCATCTCTCTAACTCCTGATTCTTTGATCCTTTGCCAAATCTTGAAACATGAAACCTGTAGAGCTTGAAGCCACGATTCTAAACATATAAAGAAGTCAATCTAACTCTCAGAAATGAGAGAGAATTTCTTCTCCCCCAATTCCTGACCTAATTTTTGTTCAATGTTCAGACTCAAAATTCTCTAAGTACACATAACATAAATGAAAAGTAATGATATGGGTAGATTCAGGGCCATGAATATGACATAATTTCTTCACAAACCTAAGCCTAACTATGCCTGGATAGAGAGATAGAAGTTCATGAACTTACCTGTTCAGCTTGAATCGTATCTGGCAATGGAGGTACTTTCAGTGCAAGGTGAGGATTGGTACAGCTTGCTTGAGGTCCATGGATGCTATTCCAACCTTTAGTTTGCTTTGAATCTTGCTAAATCGAGCTACAGAAGTCAACCTGCAAGAGAGAAAAATGAAAATGGCAAATGATGCTATGGCTATTACAGTCTCAGTTCAATGTTTGGAATAGTCTATATAGATGTTATGGAAGGTGTATGAAGTGGTTTGGATGAAAGTGCACGATGGAAATGAGCTGGCCAAGTCCAAATGCAGAATGCCCTGTTTTGTGCAGTTTTATGGTGATTTTCTGTATGAGGAGGGATCAAGGGTTAAAGGCTCGTGTTTTAGGTTTGTTAGGGAGTATGGAAAGTGTGGAGAAAGTTTGTCTTGGTTGGTTCTTGCAGCAATGTGTGTTCTCCTCCAAAATGCCAAATTTCTTCTTACTTAAGCAAAAGTTGTCAAGTTGAGTTCTAGGGCAAGGCAGGTCCCTCAAGCATGCTGCATAATATCTCCTTGATCAGTGGGATTAGTTTAATAACTTGTGCCTCAGAGATTTTCTTTGTACTTCTTTGATTTGCTTTTGACATAAAGCCATGCTTTACAAAAATGGATAAGTTACTTTTTCCAAATAAGGATTAATTTTGTATGCAATGGTTGAACACACAAAATAAGGTCTTGGCACAATGGATTAGCATTAAATTTATGAGTGTAAATGAGATAAAGGACCTGTAATCAAGTTGTGCAAGCTGATTTGAAAAAATTGCACAAGTTATGAACATGTACATGGCCATGAATCAAAGTGACTTTTGCTCAAATTGCCAAATTCGATTCTCCCTAACCACAAGGTTGTTTGATGAGTTCTTGGACATTTTGGAAAGCTTGGAATGAGTACTACAATCCATCTTTGTAATGAAAATTGAAATTACAAGTGGGAGCATGTGAAAAGTGGTCATGAAGTTAGGCAAAAATCCTGCCTAGAATAGGTCAAAATTTCTCTAAGTTAAGAATGGTTTTGCACCCTTAATCCAAAAATTATAACTTGAGCTACAAGCTTCTTTTGAGGAAACTTTGTGAATCAAAGTTGTAGATTTTGCAATGGACTACAACTTTCATGTTTTGACTTTTGCTTGAATCCACATGCATCTTGATGAAAAAGTGGTACAAAGTTAGGAAAAAATAAGAGATTTTCATAACTTAGAAAAATTCGAAGTTATGAAAATTCTTCATTTTAAACCCTAATTTGCAATTTTTGATTTCTTGATGAACAAGTTTCACAATTTGGCATGTTTTGATGAAAAATGAATCTTGACATTTGATTTTGATCAAAAAGTCAAAGTTTGACTTTTCAGTATACAGTAAAAAATTGATCAATTGACTGGAAAATTCATCTGTCAATCTTGTGCATTTGGGATCTTTTGAATTTTTTGAACATGTCAAGACAATTCAATGGGGTCCTTGAGTCCATATATGAGCTTGGTTTGCCATTGGTTAGGTCAAACAGTCAAAAATTGCCTTTGTGCAGTCAAAACCCTAAAAATGACCATTTTGCCCTTTTGGTGATCTGATCAAATTTCTTGTGGAATTGTGATCCAAACTTGACAAAATGGTTTATATGAGTTCAATATGTTGATGTGGGTCAAAAATCATGAGGTTTGACTGTCAATTGGCCACAATTGACTTTTTCCCCCAATACAGCTGATTTCTAGGTCAACTGTCCAATTGACTGGACAAAGATTGGAATCAAGGCTTGAACCTTGGCATGGGTAAACTTGAGAGTCCAACATGAAACATGAAAGTCATTTTAGGAATTTTAGGTCAAAACATCTTTGTGCAAACACAAACCCTAATTTGGGTCAACAGTGCAAGGAGGAGCCTTAAGCAGAGGAAACCCTAACTTGATCTTGAGCTCCAAGGGTCTTGTGGTGAGAAAATGTTAAGGAAATGGGAAGGCAAATTTTGGGGTACAACAGTTGCCCCTGTTCAATCTTCTTGCACCTGAAGAGTTAGATTGGCAGGTTTGCCTTTCGCGTCTCGAAGGTAAAAGGAGATTGGACACTAGAGTGCCCTTAAATTTGCACTTGTCAGAACAATGGACATGGGAATGGGCTTAGAGATGCCATTTGGAGACGGCCTTAAAGATGCCATCTGAAGGGTGGAAGAATCTTGTCGGAGATGGGCTTAAAGATGCCATCTGAAGGGTTTGTTGAACTGTATCTAAGGACTGAGTTTGTATGAGCAGAAGAATGGCCTCCGTGTCGGGGGCGTATCTGAGCTATAACTGTGTTTGAAGTGTAGAACGAATATCAGAATGTCTGCCGTGTATGGAGTGTATCTGTATTGTATCTGGGTAACAGAGAAACATCTGTATGGAGCAACTGCGTGCTGGGAACAAATTCTGAATGAGTGACAGAATGGCAACCATGTTTGGAGCGTATCCGGACTGTATCTGAAGTTGAAAGTTGTATGAGTAATAGAATGACTTCCGTGTCTGGAGTGTATCTGAAATTGTAACTAGGATTGAGATCCGTATGAGTAATAGAACGACTTCTGTCTTTGAAGTGTATCTGAAACTGTAACTGGGATCTAGATAAGTGACAGAATGACTTCCGTGGCGAACGCACTGGAGAGAATCAAACTGTTGTTGTAGGGGTTAGAATGGTATCCGTGTATGGAATGCATTGAACCTTGAGGTGGATAAATGAATCTGAATGAGAGATAGAATGGCTGCCGTGTCTGGAGCGTATCCAGTCTGTATCTGATTGCTGTAGTCCGAATGAGTAGTAGAATGACCGCCGTGTCTGGGGTGTATCCATACTGTATCTGACTTGAGATTCTGAATGAGTAATAGAATGACCGCCGTGTCTGGGGTGTATCCATACTGTACCTGAATAATGGTTAATGATAGCCTTTTAATTTTATCCTGAAAAGGGTGAAATGTTAGCTAAAACACAAAGTTATGTTGCATGATATGTATGATGCAATATACGTCATATCAATGTTTATGATATGAATGTAAATGAATGCATATGTAAGCTGAAGAGCTGTCTTGCTGAGGATAGATGAATCCTGGAGATAAAGAATCTTGACTGCTGCCAGGGAAAGTGAATCCTTGACTGCTGCAGGGGAAGACAAAAATTTTGATTGCTGAGGATGAGACATCCTTGCTGACTACTGCCGGAGAAATAGGAGCTTGGGTTGTATACCAATCCTCTAGGGATTCTTGTCTTGAGGAGATCTTCACTGGAGAACATCTGATTATCCTGGGAGGCACTGAGAATGAACCTTCACCCTGCTTGGGGAATACAAGATCTTCACTTGTTGAGGGATCTTAGGGCCACTGCTGGAGAACTGGCATTCCTTGGTGGTTTGCGGGGAAGGAGAACTCCTGAAGATCTCTACTGGGGAAGCTCAGAATCTGATAGACTCATGCTGGAGAGGTATGATTGAGAATTTTCAGTCTGATGGGAAGTATCTCGGTGGGGAGAAGTTTCACTAGCCCGATTCAGCTGGGGATTGATGGTAGGGAATCTTAGCTCCGTTGGGGATTGGATTTTCAGATTTTTAAGGCTCCGCTGGGGATTCTGAAACTTAACTCTGAGGGGAATCGAATTCTGGAAGGCCCTCTGGCTGGGGAATTTGGAGTTTAACTCTGCTGAGGATTCCTTCTGAAAGGGCATCAAGATATCTATTTGTATCTTTAACCTATCAGTAATCATCTTTCTTGATTCATAAGGAAATGATTATGTTCAAATGCATATGCCTATTTAACAAAACATTGGACGTTTCTCAGATAAAACATAAGTGCAAAAGAAAAGAGAAAAGGAAGACCACACAAATTTTTGTATTTGGAAAAGTATTTGTATTAACTTTCTATAAGTATATTTGTACAGAGGAGACAATCATCCTAGTAAGAGGATGCCGCCGTAAAAATTGAAAAATTTATACAAAAGAAAGATGGCTATGTGAAACAATTCCATGGGATTCCATTCTGCTATAGCCTTCACAACTCTGAACATCAGTCCATTCAAAGCTTCGTCTGCCGATGACTGGATTGATTTGAAGCTTGGAGCTGGTTGATGAAGAGATTGTCCTTAAAGTGATCCGTCGAGACATAGTCATACGCTTTAATTCCCTAACTTTTGCCCGAATCACCCTTTCGGGTTTTGGATCCACCGGGAAACCCCTTTTTGCCCAAGCCGCCCTTTCGGGTTTTCAACTTGCCGGGTGTACAGATTTTTTTGTTTTATCCCTAATTTTTGCCTGAATCGCCCTTTCGGGTTTTCGATCCACCGGGAAACCCCTTTTTGCCCAAGCCGCCCTTTCGGGTTTTCAACTTGTCGGGTTATTTATGCATAGTATCTTTTGACTATGTCTGCGTTCGCAGGGTGCGGCAAATCGTCGCCGTCCATGGTGGTCAGAATCATTGCACCACCAGAAAATATGCTCTTGATCACAAATGGTCCTTCATATGTAGGAGTCCATTTTCCCCTGGGTCCACTTTACGGTAGGATAATCCGCTTGATTACGAGATCTCCGACTTGATATACTTGACGTCTGACTTTCTTGTTGAAAGCCTTGATCATCCGCTTTTGATACGTCTGACCATGGCACACAGCAGCGAGTCGCTTCTCGTCGATCAAATTGAGCTGATCAAGTCGGGTCTGAATCCAATCATCTTCACTCAAACCAGAATCCTTCATAATCCTTAAAGAAGGAATCTGAACTTCCATGGGCAGGACAACTTCCATGCCATATACCAAAGAAAATGGGGTTGCCCCGGTTGAAGTACGTGCCGTCGTACGGTATCCATGCAGAGCAAATGGTAACATCTCATGCCAGTCCTTGTAAGTGACTGTCATTTTCTGAATGATCTTCTTAATGTTTTTGTTCGCAGCTTCAACATCACCGTTCATCTTCGGCCGAGAGGGAGATGAATTGTGATGATAAATCTTGAACTGTTCGCATAATGCGGTGATCATAGTATTATTCAGATTTGTACCGTTGTCTGTGATGATCCTGTCTGGAACACCATACCGGCATATGAGGTTTTACTTGATGAAGCGGGCAACCACATTTTTAGTGACAGAGGCGAAAGAAGCTGCCTCGACCCATTTGGTGAAGTAGTCAATGGCAACTAGGATGAAGCGATGTCCGTTGGAAGCTGTGGGCTTGATCTCTCTAATCATGTCAATGCCCCACATTGCGAATGGCCAAGGAGCTGTCAGCATGTTTAGAGGAACCAGAGGAATATGAATCTTGTCAGCATAGACTTGACACTTGTGGCAAGTACGGGAATGCTGATGGCAATCTGCTTCCATGGTAGACCAGTAGTAGCCTGCCCTTAGGATCTTTTTAGCCATAGTATGCCCGCTCAAATGGGTGCCAAATGTACCGCTGTGCATCTCTGTCATGATTAACTCCGCTTCAGCTTTGTCAACACATCAGAGTAAAACACAATCATGGTTGCGCTTATAGAGGATGCCATTGCTCAGGAAGAACTTGGCAGCAAATTTCCTTAGGAACTTCTTGTCATTCACGGAAGCTCCTTCGGGATATTCTCTAGTCTGGAGATACCTTTTGATTTCGTGAAACCAGGGTTGTTCCACTACTTCTTCAGTATTAATCTCATGACAATGCGCAGGTTCATCCATTCGCTCGATGGTGATTTGGGGAGCCTCGTTATCCCAATTGAGTTTAAACATAGAAGACATTGGGCCAGAGCATCTGCTAGCTGATTCTCTTCTCGCGAGAAATGCTCGAAGGTAATTTGCTCGAAATGAGGCAACAATGTCAGGACATGTTCTTTGTATGGGATAAGATTAGGATGTTTGGTATCCCACTCTCCTTTGATTTGACTAATAACCAAAGCCGAGTCCCCAAATACAATCAAAGATTTGATCCCCAAGTCTATAGCCGCCTTGAGACCAAAGATGCAAGCTTCATATTCCGCCATGTTGTTTGTGCAGCTGAAGCAGAGTCGGGCCGTGAAAGGAGTGTGACAACCTTCCGGAGAAATGAGTATCGCACCGATACCGTTTCCAAGTGCATTTGAAGCACCATCAAAGTATAGGGTCCATCGGGATCCCTTTTCGGGTCCGTCATACGGTCCGTTACCTTCAATGTTGTCCAAATTCATGATGTCCTCGTCTGGGAAGTCAAATCTCATGGTTTGATAATCTTCGATAGCTTGATGAGCTAGATGGTCAGCTAGTACACTCCCTTTTATAGCTTTTTGGGTGGTATACTGGATGTCATATTCAGTTAGGATCATTTGCCATCTAGCTATTCTTCCAGATAAAGCAGGCTTCTCGAAGATATACTTGATAGGATCCATTTTGGAAATCAGCAAGGTGGTATGAGTCAGCATATACTGTCTTAGTCAGCGAGCAGCCCATACCAAAGCGCAGCAAGTTTTCTCGAGCAGTGAGTAGCGAGTCTCACAGTCGGTAAACTTTTTGCTAAGGTAATAAATAACATGCTCTTTTTGACCAGACTCGTCATGCTGACCCAAAACACACCCCATTGAGTTATCCAAGACGGTTAGATACATGATCAATGGTCTTCCTTCGACGGGAGGCATCAGAATAGGAGGTTCTAGCAAATACTCCTTGATCTTGTCAAAAGCAGCTTGGCAATCGTCGTTCCATTCGACTACCTGATCTTTCTTTAATAATTTGAAAATTGGCTCACAGGTAGAAGTCAGATGAGAGATGAATCTGGCAATGTAGTTCAAGCCCCCCAAGAACCCTCTAACCTCTTTTTCAGTACGGGGTGCGGGCATCTCTTGTATTTATTTCACTTTTGCTGGATCGACCTCAATGCCTTTGTTGCTGACAATAAATCCTAGAAGCTTACCAAACCTAACTCCAAAAGTACACTTACTTGGATTCAGCCTGAGTTTGTACTCCTTCAACCTGGTGAACAGCTTCTGCAAATGTTCAAGGTGTCCCTCTTCCGTTTGTGATCGAGCTATCATATCGTCTACGTAAACTTCGATCTCATGATGTATCATATCATGAAATAAAGCTACCATGGCGCGTTGATAAGTTGCCCCCGCGTTCTTTAGTCCGAACGACATCACCTTGTAACAGAAAGTACCCCATTGTGTAACAAAGGTTGTTTTCTCCATGTCCTCGGGGGCCATTTTAATCTGGTTGTAGCCCGAGAATCCATCCATGAAGGAAAACACTTTGTGCTGAGCTGTGTTGTCGATCAAAATGTCAATGTGTGGTAGCGGAAAATCATCTTTGGGGCTGGCCCTATTCAAATCCCGGTAGTCTACACACATCCTGACTTTGCCATCTTTTTTAGGAACTGGCACGATGTTAGCAACCCATTGAGGATAGGATGTAACAGCCAGAAAGCCAGCGTTGAATTGTTTCATCACTTCTGCCTTAATATTCTCAGACATATCGGGCCTCATTCGGCGGACCTTTTTCTTTATCGGTGGACAATCCTCTCTTGTAGGGAGACGGTGAACCACGATGTCTGTGTCTAAACCTGGCATGTCTTCGTAAGACCAGGCGAAGATTTCAACATACTCATTTAACAGCTGTATCAGGCGCTTCTTGACACTTGGTTCTAGATTGGCACCCACTTGTACTTCCTTTCGGTCTTCCTCTGTTCCTAAATTGACAGTTTCCAACGACTCCTCGTGAGGCAAGATGGCCCTTTCCTCTTGTTGTAGAAGTCTGGCTAGTTCCCCTGGTACTTCACAACCCTCGTCATCTTCATACTCAGCCTGATTGACTAGATCTTCAGAGTTATTGAAGGACATAGCAGAATAGTCACCCATAGGATCCAGAGTGGATGGGTACCTGTATTTGTGAGTGTGGGTGTGTGTAAGGGATAGCCATCTTTAAACAAAAATGCAAAAGGAAAGAAAATGAACACAGCAGTTTATCAATGAAAAACGTCCAATGAATCATTAAACATGGCATATGGATATGAAGATAATCAAAACCCTTACAAATGGACCTACATGCCTCGGGCAAGGCATGAGGTGAAAAAGTAGTGTACAGATTGTTCAAAAGAAATTATTACAGACCACAGGAAGTGTTTGATAGATAATTACTGATTAATAAAAGTAATGGGGACAAAATCCTTAGCCTCCCAGTTGCGTAGTCCTCCTTCGATGGTTGGGTAGATCCAATCTTCAATGTTGGCCTCTTCGTCTTCACCTTCCAAAGCATTGATCCCATAAGGAGAGATCTTGATGGGTGCTCTTTCAACCTTTGAACGACGCATAGCTTTCTGCCCCGCAGTAGTGAATCCTAAACCAAACTTGTTTGTTTTGTGAGGAATATCCGGCAACTGACCCCATGTTGAGCTCTTTCCTTCCTTCACTGCGGCCTTCGCGTCCTTTAGAGATGCCATCCTGGCCACCTGCTTTAGTACCTCAGCTACCACTTTTGCTACTTCCACCTCAGGAGAGACTTCCTCGAAGTGCTGGAATGGCGTCTCAATGAATTCACCTTATACCTCTACATATCGAAAAGAGTTCAGGTGACTGATCATATACTCTTCTTCACCGTGGACGGTTACTATCTTTCCCTTGACAGGGTACTTCAGCATTTGATGTAGGGAAGAGGTGACTGCCCCAGCATTGTGTATCCATGGTCTCCCCAATAAGCAAGAGTATAACGGACGGATGTCCATCACATAGAAAGTTGAGGGGAAAACCTCTGTGCCAACCTTAATGGGAATGTCTACCTCCCCATGTACCATTCTCTTTGACCCATCAAATGCCCTTACAATAATATTACTTGGCCTTAACTCCAAGCCTTCACAGTCTAATCGGTCGAGGGCCTTCTTAGGCAGCACGTTCAGAGAAGAACCAATGTCGACTAGAACATGGGCCAGAGTAGTTCCTTGGCATTCTACTGACACATGTAACGCGTCGTTGTGTTTTCTTCCTTTTGAGGTTAGGTCAGCATCAGAGAAACCTAAACCGTTGTCTGCAGTAAGACTGGCTACACAGTTTTGGAATTGGTCGACAGAGGTTTCCTGGGGTACATGGGCTGTCTTCAGGAATTTTATCAATGCTTTGGCGTGCGCCTCTGAACAAAGTAGCAATGCTAACATGGAGATTTTCGAGGGGGATTGCCCCAGTTGCTCCACTACGTCATAATCACTCTTTTTAATTATCTTCAAGATCTCCTCCATCTCTTTCTTAGAGGTTTCCGGGATGACCAAAGGTTGAGCTCTCGTCCTGACGAGCTCGTCTTGGATCCCTTTACCCTTATCAGCAGAAGTTGGAGGGACAACAACAGGGATAGCAGCATCTTCAATCAATGGTGTTCTAGCGGAAAGTTTTATTGGTGCAGGAATGACTTCGGCAGCGGATGAGGGTCCAAAGATTGCCTTTGGGGGAGCAATCTCTGGAGAAAATATTCTCCCACTTCGGGTGATCTTGCTTGTGCCGGCAATGTTTCCAATGCTGGCATCTTCTTCATCAGAGCTTCCTTTGGTTACTTCAACTTGTTTGATACCATGATAGTAGATTTCTCCACCGTAATTCCATGGTATTGACTTTTCAGAACTGTAGGGGACAGGCCCTGGCATAGTTATTTTCAGAGGAACAGACACCGTAGCAGATGTAATCTTAACAGGCTTTCTGACGGCCTTGGAAAGATTGGCGTGAATGGTGATAATTGAGACATCTTCGATAGGGGTTGTGTTATACCCCAAAATTTGCCCTCCCATATTCCTCGAGAAATTGCCAAGCCAAGCTACAAAATTCCCCAAGGGTTGTGCAGTGCAACAGTCTCCCATACAGTCAAAACTAGGGTTTGGGTTCTGATCAAGAAAATGAAGTGTTCAAAGGTTCAATCAAGTCTCATATGCTTACAAACATGGTCAAGCATCCTCATATCAAGTTTCAAGGCATTCAGCTCAAAATTGCACAGTCAAAACCCTAAATTGCACTACAGACAACTGTAGGGGCAAAATGGTCATTTGACAGTCAAAAGTTCAAATTTTTGGTCAACATATCATTTTGAAGCCACAAACATCATTTGATCAATTCTTGATCATGACTCTCAAAATTTGGCTCAGAAATCATCAAAGATGCAAAAGTTGCTATATTTGGACAGCTGAAAAAGTCAACTGAAATTGACCAGGGCATAACTTTCACATGGATTATCAGAAAAATCCCATCCAAAGCTCATTTTGAAGAGAAAGACATTTCCTACAACTCATCTTCATACTTCAAGTCCAAGAAATGCTATCACAAAAAGTTATCAATTTCAACATTATAGGTCATTTCCAAAAGTCAACAAAAAGGGACTTTAAGTCAAAGACCATAACTTGAGATTGGTAAATCAAAATGACATGGGACCAAAGGCATTGGTTAAAGGACTCAAAGACCTTTCCAAAATGTCCAAGAACATGAGAAAAGCTTAAAAATTGAGCAAGTTATGCATTGGAGAAGTTGGGAAATTTTTGTGAAATGGCAAAAGTCAACTATCCTTGAAACTTCAATTTTTGACAAAAGGGCCCACTTTCTTCCACTTGATTCAGCCTTGTCATGCCACACACGTGTCCCATGATTAATTTCAAGACCAAATATTGATTTTTCTATTTTATTTAATTTTTGATAATTTAATTCATTTTAAATCTTTAAAAATTCAAATAAAATTCAAAAGTCAATGGAATAGTGTCATTTGAATTTGGACAACTTCCATGTATCATGGGCCAGCTCAATAACTCATGCTAGGGTTAGATTATACACTAAGTCTTGGTCTTGGCTTAAAAGAAGGAAAAGTTTGTTAATGAAAAAGACCTAAGACCAATTCTCTCATGAGCATGAATCAAGGCCAACTAACAAGCTAATTCTCTTCCATCATAGGCACTGAGTCAAACCCTAAGCCTAAGACACCATATGCTGCGCTCAAAAGCTTGTTGCAACATTGAAAAATTGGCCATATAACTCAATTCTGAAATTGAGGTTCTAGGTAATTTCAAGTCATAAGATTGATTCTAAAAGTTTCCTTGACCATTTCTGAACACATCCCACTCACAAACAACAACCCAAACGCAAAGAATTGGCAGCAAGGACCCCCCCTGTACAGAGAAACTTTTGAAATCCTATATCATAATTCATACATTCTTTTGCATTTTTTTTTGTGAATTCTTGTTTAATGTGAAGTTTACAAGCTAACTGATGTGTTCAATTGAGTTTTCAGTGGCCATACGCAATTCTACCATTTTCATATTCTAGGGTTTTTTAGAGCTTAATTTAGGGCTTTTGCAAATAAGAAAAATCAAAGCTTCAGACCATGGCCATTGAAGTCAGCGTGTTGAGACGGACATGAACCACTATTCGCGAACAATTTATGGAGCCTATAGCTCTATTCGCTATTTCTCCAAAAGCAGCCTAAGAAAACACAACGAAAACCGTTGCCTTCGTTCTTTGTGTTTCAGGAAAACGAAAGAGATGATGGCGTGGCACAAGCGGATTGGGGAGTTTGAAAATGCGCGCGCGGAATCATTAATGTCTTGTTTGTTCTTTTATTATTTAATAGCCATTATATATTAAATGAAACTTAGTGGCTCAGCTGGCAGGGACATACGCTTGTGACTCTCATGACCTGGGTTCAAACCCCAGGTCTCACATATTTCTCATATTATTTTTCAACGTGAATTCCCATGCAGCGCTGTCATTGATGCCTACCATACACCTCAAAGTCAGATCATCCACGCGTCCAATCAAGCCAATTCCAAGGCCAGGATTCAGGGAGTACAGTGGGGGCTAGTCAATATGCCACACAAAATCTGGAAAAGTCAACGAACTTCAAAGCTTATTGGGCCAGAATGCTAGGCCTATACCTCCAATTTTGGGGTCAACCCCCCCTGGTTTGCTTTGCTTTTCATAATTTATTTTTTTTATTTATTTTCATTGTTTTAATTAATTAATCGTTTTCTTTACAAAATACAAAAACTTAATTAAAAACCAGAAAAGACCAAAAAAAAGAGTAAATATTTTTGTTATAATTATTTTCTTGTAAATAAATTAATGTATAATGAATTTAGTTTTAATTAGGATGTTTGCAATTTAATTCTTTTAATAAATAAAAATTCAAAAATGATTAGAATTAGGTTAATGACTTTTTTTTTATTCCTTTTAACTTTCCTTGTTTTTTGCCATAATATTAGTAATTTTCATAATTAAACTTGTAAACTAATTAGGGTTGCATTTAGGTTAGATTTTAATACTTTCTTAATAACTAAAAATCCAAAAATATAGCATTAGGTTTAATGACTTTTTATACCTTTTAAATTTTCCTTTTTTTTATCACAATATTATTTATTTATTCATTTTATTTTTATAATTAAATGTATATAAGTAAAAATTAGGGTTTAATTTAGATTAATATAACATTTTCACAATAACTAAAAAACATTAGAATTAGGATTTGCATTTCAAATTTCATTCTAAAAAGTTCTTTTTTCTTTTAAATCTTAAAAAATACAAAAATACCAAAAAACATTTAATTTTTAATTTTAATTTCCTATTAAATTTAATTTTTTGCAAAAGGGTCCAACGCCCATTGTTTAATTATTTTATTTCGCATATTTATTTTATGTCACTTATTATAATTATGTACATGTCCCAAAGCCTTGTAACAATTTTTACTTTTCGCACTTTTATTTTATTGCTTCTTTACTTTCAGTCAAATCGGGTTCGGTTTATTTTGGCGATGTGGACCTGCGCCATTTGTAATAGTTTAGATTTATTTTTTCGCAAACTTTATAACTGTTAAATGCATGCAAGAATGAATGGCCCTAATTAAAATCAAGCGTAGAACACAACAAACATGACAAGACAAATAATTGAAACATGACACACAATTCGCACACACCACCCCTAAGGTACGCCTCACTGTTGCCTTTCGAAAGGTGATCGTCGAGTAGAGGACGTCTTAGTAAGTCCTCATGATCCGGGAACCTGGCATGAGGGTAGCTTCTAAAGCGTCTTCCCATTGCTCTGGTGATCACCATGTCCCGAACCTCGAATTGACCCGAACACCTCTAACGGTGGTGCTACCTACCTCTCAATGGTGGGATGGCACTACTTTAAAGGACATTTACACAGACGAATTCCTTAGGGTAGGTAGGTTCTCAAGGATACTTGCTCAAATTTCAAACAAATCAAAACATCTTTTCACCAACACATTTTCAAAAGCTTTCAAAAAAAACTTTTCAAACACTCTGACGCACGAGTCGAACTGAAACTTTTCAAAGAAACTTTTTAAACCCACATTGAAAAGCAAGCAAACATTTTTGAAAACACATTGAGCAAGTATCTAAGAGCCCATGGATAACCATGGATAGAAAGGGTGCTAACACCTTCCCTTTCTATAATCTACCTCCCGAACCGAGAGCAATCTCTTTAAGGAATTTTTCTGTGCTTTTGTCCTTTCCATTTGGAGAAAATAAAAGACGGTGGTGACTCTTGCTTCCGCGACATTTCGCGACCAGCTTTAAAACAGTCAGTTCCAGATCCACCGATCACAGAACTGGCGACTCTGCTGGGGACAAACTTAAAGTGGGGTGTACCTTAGGGCTAGCTCATAACTATGTTTTCAATTGTTTTCCTTGTGTGCTTTAAAATTGTGGGTTGCTTGGGAGTTCTATAGATCCTAACCCGGATCTGGGGGATACCTTTCTTAGAAAGTAGCAACAAGGCTGTGAGGGAACTGTGCGGGGTATACCGACATGGTTGAAACAGTCTGCTACGTTGATGTGGCACTTTGGTGTGTACCGGTAACCCTTGAGTTCAGTCAAGGAGAGTACGGGGCCTCCATGTGGTGTCATGAAGCATCAACAGACCTTAGGAACCTTAATTGAACCATCTTGGCCTCTTTAGGGTAGTGAGATAACTGACTTTGGTGCAGTCCGAGGTTGGTTGATACTCGATACTACACTCAATTGAGGGTTGCTTTCCTGGAATATTTCGGTCGCCAGTTCAGTGGCTAAATCGAAACGATGAACAATGAAAGCAATCCCGTGATATTGGGAACCTTAGAACCCGGTTACTTTGATTAGGACAGGTTGAACCCACCAACTTCAAGAGGGTACTACCCAGACTCCATGCTGGCCTAAACTTTAAGGGCTTCTCTTGTGTGACTTGTGTGCCTTCCTACTTGAACTACTTGCATGCTTATTACCTGACATTTGCCTCTTGCAGGTTGTGTTTGTAGTCCTTAATTAGGACTCATAACAGGGTATCCTAAGTTTCTTGCAGGTTTTTGTAGTCCTTAATTGGGACTCATAACAGGGTTACTCACATTACCCCATGCATAGCATGACATCATACCATTGCATACATCCTAACCCATTTCAAGGATCTCAAGGGCTTGTGATGCAGGTCATGATGAATCAAACATCTAGCAAGGGACAAAGAGGATTTATTTTCCTCTAGCCAATGTTGTCAGAGGCTATGACCCACTTGATATGGTGAGCTCTGACTCCTGAAGAAGGTTCCCTAACCAAGGTTGTTTGGAAATCAAAACCAGACATGATGACTAAAGTCAGGGGCTATGACCCACTGGATATGGTGAGCCTTTGACCCGTGACGAAGGACTCTCAACAACATGAAGTACTTTCAATCAAGTTGCCAGTTTCCAACTCTAACAAGTTTCTCTGTTTACCCCACGAGGTCCTTGAAATCATTGCATGCATATCATACATATCATTACATAACAGGTACCCTTCCTCTGCAGGTTGCTTACCTTCTTCGCTGTTTATTTCAGCAGTCTCGTCATGAATCCTGAATCATCAACCGAGGCATCTATCAAGGCTCTTCAGGCGCAGAACGCCCAATTTCAGGCGCAGAACGCCCAATTTCAGGAGCTGATCAAAGGCTTGGCTCAGGGTCAACAAGATCTGAAGGTTTTGTTTTCGAAGAAGGACAAGAAGAAGAAGAGGATTGTTCTGTTCAGCCCTAGACGCAGATCTGGGAATACACCGCGGGAGGAAACTGAGGGGACAACCCCATCTGTGAGGGAAAGCAGTCACCATGAGAGAGAGGTGCCTAGTCCAGTGGTCTCCGACAGCGAGACAGATTTCAACGACGAACAGTACCCTCCGGCTGAGGACAAGTACAAACAGTTGGAGGATAGGCTGAATGCTATGGAGATCCAACAGGTACCTGGGCTGGATTTTGGAGATCTGGGTTTGTCAACTGGTGTGATTATTCCTCGGAAGTTCAAGGCACCATCCTTTACCAAGTATGACGGGGCGTCTTGTCCCAAGTTGCATCTCAGGTCTTATGTTCGGAAAATCCAACCATACTCAGCAGACAAGAACTTGTGGATCCACTTCTTCCAGGAAAGTCTTTCAGGGACTCACCTCGAATGGTTCTATCAACTGGATGGGACCAAAGTTCGTAACTGGGAGGAGTTGGCGACTGCTTTCTATAAGCAGTACCAGTACAATGCCGACCTTGCTCCCACACGTACCTAACTCCAGGGTATGTCGTTGGGGTCAAGTGAAGGTTTCAAGGAGTACGCACAAAGATGGAGAGACCTTGCTGGAAGGGTGCAACCTCCGTTAACTGACCGGGAACTCGTTGATATGTTCTTGGGGACCCTATCCGGGCCATTCTTCAATCACCTCATTGGTAACTCATCTGCTGGATTTACCGACCTCATCCTGACTGGCGAAAGAATTGAAGCTGGTATCAAGTCGGGGAAGATTCAAGAGGCCACACCTTCTGATATTCATAAAAAAACCTTACACGGGAAAGAAGGAATCCAATGCTGTATACAGTCAAAAGAGTCGCCGTGATCAACATGCAGGGGCAGTCATGATCTCTGGTTCTGCACCACGCCGTCAACCACAAAGGGGAAACCAGCAAAGGCCGGAAGGGCCTAAAAGGCAATTCACCAACATTAACATGCCTTGGTCACAAGCATTGCAGCATATGGTGAAGATGAACCTGATTGCAGTAATCAACCCTCCTGCCAATCCTAAGACCTCCTCTCCTAGCTACAATCCAGAAGCAAGGTGTGCCTATCATTCTGATAGCCCGGGGCACGATACTGAGGACTGTTGGGCACTGAAGTACAAAATTCAGAACATGATCGATGCCAAAGAGATCGAGTTCGAGCCTGCGGAGACTCCCAACGTGATCACCGCTCCATTGCCAAAGCATGGCTAAATTTTTGTTCATTTGATTTCAAGTTGTATTTTTCCTTTTCTTGTTCAGATAAACAATTATTGTGTTAAACTCTTTTATTTCATGAATGCATTACACATGTCTGTCTTGAATTAATTATGTTTACTATGCTTAAAACTGCTTTCATATTTTTTGCGATGGTCAATTCTTAATTGAAAATTCTAAACCTCTTGAGGGAGGATGACGAAAACAATACCACAATTTACAGTATGCTTTTGAACAGACCCCGCTGATGAGGTACAGGCATTGTTTCAATTCCTAAACACTGGAGTTATAAGGATGATAATCCCTCGTCAACCCATCAGAGCCAAAGAAGTAGGAGTTTGTATTTTCGAAAATCAAAACCCTTAATCATAACCTGGGGCAGGGTAGTTCTCTCAGTCGATCCAAGTGCACAATGAATGTCACTAAATGAGTTTTTCAAAAACAAAAGACAGTGATGGTTCCGAACAACCATAAGGACAGGCAGTCATTATCAAAAAAAATTCATGAATGAAAAGCCCAAAAAGTCAAAACCAATAAAGAAGACTTACCAAACTGGGGCATCCCGCTGACTGTAATCCCAAAAAGGAAACAGTTCAGGCAAAAAAAAAAGAAAGGGATAACTAAATCAAAAAAAAAAAAGAGGTCTCACAAACCCTCAGCAAAAAAGGGGATGATTGCCTATTCAAATAAACGTTCAATATCCGAATCATCACCGGAAAATCAGAGCAAAGACTCAAACAAGGTCTAACGCATGATCAACTGAGTTTAGGTTTGGAGAACATCACGAAGAGCGGGTGGGTACAAATAATTTGAGCCTTTATCCTTTGTTTCTTAAACCGTGAACCAGGCCACGATATAACTCTTAAAAGTCCTAGATGAAGCATGGGTTAGTTCGAAAGCATACTGTTACGAAGGTATCCTGACTCCTGAAGGTTTGCTGTAAAATATTGAGTTGACATCGCACTGTATTACAAAAAATGCATTTTCAAAATTCAAGACAGACATAGACTTTTGCATTCTTAAAATAACCTTGTTTGCATATGACTACTTGTTTGAACAAGCAGGGAAATTCGCACGATGAACACCTTGTGAACAGAAGAACCTCCAATCAAGGGGCACATTGCTCATTATCTGGGGCATGGCAAAATACTTCCAACAGGGGCAACTCCCTACATTCTGAGAGCGTGGACATAGTCGAAAAAAATACTGCGCATAATCAAAGACCCGCTAGGTTGACATACCTAGGCAAAAATAAGGGCTTCCCGGCGAACTAAAAGGGTTCGGGCAAAATGAAGGGATGAAACGAAAAACATGTACACCCGGCAAGTCGAAAACCTGAAAAGGCGGCTTGGGCAAAAATGGGTATCCCGGTGGACTGAAAACCCGAAAGGGCGGTCCAGGCAAAAGTTAGGGATCGAAGCGTACGACTATGTTCCGGTATCTCGTCACTTGCCTACCCGAAGATTTGTCGATCACCCGCACAGGTATCCTCTTCCCTCACCTCCGAAGCAGGGGCAATAATGAGCTATCCAGGCGATCCAATTGCTCTGTCAACCAAATTACAAAGGACAGATCAACATAAAAATGATTACCATCTACCTTTACAAATTCCAGATCGTGGGCTAACGTCCGAGACCAAACAGGACAATTATCCACTTAATCAAAATCATGCAACCCAACACCGGTTTCTGCTCAACCTTCAGACAAAGTCATACACAGACTCCTCCTCCATAAGATGACCTAACCCCGGTTCATCAAGAAGTTTTACACAAACTTATCCCGAAGCAACCTTACCCCGGTTCCTCCAGAAGTTTTTACACAAACTTATCCAAGTAACCTTACCCCGGTTCCTCCAGAGATTTTTACACAAACTCAACCAAATAACCTTACCCCGGTTCCTCCAGAAGTTTTTACACAAACTTATCCAAGTAACCTTACCCCGGTTCCTCCAGAAATCTTACATGGATTTATCACAAGTAACCTTACCCCGGTTCGTCAAGAAGTTTTACACGAACTTATCCCGAAGTGACCTAACCCCGGTTCCTCCAGAAGTCTTACATGGACCTATCTCAAGATGACCTAACCCCGGTTCATCAAGAAGTTTTACACAAACTTATCCTGCCGTAACCTAACCCCGGTTCCTCCAAGAGTCTCACATGGACCTATCTCAAGATGACCTAACCCCGGTTCATCAAGAAGTTTTACACAAACTTATCCTGCCGTAACCTAACCCCGGTTCCTCCAAGAGTCTCACATGGACCTATCTCAAGATGACCTTACCTCGGTTCGTCAAGAAGTTTTACACGAACTTATCCTGCGGCAACCTAACTCTGGTTCCCCCCAGAAGTCTTACATGGATTTAGCTCAAGATAACCTCACCCCGGTTCATCAAGAAGTTTTACATGAACTTACCTCACCAAGCAACCCTACATCGGTTCCCTCTCTTCAAGATGCAGTTTTACATGGACTCGTCACCCAGAAACCCTACACAGGTTCGCCCTTTCCAAAAAAACGAAGTTTTACACGAACTCATCATCAAAGTAACCCTACCCAGGTTCCTTCTCCATTTCAGATACAGTTTTACACAAACTCATCAGCATGCAACCCTACATAGGTTCCCCCTTTCAACTTATAAAATTACATTCCAAAACTCCCCAGAAGAGTCCAATCCAGTTTCCCCAGGAAAATTGGAATTCATCTCTCCAAGCAGTAAGCTTATCCCCAGTAGATTCTGGAAGCTTATCCCCTCGCAGAGCACGAACGCGTCGTCCGGCTTTATTCAAAGAGTTATTTCCTTAACAGGATATAACTGGGTTATCCTCAGCCAAAAGCCACGGAAAGGTCATCGTCAACATAGTTCTTTCCTATCCCCAGCGAAGTCCATTAACACTTCCAACAACAAAGACATCCTCAGCAAATTACTGCTATCAACACTCAGCAAAGCATCTCTATCCCCACAGAGTATTGCTTCCCAGCATGATCGCTAGAATATCTTTTCTCCCCGCAGAATCTTCCATTCGCCAAGTTTATTCCGCAACAGAGTCATCTTCTCCTACCGGTATCCTTGCAGTTATCATCCCCAGCGGAAGCAAAATCTATTCTTCGACATCAGCCCAGGATACGACTTCCCGGCACCCGTCAAGGATTCACTTTCCTAGACAAAAATATACATGAAACATCACATACATCATTATAGCATGCATGTACACATCATATCTTACAAATCTCATTTATGTTGAGAACATCATTGCTTGATCCATATCATGCATTGCATATGACTGACCTTTACCTTTCAGGAAAGATCCAGTTAAGTTCTCAAGCTACATTTCAAGACCTAGACCAGTTCAGTTAAATCGACCCTAAGATTTTCCTGATGCTTATCCAGTCAAAGGCCTTCTCTGGTTCAGTCAGATCGAACCTAAGATCTCCCTGATGCTTATCCAGTTGAAGATATTTCAAGACCTAGACCGGTTCAGTTAAATCGACCCTAAGATTTTCCTGATGCTTATCCAGTCAAAGGCCTTCTCTGGTTCAGTCAAATCGACCCTAAGATCTCCCTGATGCTTATCCAGTTGAAGATATTTCAAGACCTAGACCGGTTCAGTTAAATCGACCCTAAGATTTTCCTGATGCTTATCCAGTCAAAGGCCTTCTCTGGTTCAGTCAGATCGACCCTAAGATCTCCCTGATGCTTATCCAGTTGAAGATATTTCAAGACCTAGACCGGTTCAGTTAAATCGACCCTAAGATTTTCCTGATGCTTATCCAGTCAAAGGCCTTCTCTGGTTCAGTCAGATCGACCCTAAGATCTCCCTGATTCTTATTCCAGTAGAAGACACCCAAGATTTTTCTCAACGAGCGTTGTTGAAGTTAAAATCGCCCAAGGTTCTCTTACCATCCATGCTGAGGCAGTAACCATCCCTGGTTCATTCATCAGCGTTTGAAGCTCCAGACTCAGCTCCTGTAACCAGTCAGGACACATCTATACCAAGCATCTAAAATCAGCTCCTGCAACGTGTCAGGTACTCATTTTTTCTTTTGCAGGTATGCAGGTTCTCGCTAAGGAATCTCTTACGCGATCAATCTCTAAATGGCATCTATAAGCCCATTCCCACCACACTGCCACTATGTGAGCGCAAATTTCTGGGCACTCTAGTGTCCAATCATCTTTTACCCTCGGATTACGAAAGGCACGTCAGCCAATCTGCATCCTCAGGTCTAAGAAGATTGAACAGGGGCAACTGTTATACCCCAAAATTTGCCCTCCCATATTCCTCGAGAAATTGCCAAGCCAAGCTACAAAATTCCCCAAGGGTTGTGCAGTGCAACAGTCTCCCATACAGTCAAAACTAGGGTTTGGGTTCTGATCAAGAAAATGAAGTGTTCAAAGGTTCAATCAAGTCTCATATGCTTACAAACATGGTCAAGCATCCTCATATCAAGTTTCAAGGCATTCAGCTCAAAATTGCACAGTCAAAACCCTAAATTGCACTACAGTCAACTGTAGGGGCAAAATGGTCATTTGACAGTCAAAAGTTCAAATTTTTGGTCAACATATCATTTTGAAGCCACAAACATCATTTGATCAATGCTTGATCATGACTCTCAAAATTTGGCTCAGAAATCATCAAAGATGCAAAAGTTGCTATATTTGGACAGCTGAAAAAGTCAACTGAAATTGACCAGGGCATAACTTTCACATGGATTATCAGAAAAATCCCATCCAAAGCTCATTTTGAAGAGAAAGACATTTCCTACAACTCATCTTCATACTTCAAGTCCAAGAAATGCTATCACAAAAAGTTATCAATTTCAACATTATAGGTCATTTCCAAAAGTCAACAAAAAGGGACTTTAAGTCAAAGACCATAACTTGAGATTGGTAAATCAAAATGACATGGGACCAAAGGCATTGGTTAAAGGACTCAAAGACCTTTCCAAAATGTCCAAGAACATGAGAAAAGCTTAAAAATTGAGCAAGTTATGCATTGGAGAAGTTGGGAAATTTTTGTGAAATGGCAAAAGTCAACTATCCTTGAAACTTCAATTTTTGACAAAAGGGCCCACTTTCTTCCACTTGATTCAGCCTTGTCATGCCACACACGTGTCCCATGATTAATTTCAAGACCAAATATTGATTTTTCTATTTTATTTAATTTTTGATAATTTAATTCATTTTAAATCTTTAAAAATTCAAATAAAATTCAAAAGTCAATGGAATAGTGTCATTTGAATTTGGACAACTTCCATGTATCATGGGCCAGCTCAATAACTCATGCTAGGGTTAGATTATACACTAAGTCTTGGTCTTGGCTTAAAAGAAGGAAAAGTTTGTTAATGAAAAAGACCTAAGACCAATTCTCTCATGAGCATGAATCAAGGCCAACTAACAAGCTAATTCTCTTCCATCATAGGCACTGAGTCAAACCCTAAGCCTAAGACACCATATGCTGCGCTCAAAAGCTTGTTGCAACATTGAAAAATTGGCCATATAACTCAATTCTGAAATTGAGGTTCTAGGTAATTTCAAGTCATAAGATTGATTCTAAAAGTTTCCTTGACCATTTCTGAACACATCCCACTCACAAACAACAACCCAAACGCAAAGAATTGGCAGCAAGGACCCCCCCTGTACAGAGAAACTTTTGAAATCCTATATCATAATTCATACATTCTTTTGCATTTTTTTTTGTGA
Source organism: Vicia faba (assembly GCA_948472305.1). Lineage (NCBI taxonomy): Eukaryota > Viridiplantae > Streptophyta > Magnoliopsida > Fabales > Fabaceae > Vicia > Vicia faba. The sequence goes on along the minus strand of OX451738.1, from coordinate 311,771,752 downwards.
ATTCTTGTTTAATGTGAAGTTTACAAGCTAACTGATGTGTTCAATTGAGTTTTCAGTGGCCATACGCAATTCTACCATTTTCATATTCTAGGGTTTTTTAGAGCTTAATTTAGGGCTTTTGCAAATAAGAAAAATCAAAGCTTCAGACCATGGCCATTGAAGTCAGCGTGTTGAGACGGACATGAACCACTATTCGCGAACAATTTATGGAGCCTATAGCTCTATTCGCTATTTCTCCAAAAGCAGCCTAAGAAAACACAACGAAAACCGTTGCCTTCGTTCTTTGTGTTTCAGGAAAACGAAAGAGATGATGGCGTGGCACAAGCGGATTGGGGAGTTTGAAAATGCGCGCGCGGAATCATTAATGTCTTGTTTGTTCTTTTATTATTTAATAGCCATTATATATTAAATGAAACTTAGTGGCTCAGCTGGCAGGGACATACGCTTGTGACTCTCATGACCTGGGTTCAAACCCCAGGTCTCACATATTTCTCATATTATTTTTCAACGTGAATTCCCATGCAGCGCTGTCATTGATGCCTACCATACACCTCAAAGTCAGATCATCCACGCGTCCAATCAAGCCAATTCCAAGGCCAGGATTCAGGGAGTACAGTGGGGGCTAGTCAATATGCCACACAAAATCTGGAAAAGTCAACGAACTTCAAAGCTTATTGGGCCAGAATGCTAGGCCTATACCTCCAATTTTGGGGTCAACCCCCCCTGGTTTGCTTTGCTTTTCATAATTTATTTTTTTTATTTATTTTCATTGTTTTAATTAATTAATCGTTTTCTTTACAAAATACAAAAACTTAATTAAAAACCAGAAAAGACCAAAAAAAAGAGTAAATATTTTTGTTATAATTATTTTCTTGTAAATAAATTAATGTATAATGAATTTAGTTTTAATTAGGATGTTTGCAATTTAATTCTTTTAATAAATAAAAATTCAAAAATGATTAGAATTAGGTTAATGACTTTTTTTTTTATTCCTTTTAACTTTCCTTGTTTTTTGCCATAATATTAGTAATTTTCATAATTAAACTTGTAAACTAATTAGGGTTGCATTTAGGTTAGATTTTAATACTTTCTTAATAACTAAAAATCCAAAAATATAGCATTAGGTTTAATGACTTTTTATACCTTTTAAATTTTCCTTTTTTTTATCACAATATTATTTATTTATTCATTTTATTTTTATAATTAAATGTATATAAGTAAAAATTAGGGTTTAATTTAGATTAATATAACATTTTCACAATAACTAAAAAACATTAGAATTAGGATTTGCATTTCAAATTTCATTCTAAAAAGTTCTTTTTTCTTTTAAATCTTAAAAAATACAAAAATACCAAAAAACATTTAATTTTTAATTTTAATTTCCTATTAAATTTAATTTTTTGCAAAAGGGTCCAACGCCCATTGTTTAATTATTTTATTTCGCATATTTATTTTATGTCACTTATTATAATTATGTACATGTCCCAAAGCCTTGTAACAATTTTTACTTTTCGCACTTTTATTTTATTGCTTCTTTACTTTCAGTCAAATCGGGTTCGGTTTATTTTGGCGATGTGGACCCGCGCCATTTGTAATAGTTTAGATTTATTTTTTCGCAAACTTTATAACTGTTAAATGCATGCAAGAATGAATGGCCCTAATTAAAATCAAGCGTAGAACACAACAAACATGACAAGACAAATAATTGAAACATGACACACAATTCGCACACACCACCCCTAAGGTACGCCTCACTGTTGCCTTTCGAAAGGTGATCGTCGAGTAGAGGACGTCTTAGTAAGTCCTCATGATCCGGGAACCTGGCATGAGGGTAGCTTCTAAAGCGTCTTCCCATTGCTCTGGTGATCACCATGTCCCGAACCTCGAATTGACCCGAACACCTCCAACGGTGGTGCTACCTACCTCTCAATGGTGGGATGGCACTACTTTAAAGGACATTTACACAGACGAATTCCTTAGGGTAGGTAGGTTCTCAAGGATACTTGCTCAAATTTCAAACAAATCAAAACATCTTTTCACCAACACATTTTCAAAAGCTTTCAAAACAAACTTTTCAAACACTCTGACGCACGAGTCGAACTGAAACTTTTCAAAGAAACTTTTTAAACCCACATTGAAAAGCAAGCAAACATTTTTGAAAACACATTGAGCAAGTATCTAAGAGCCCATGGATAACCATGGATAGAAAGGGTGCTAACACCTTCCCTTTCTATAATCTACCTCCCGAACCGAGAGCAATCTCTTTAAGGAATTTTTCTGTGCTTTTGTCCTTTCCATTTGGAGAAAATAAAAGACGGTGGCGACTCTTGCTTCCGCGACATTTCGCGACCAGCTTTAAAACAGTCAGTTCCAGATCCACCGATCACAGGTTGGAATAGCAGAAACTTTTTCAAACAGAATTTGTTGACTGTCCATCAGGCCTTGGATGCCTTTCTTCAGTAACGGGCAGTCAATTGGCAGAGAGTAACAACAGTAACAATCTTCTTTGCATCCCGGGAAAATCCCGGCCTTTAACAGATTTAACTTGATGGTTAACAGCGGAGTTATCATGTCATTGACATCAGAAACATATAAATCCTCCTCAAGAGCATGGACATTTCGACCGTGCTTCGGCATCGGAGCAGATATCACGTTTGGTTTCTATGGAGCATCGAACTCCACCTCTTTTGCATCTATCAAGTCTTGAATTTTATTTTTCAGCGCCCAACAATCATTTGTGTCATGTCTGACGTTATCGAAATGGTAGGCGCATTTGGCATTGGCATTGTAAGCTGGTGAGGTCGTATTCACATTTTTCGGCGCTTCTTTGATATTTGTGAGATTCAGCTTTAACAAGTGTGGAAGAACCTGCGCGGGCGTCATATTAATGCGGGTGAACTGCCGTGGTGGCTGTTCTCCCCATTGCTGTTTAGGTCTGGACGGGTTATTGCGAGGCTGATCACTCGGTGGATTTTGGATCATTACGGCCCCCACAGTCGGCCTGCGCTCACTTCTTCCTGCTCCCCTTTGAGAATACACAACAACTGTCTCTTTCTTTGTTGGAAATGGTTTCTTAGCAATTGTAGATGCAGAGGCATCCTTCTGAATCTTCCCATTCTTGATACCGGCTTCTACCCGCTCGCCAGTCAGAATTAATTCAGTAAACCCCGAGGAAGAGCTACCGATCAGATGATTAAAGAATGGACCAGACAGGGTCCCAAGGAACATATCAACAAGCTCTCTATCAGAAAGAGGCGGCTGCACTCTTCCGGCCAGATCACGCCACTTCTGGGCGTACTCCTTAAATCCTTCACCTGAGGCCATTCCCATACTCTGTAGCTGAGTACGGGTTGGTGCCAGGTCAGAGTTATACTGATATTGGCGATAAAAAGCAGCTGCCAGATCTTCCCAACTATGTATCTCTGATCTTTCCAACTTGTAAAACCAATCTAGCTGATTTCCGGACAAGCTATCTTGAAAGAAATGCACCCAAAGATTTCTGTCGGAAGTGTGAGGTTGGATTCTTAGGACATATGACCTTAGGTGCATTTTTGGGCAGGACAACCCATCATATCTTGCAAAAATTGGCACTTTGAACTTCGGGGGGATCACAACTGCAACAATTAATCCCAAATCTTCGAAAACCAAACCGGGAACTCTCTGCAGCTCCATAGATGCCAACCTGTCTTCCAAGTTTTTGTACTTATCATCAGCCGGTGGGTATTGTTGTTCTGAGTAGTCTTCGTCTTCTTCAGCCTCTTCTTCTTCAGCTTCGAATTCGGAAGGTACCGCAGCCCCTTTTCCTTTACTGTTTTCTTCTTCGGATGCGAAAGGAAATTCAAGAACCCTTCTGGCTTCACCCTCAAACCTTCTCCCCAAGGTAGCCACCCCGACTCTCTTCTTTTTCTCTTTCACTTGGTCTTTGTTCCCCAGCAGGACTTTCAGATCCTCCTGACCCTTAGCCAAGGTCATCAGGAGTTGTTGAAACTGTGCGTTCTGAGACTGCAAGTCCTTGACCGTCTGTTTGAGATCCATCTTACTGAAATAAACAGCAGAAAGATAAGGAAACCTGGTGTGGAGACCTTCTTATGCACATGATGAATGGTATGCTTATGTATGCAATGCATTCAAGGATTTAGAAAGTTCAAAATTGTTGCAAACAAAAAGAAAGCACGTCATATTAATAAGAAGAAATTTGTCAGTACATAAATGCCCTATGGGCCAAATATTACAAAGACTTCTCAAGGTAAAAAGACGTTGCACATCCTCTTTGGTGCGATGTAGGTGTTGAGGGTCTTTTCCTCATGGAGTCGGCGGGTAAGCTCCAAAACCTTCTTCTCACTGGCATAGAAGCTGGCTTCAAAAGTGTTCCGTTCCTCCTTGAGTTGGATCCAACTCTTCTGCATCTCCTCCCACGATGTAGGCATGTCAGGATATAGGATGGTGTAGGGAACCTCTCCTTCCTTAACGGGCTCTTTAATCACAGGGAGAACATGAGGATAAGGCATCATTAGGCTCTGGCCTCGGGTTCGTACCCACTTGAGATAAGGCTCAAGAGGGATGGAGTTCTTGTACCCCAGTGTCTTACTGTCAACCTTGTTAGGCATCCTCCAAGCTCTGATGAATCTTTGGCGAAGTCCTTGCGCATCGTTGTCAAAGTCAAAAACTAGGTCAGGAATCAACATGTCATGAGGGCCATCCCTCCGTGCATATCCAAATTGTCTCAAAGCTAGACAAGGGTTGTAGGTAATGCCTCCTCTAATGCCAAGTAATGGAACATTAGGGAATTCTCCACAACGATCGACGATGATGACATTTTCTCTGGACCGAGAACACCAATGTACATCAGAGTGAGTAAGGGTCATCAACCGTTGTGACCACCTTAGGCCTTGGTCATTCTTTAAGACAGATTGTGGAAGGTGCGAAATAAACCACCTTGCAAGGAGAGGAGTACAGCACATGAGAACACCCCTCTTTCTCATTGTTCGTGTGTAAAATGAGTGAAGAATGTCCCCAAGCAATGTTGGTACTGGATTTCTGGATAAGAAGATTTTGACGGCGTTGACATCTACAAGCTGGTCAGGATTTGGGAACAAGACCAACCCATAGATAAGGAGGGCCACAATTTCTTCAAAGGCTTGTAGGTCCAATGAATTCCAACATTCTTGTGCCTTCTCAAACAAGAATTTTGCTAAGAAGCCCTTGACACCGCTTCTAGTTTCCCAATGCCCCTTGATGTCAGATGGTTGCAAGTGTAGGGCTTGAGCAACATCTTCAGGCTTTGGTTCCTTTTCCGTACCGTTGAAAGGTAGTTGATTAAGGATAGGAATTCTCAGGAGTTGAGAAAATTCCTCCAAAGTGGGCACCAACTGGTAGTCGGGGAATGTGAAACAGTGGTGAAGGGGGTCAAAGAACTGAAACAACACCTTTACCATGTCCTCTTCAATGTTGGTGCTGACTAAGCTGAGCAGTCTACCATGTCTTTCACTGAAGGGAGAGCTTTCCGGAATCCTTGATGTGAGCTCCTTGAGTTGAGGAGGGATTCTCACAAGGTTGACTTGGATGGTTTTCCTGCGAGGAATTTCCATGACCTACAAAACAAGAACAAAGATGAAGATCTAAACCCTTGAAATGGTTAGTGTATGCATATGATGCTTTATGATGTTTATGATGTATGCACAAAACATATAAACAAGCAAATCACACCAAACCCTAGTTTCAGGCTTGCATGGGGTTTCATAGGTAAGTACCCTCTTGAGTGTAGTTGGCTTAAAAACCTGTCCTATAAATAGTAACCGGGTTCTAAGGAGCTCAATATCACTGGATTGTTTTCATTGTTCATTGTTTTGGTTTAGCCACTTAACTAGCGACCAAAATATTCCAAGAAAACAACCCTAAATGGGTGTAGTATCGAGTATCTACCAACTTCGGACTGCACCAAATCCGGTCATCTCACTACCCCTAATGAAAGGCCAAGATGGTCAAGTAAGGTTCTAGGTCATTAGTGCTTAGTGACATCACTCAGCGGCCCCGTACTCTCCTTGATTAAACTCAAGGGTTACTGGTACTCATAAATATGTCGCACTAATATAGCTATTGCTTCAACCGTGTCGGTATACCCCGCACAGTTTCCGCAACGTATTGCTATCTATGAATGTTTCCCCAAATCCGGGTGTAGGATTGCAAACCCAAACAAGAGAGCCAAGATGTAAAGCAATCAAAACAAACAATTAGTCATGCAAGAGGGTGATCTAAGCCCTAAGGTTACTCCACTTTTAAAAATGTCCCCAGCAGAGTCGCCAGTTCTGTGATACAGTGGGAGAACTGACTTGGGTTTTGCGTTTGTTTTCGCAAATGTTTCGGTTGAGCAAGAGTCGCCACCGACTTTTTATTTTATCCTAAGGAAAGGTTAAAAAGCACAGCAAAAACCTTTGAGATATTTTCTTGGGTTCGGGGAGTAGATTATAGAAAGGGAAGGTATTAGCACCCTTTCTATCCATGGTTATCCATGGGCTCTTAGTTACTTGCTTAGATCAACTTGCCTTGATTTTCAATTGTTTGAAATGGTGCTTTGTGTATGGGTTTTGAAGATGTTTTGGAAAGAGGCTAATGTGGTGGCAACATTTGTAATGATCCATGTTTGGATGTATGCAAAGGTGTATATCTTTTTCAATGTTTTTGAAAGTTGCTTTGAAAGTATTGTTTTAAAAGTGTTGTGGAGTGTGTTTTGAAAAATAGGCAAGGGTTTTTGTTTTGCAAGTTGGCAAGTAACCAAGAGCTATCTACCCTAAATTTCTCAAAGATCTTTGCTATGTTTTAACCATTTTAAACAATTTTGTTCCACCATTGTATTTGGTGGACAATCTTGTATTAGGATGTGAACGGGACGGGCGCGGGTCATCGTTTAGACCATGATTGCAATAGTGCCAAGTATCTTTGGGCAATTTTTCCTTTAAGGGACTTGATCATTTTTAGGCAACTTTCGAAAGCGTCATCGAGGGACTATGATCATTTGACTGTTTTGTTTTTGTCAAAGATACCTAACATGCAATATGACCCATTATTGAAGGCAACAAGTGGAGTAACCCTAAGGGTGCAAGTGTGATTAGTGTTGTCCATTTTCATGCTTGTTTATCTTGAATTTAGGTCAAACTATTTTTGGTTGATTTTGCATACAAAACCCTAATTCTAAAATGGCATAATTAGAAAGCTTTTAAATGCGAAAAATAAAAGGTCCTAAGTTATTACAACACAATATATGGGATGGGGGATACATATGTTCAAATGGGGATGTTTTTGACAAGAAATTAAACCTAAGCTATTACATTCAAATTGATCCATACAAATTAATTAATAGCACAAGTATTAAATAAAATAAAAATAAATATGCAAAAATGCCAAAATGGTTTTCATATGTATGTAAAAGGGGTATTTATCATGTGTTAAATAAACAAAAATAAAAAGAATTAAATTTGGATATTTTTTACAATTTTTAGGGCAAAACCCTAATCTTATGAATAAAAGGGATTTATTATATAATATATGCAACATTTATTAATTATGTACAAAAATAAATAAAATAAAGTATATTGTAAAAAAAAGTATTTTGAGGTCATAATATTAAAAAAATAAAATGTATTATTTTTATATTTTTCCTAGATATACTAATAAATATGTATAAGTATTTTACTTTATTTATTAAATATGTATTATATGTACAAAAAATAAAATATTTAATATTATAGAGAAAATATATTTTTATTATAAGATGTTTTCAAGAGATAACATGAAATAAAAAAATCAAAAATAAAGTATGTTTGTATTATTTTTTGTATTTTTAAATAAAGGTATACTTATTTATTTATTTACAAAAACTAACTAAAGCCAAATAAATATCAAAATAAATGTAAAAAATATGGGAAAAATGTTTTTAATGTTTTTTATGATTTAAATAAAAATATGGAAATAAAATAAAAAAAGTAAAAAATGGAAAATAACAAGTATATCTCAAAATGGGCCAGGGGGGTTCAAATGTAAAAACATGGTGCAAAGAGTAAAAAAGTCACAGGCCCAGCCCATAGAGGTTATCTTCAACCTCCAGACAACAAAAACGTTCAAAAACGCGCGCCCTTTTGCCCATCTCTCTAACTCCTGATTCTTTGATCCTTTGCCAAATCTTGAAACATGAAACCTGTAGAGCTTGAAGCTACGATTCTAAACATATAAAGAAGTCAATCTAACTCTCAGAAATGAGAGAGAATTTCTTCTCCCCCAATTCCTGACCTAATTTTTGTTCAATGTTCAGACTCAAAATTCTCTAAGTACACATAACATAAATGAAAAGTAATGATATGGGTAGATTTAGGGCCATGAATATGACATAATTTCTTCACAAACCTAAGCCTAACTATGCCTGGATAGAGAGATAGGAGTTCATGAACTTACCTGTTCAGCTTGAATCGTATCTGGCAATGGAGGTACTTTCAGTGCAAGGTGAGGATTGGTACAGCTTGCTTGAGGTCCAGGGATGCTATTCCAACCTTTAGTTTGCTTTGAATCTTGCTAAATCGAGCTACAGAAGTCAGCCTGCAAGAGAGAAAAATGAAAATGGCAAATGATGCTATGGCTATAACAGTCTCAGTTCAATGTTTGGAATAGTCTATATGGATGTTATGGAAGGTGTATGAAGTGGTTTGGGTGAAAGTGCACGATGGAAATGAGCTGGCCAAGTCCAAATGCAGAATGCCCTGTTTTGTGCAGTTTTATGGTGATTTTCTGTATGAGGAGGGATCAAGGGTTAAAGGCTCGTGTTTTAGGTTTGTTAGGGAGTATGGAAAGTGTGGAGAAAGTTTGTCTTGGTTGGTTCTTGCAGCAATGTGTGTTCTCCTCCAAAATGCCAAATTTCTTCTTACTTAAGCAAAAGTTGTCAAGTTGAGTTCTAGGGCAAGGCAGGTCCCTCAAGCATGCTGCATAATCTCTCCTTGATCAATGGGATTAGTTTAATAACTTGTGCCTCAGAGATTTTCTTTGTACTTCTTTGATTTGCTTTTGACATAAAGCCATGCTTTACAAAAATGGATAAGTTACTTTTTCCAAATAAGGATTAATTTTGTATGCAATGGTTGAACACACAAAATAAGGTCTTGGCACAATGGATTAGCATTAAATTTATGAGTGTAAATGAGATAAAGGACCTGTAATCAAGTTGTGCAAGCTGATTTGAAAAAATTGCACAAGTTATGAACATGTACATGGCCATGAATCAAAGTGACTTTTGCTCAAATTGCCAAATTCGATTCTCCCTAACCACAAGGTTGTTTGATGAGTTCTTGGACATTTTGGAAAGCTTGGAATGAGTAATACAATCCATCTTTGTAATGAAAATTGAAATTCAAAGTGGGAGCATGTGAAAAGTGGTCATGAAGTTAGGCAAAAATCCTGCCTAGAATAGGTCAAAATTTCTCTAAGTTAAGAATGGTTTTGCACCCTTAATCCAAAAATTATAACTTGAGCTACAAGCTTCTTTTGAGGAAACTTTGTGAATCAAAGTTGTATATTTTGCAATGGACTACAACTTTAATGTTTTGACTTTTGCTTGAATCCACATTCATCTTGATGAAAAAGTGGTACAAAGTTAGGAAAAAATAAGGGATTTTCATAACTTAAAAAAATTCTAAGTTATGAAAATTCTTCATTTTAAACCCTAATTTGCAATTTTTGATTTCTTGATGAACAAGTTTCACAATTTGGCATGTTTTGATGAAAAATGAATCTTGACATTTGATTTTGACCAAAAAGTCAAAGTTCGACTTTTCAGTATACAGTCAAAAATTGATCAATTGACTGGAAAATTCATTTGTCAATCTTGTGCATTTGGGATCTTTTGAATTTGTTGAACATGTCAAGACAATTCCATGGGGTCCTTGAGTCCATATATGAGCTTGGTTTGCCATTGGTTAGGTCAAACAGTAAAAAATTGCCTTTGTGCAGTCAAAACCCTAAAAATGACCATTTTGCCCTTTTGGTGATCTGATCAAATTTCTTGTGGAATTGTGATCCAAACTTGACCAAATGGTTTATATGAGTTCAATATGTTGATGTGGGTCAAAAATCATTAGGTTTGACTGTCAATTGGCCACAGTTGACTTTTTCCCCCAATACAGCTAATTTCTAGGTCAACTGTCCAATTGACTGGGCAAAGATTGGAATCAAGGCTTGAACCTTGGCATGGGTAAAATTGAGAGTCCAAAATGAAGCATGAAAGTCATTTTAGGCATTTTAGGTCAAAACATCTTTGTGCAAACACAAACCCTAATTTGGGTCAACAGTGCAAGGAGGAGCCTTGAGCAGAGGAAACCCTAACTTGATCTTGAGCTCCAAGGGTCTTGTGGTGAGAAAATGTTGAGGAAATTGGAGGGCAAATTTTGGGGTACAACAACAACCAACATAAATTTGATTTGCAACTTGATGCTATGTGAAAATGGCTTGAACAAAAAGTGAGAAAATGCCAATTTCCTCTCTTCGATTCTCCCTACTCAAAAACGATCTTGGAGAGTTCTTGGACATTTTGGAAATCTTGCAATGTTCTCTATAATCCATATTTGAAATGAATTTTGAGATACCTATTGGAACTAGGTGAAAAGTTGCCATGAAGTTGGGTCAAAAACCTGCCTAAATTAGGGCAAAATTTCACTAAGTTATTTAGTTCATGAGCATGTATTCAAGAATTTATATCTTGAGATCCAAGCATCTTTAGGGAAAACTTTGTGAAGAAAAGTTGTAGATTTCATAGAGGACTACAACTTTAATATTGGGAACTTTTCTTGAATCAAAATGCATCATGGTGAAAAAGTGGTGAAAAGTTGGGAAAAAATAAGAAAATTTTTATACTTAGAAAAATTCTAAGTTATGAAATTTTTTCAAATTAAAACCCTAATTTTCAAAATTGGTTTTCTTGGTGAACAAGTTTCATATTTTGACATATCTTGATGAATTATGACCCTTGGCACTTGATTTTGACCAAAAAGTCAAAGTTTGACTTTTCAGTATACAGTTGACTTTTGATCAGTTGACTGCAAATTTCATCTGTCAATCCTATGAACTTGAGATCCTTTGAACCATGTAATTAGGTCAAGATGATGCCATTGAATCCTTGAAATCATGCTTGAACCCAATTGGTCATTGGCTAGGTTAAAAATCAGAAATTGCCCTTTCTTAGTCAAAAACCCTAATTTTGACCATTTTGCCCTTTTGATGATTTGATCAAATTTATTGAGGAGTTGTGATCCAAACTTGATCAAATGGTACATATGAGTCTAAAATGTTGATGTGGATAAACAATTATGAAGTTTTACTGTAAATTGGCCATGGTTGACTTTTCCCCCCAATACAGTTGATTTTTAGGTCAATTGTCCAATTGACTGATAAAAAATGTGGTTCAAGGCTTGAAACTTAACATGAGCAATCTTAGGGGTCCAAGATGGTGTATAAAAGTCACATGAAGCATTGGTGGTCCAAAAATCCTTGTGCAAACTCAAACCCTAATTTTAGGTTATCAGTGCAAGATGAGGTGTCTTGAGCTGACCAAACCCTAATCTTGTCTTGAGTCCAAGAAGTCTTGTGAGAAAAGTCTTGATAAATGAGAGGGAAAATTTTGGGGTACAACAAATACCAATGCCAAAAATTTGTTCTGGGAGAAAGCGTGAGTGTTTATTTATTATTTATTTCGATATCCATTGGGGGAAAGAATTCCTTCTTTTATTTTAGTGAAGAGACGGAAATTAGACTTGTAACGTGGCGTGATGCCAATACAAGACAAATGGTTGGTATGAAAAGACAGCGGATGAGGTCTACGGGCGACCTACGATCCTAAGGTGAAATATGAGAGTGATTTGATAGAGAACCTAGCCTAATGGCGATCTCAGGTTCGACGATAATCTAAGGAAAAACCTAGCCAAGAGGCGATCTCAGGTTCGACGGTGATCTGAGGAAGAACCCAGCCTACGAGTGATCTCAGGTTCGAAGATGATCTAAGGAAGAACCTAGCCTACGGGCGATCTCAGGTTCAACGATGATCTATGGGAAGAACCTAGCCTATGGGCGATCTTAGGTTCTAAGATGATCTGATGAAGAACCTAGCCTATGGGCGATCTCAGGTTCTAAGAAGGTGGCGGTATTGGTCACAACACGATAACAAAAAAGGAAGACATTGATCAGGACACAATGGCTAACAAGAATACATCGATCAGGACATGATGATTAAAAGGGAGATAGCATGATGCAAATACAAGGACATATAAGACTTGTAACATGGCGTGATGCCAATACAAGAAAGATATCGAACTTGTAACGTAGCGTGATGCCAATACAAGAGATTGAACTTGTAACGTAGCATAACGCCAATACAAGGAAGGTATAACACGGACGAGTGTTTGAATTAATACGGACGATTATTGAAAGAAGGTATGGACAGGGGTTAAAAGGTTAAACACGGACGAGTGTTGGAATTAATATGGACGAGTACTGAAAAAAGATACAAACGAGTATCAAAAGATTTAACACATACGAGTGTTTGAAGAACTGACACGGATGAGTGTTTAGGAAACTGACACAGACGAGTGTTGGAATTGACACAGACGAGTATTAGAAGACTGAATTATTCGTCTGACAGGGACTGGCCACCAGACGAATATTGGGTTTAGAATGATAAAGTGTAGTGATTTTATTGGAAATTGAAAAGGTGAAGGTCATTGACTGGGGATTCTGGGGATGATATCCTCTTGTAGGGATGTATTATTGTCCTTGAATAATTCAGGTCTTTCATGTAGGGTACCTAATCTGGCTTATACTTTGTATGCATGTTTGAATTTCTTTTGCCGCAAAGATCCACTCTGATGGATCGGCTACGCGCTTTTGAGGATGCAATGTTATGCAGTGATAACTATATGCAATGTGAAGAAATAAACTTCATGGGGATAAGAGAAGTCCCACTGGGAACCGTTGCTCATTACTGGGGATGTCAATACACATCGGCGCTGGAAGCCTACAATATCAAAGGTTGTTGGGGATACTGATAAGAATTTGCACCGGGGAGTTCACAATACCGCAGATTATTGATGACTCTACTGAAGATTGAATTATTGACGAAGCGAGTCTTCAGGTACGCTACTGGATTCTGAATCGTACCGTTGGGGAAGAGATAATCCGGATAGACTCCCATATATCCTGAACCATCAAAGGGATGATAGAACTGAATACGCCGCAGAATGGGTACTGAACACCATGTGAATCTCTTTGAATACATGCCCCAAGTTTACGCACACTAGGGAATTATCTCTTGAATCACTTGAGGATAAGAGATGGGCATGGACACCTATGAATGACCCGGCTTAGCTCTGCGAATGCCCCGATTTGTCTCCGCGAATGCCCCAGTTTAGCTCTGTGAATGCCCCAGTTTAGCTCCATTGGGGATATTCTTGATTAACTCCACTCGGGATGCACTTGCGCGTGCTGAGTCAAAAGATGATTCTGGACTTTCTGAATTCACTTGGGGAATCAGACTTGAAGATGTCTGTAGTAGATGAAGGCAACTTTGTGCTTTGGCTAGGTCATGGTGACCGTTATAAATTGCTACCTGCAAGGAAAAACAACACTTGGAATGCATACGACATTCCCTCATGATTATATATCGACGTAAAGTCAAGTTTTATCTCGGCTTGAGAATTTTTATTCCCCATGTTTCTAATGCAATGTTTAATAACAAATAAAACACATTCTGCATATGAAAACATTTCATGATAAATAAAGACAACTTTTGATGAAAGTAGATTTTATTGATTGGCCCATGAATAGGAATTTGTGCAAGGAAGCAACTCCTATATGAGGTAGCTGCGAAATAGAAATGGAAAATACAACAAGTATAAATGGCAATGAGGGATGCTTGAATTTCCATTAAAAACGGTATTGCTACAGTTCCCATATCCTAAGTAGTCTCAATGCCTTGCCTCTGAAGAGTAGTAGTTGGACCGGTAAATTCATTGTCAAGGTGCTATAGATGTGCATGTTTCATTCGTGAAGAGCATTCAGACTACAACCTCTCACTTAAGATCCCTAACTTTTGCTTGGATCGCCCTTTCGGGTTTTCGACCCAATGTGATACCCATTTTTTCCTAAGTTGCCCTTCCAGGTTTTCAACTTAGAGGGTTGTTATCTTTTTTTTCATTTTATCCCTAACTTTTGCCTGGACTTTCGTGTCCACCGGGATGCCCATTTTTGCCTAAGTCGCCATTTCAGGTTTTCGATCTAGCGGGTCTCTTCATGTGTAGAACTTTTTGACTGAGTCTGAATTGACTGGGAGCGGAACGTCTTCCCCATCCATGTCTGTCTGGATCAAGGCACCTCCTGAAAAAGCTCTCTTCACGATGTATGGTCCCTCGTAATTGGGAGTCCATTTGCCTCTTGGGTCGGAATGGCTTTGCATGGTGACCCTTCTCAAGACCAGATCACCAGGATAAAACTTTCGAGGACGAATCTTCTTGTCGAATGCTCTTTTCATTCTTTGTTGGTACAACTGGCCATGACAGATGACCATCAGCCGCTTTTCATCAATCAAATTGAGTTGGTCGAACCTTGTCTGAACCCATTCTGCCTCATCAAGCTTGGTCTCCATCAGAACCCTCAATGAAGGAATTTCTACTTCGACAGGAAGCACGACATCAGTGCCATAGACAAGCAAAAATGGAGTTGCCCCTGTTGAAGTACGCACAGACGTTCTGTAGCCATGTAGAGCAAAAGGCAACATTTCATGCCAATCTTTGTACGTCCTGACCATCTTCTGGACGATCTTCTTTATGTTCTTGTTAGCAGCTTCGACTGCACCGTTAATTTTTGGTCGATGCGACGATGAATTGTGATGCTCAATTTTGAACTCTTCACGTAATTCCTTCATCATTTTGTTATTGAGATTAGAACCATTATCAGTGACGATTCTATGGGGGACTCCGTAGCGACATATGATTTCCTTCCTGATGAAATTGGTGACGACCTGTTTGGTTACATTCTTGTAAGAAGCTGCTTCTACCCATTTGGTGAAATAGTCGATAGCCACTAGGATGAATCTATGACCGCTCGAAGAACTTGGTTCAATCCTTCCAATCATATCAATTCCCCACATCGCAAACGGCCACGAGGAAGTCATAACATTCAGCAGAGTTGAAGGAACATGAATTCCGTCTGCATATACTTGGCATTTGTGGCACGATTTTGCATATACACAACAGTTGCTCTCCATTGTCGTCCAGAAGTATCCTGCTCGTAGGATTTTCTTCGCCATAGAATGCCCGCTCGAATGAGTCCCGAAAGAACCCTCATGGATTTCCTTTATGATCGACTCTGCTTCGTGTCTATCCATGCATCTGAGCATAACTGAGTCATAATTTATCTTATACAGGACGTCTCCTGATAAGAGGAACTTGGATTCTAACCTCATAAGCGTACGCTTATCACAAATTGTAGCATTTTTGGGATACTCTTGCTTCTCGAGGTACCGTTTAATGTCGTAATACTACGGCTTCTCATCAGTCACATCCTCAGTTGAGAGGCAATGGGCAGGAAAGACATGTGCCGGATCTTTGTACCTGAGGATGTGTATATTAGGCGCCTGATTTAGAAAGCTCACCAAAAACATAGATGCTAGCGTGGCTAAAGCATCAACCAACTGGTTTTCGTCCCTGGGGATATGTTCAAAGGTGATTTCCTCAAAAGCGGGTATTAACTGCAAGATGTAATCTTTGTACGGAATCAAACTGGGGTGTTTCGTCTCCCAATCACCTCGTACCTGATGTATGACCAAAGCAGAGTCTCCAAAGACTTCCAGGATTTTGATTTTGAGGTCGATAGCTGCCTCTAGACCCATTACACATGCCTCATATTCTGCCACATTATTTGTGCAATCGAAACATAACCGGGCCGTAAACGATGTATGAGTATTACGTGGAGAAGTTAGTACTGCCCCAATTCCATGGCCTGCAGTGTTTGAGGCACCATCAAACGTAAGAGTCCATCGCTCTTCCGGATCAACCCCATCATAATCATCAAGCTTCATAACATCTTCATCAGGGAAGTCAAATTTCATTGATTGGTACTCTTTCAACGGCTGATGAGCAAGATGATCCGCAAGAATGCTACCTTTGATAGCTTTTTGTGTAACATACTGAATGTCATATTCAGATAAAAGCATTTGCCACCGAGCAAGTCTGCCTGTGAGTGCTGGCTTCTCAAAGATATACTTTATCGGATCCATTTTTGATATTAGAAAGGTCGTGTATGTCAGCACATACTACCTCAGACGCCGAGCAGCCCAAGCAAGTGCACAACAAGTTTTTTCAAGTAAAGAATACCTAGATTCGCAATCGGTAAAATTTTTACTCAGATAATAAATGGCGTGCTCTTTACGTCATGTTTCATCCTGCTACCCGAGCACACAACCCATGGATCCTTCCAGCACCGTCAAGTACATG
Source organism: Vicia faba (assembly GCA_948472305.1). Taxonomy (NCBI): domain Eukaryota; kingdom Viridiplantae; phylum Streptophyta; class Magnoliopsida; order Fabales; family Fabaceae; genus Vicia; species Vicia faba. Next base: position 311,755,235 of record OX451738.1, on the reverse strand, counting down.
ATGAGTGGCCTCCCAGGCACTGGAGGGACAAGGATTGGTGGCTCTTGGAGGTACTGTCTGATTTTTTCAAAGGATTCCTGGAAATTAGCATCCCATCAGACATCTTGATTCTTGCAGAGCAGTTTAAAGATGGGTTCACAAATAGTTGTAAGATGAGAAATGAACCTAGCTATGTAGTTTAATCTCCCAAGAACCCTCTTACTTCTTTTTCATTTTTTGGTGCTGGCATATTCTGTATTGCTTTTACTTTGTCGGGATCTACCTCAATGCCTCGTTGACTTACGATAAAACCAAGTAGTTTGCCGGATCGCACCCTGAAGGTGCACTTATTCGGGTTAAGCCTTAGTCTAAACTTTTGCAGACGCGCAAATAACTTTCGCAGATGGACTAAGTGTTCGTCCTTATTTTGTGATTTTGCGATCATATCATCAACATATACTTCGACCTCTTTATGAATCATATCATGGAAAAGTGTCACCATGGCACGTTGATATGTTGCACCAGCATTTTTGAGGCCAAAAGGCATGACCTTATAACAGTAAGTACCCCATGGAGTAGTGAATGTCGTCTTTGTCATGTCTTCCGGGGCCATCCTTATCTGATTGTATCCCGAAAAACCATCCATGAAGGAGAAAACCGAGGACTGAGCCATATTATCAACCAATACGTCGATGTGTGGTAATGGGAAGTCGTCTTTTGGGCTTGCTTTGTTCAAATCTCGGTAGTCTACACACATGCGCACCTTCCCATCTTTCTTAGGCACAGGTACGATGTTGGCAATCCAATCTGAGTATTCACATACCAACAAAAAGCCTGCGTTCAACTGCTTTTCAACCTCTTTTTTGATTTTGAGAGACATATCTGGACGAGTTCTCCTCGACTTTTGCTTTACCGGAGGACATTCTGGCTTGAGTGGCAAGTGGTGCATGACTATATCCGTATCTAGACCAGGCATATCTTCATACGACCAGGAAAAGATGTCGGAGTACTCTCTGAGAAGCTCAATCAACCCCTTCTTCACGTCATCTTGCAAAGCAGCCCCTATCTTGACCTCCCTTTTTATTGCGTCAGTGCCGAGATTGATGACTTCAATGGCTTCTTGATGAGGCAAGATCATTTTCTCTTCTTGTTTCAATAACCTTTCCAATTCCTCTGGAATTTCACAATCTTCCCCACTACCCTCATCGGCTTGGTCATTCGGATTTCCAAGGATATTGGTGCAAGGGACTGTAACATCATCGTTTTTTATGGAATTCGAGGCAGACCTGCATGATTTGATGAATCATGCCTTATTTTAGAATATGGATGCAAATTGAAAAATGGTTAAAGATTTAGAAAAAACATTGCCATTTTATTTTACGAAAATAAGAAAAGATAGAGAGCAGAAATTGTATGCAAAAATGACATTTTATTCAATTTTTAAACAAACATGGAAACATGAGGGGGCCCTTTTCACAAGTTGTCAACATGCTTCGGGCAAAAGCATGCGACTTATTTAAAACAAGAACATTACATGTCAAAGAAAACCACTTCGAGAATATCAGTGATAGTCCAATTGTCGAGCTCCTGATCAGGCGCAATCTGGTAGATGTACTGAGCCATGTCTGCATCGTCTTCATCATCTATTGCATGGATTTGTCCTTGAGCCTCTGGACCGGCCTTAACAAATACCTTTGAAAGCGAAGGAACTTGTTTTCCCTTGAGCATAATTGGACTCGTACCAACATGGTCTGAAAACGGGGACCCGAACCCAAGTCCAGACTTGTCCTGCTTTTCGCGCACCTCTAACACTTTGCCCCAGTCTTCATTAGGAATCCCTGATTCCACAATGGCTTTAACATCCCTCAAAGAAACCATTGGAACTCCAGACTTCTTTGTAGTTTCCAGCATGGTGGGGACTCTGTCAATAGAAATGATTTCCAAGGCTTGGAAAGGGGTTTCACGAACTTCCCCGTCTACTTCGACATAATGGAAGGAAGTAACATTGTTGATCACGACATCTTCCTCCCCGCCAATAATGACGACCTTGTCTTGAACGATGAACTTCAAACGTTGGTGCCGGGTTGAAGTAACGAACCCTGCCATATGGATCCACAGGCGTCCTAGTAAGCAAGTGTAAGGTGGACGAATGTCCATGACATAGAACGATAGGTAGAACACGTTGGGGCTGATTTTGACGGGCAAGTCAACTTTTCCTTCCACATATCTCCTCGACCCATAAAAAGCTTTGACTGTCAGCGTACTGGGTTTCATCATCACCCCGTCCATGTACAACTTGAATAGAGTATGCTTGGGCATCACGTTCAAAGAAGACCCAGTGTCTACTAGGACTCGAGATATTACAGTATCTACATATCTGATGGAAATATGCAACGCCTTATTATGAGCCTGGCCTTCAGGAGGGAGCTCGTCATCACTGAAGCCTAGACAGTTTCCTGCAGAAATATTTGTAACAACCCCTTCAAATTGGGCCACAGAAATTTCAGGATTCACATGGGAGCTGTGCAGAATTCTCATCAAGGCGGTCCGATGAGCTTCGGAGTACATGAGGAGGGATAAGATTAAGATCTTTGCAGGCATCTGATTCAGCTGGTCAACCACCTTGAAATCACTCTTTTTGATTACCCTGATTAGCTGCTCCACTTGTTGTTCAAAAGACGTCTCAGGAGAATCATTAATTACATGTTTCCCTTTATCTCTCACAGGAATCTCTTCAATAACTTCCTCAGGAGGCGGTGGAGTAGGAGCAAAGACTCTCCCGCTTCGAGTTATTCTACTAGTCCCGGCAATGTTGCTTACATCCTTATTTTCAACCGGTGGACAAACAACTTTCTTTCCCCGAATGTAAACGACATTATATTACCATGGCACTGCCCTATTGTCAGTCAACGGATCAGGAACAAATCTTGGAAGTGTTGATGCTTGGGTCGGCGGGGGAACAACCGAATTTAGATTTGGCGCAGGGAGCGTTGGAACCTGTATAACCAATGGAACTCTTGAAGTGTTCCTCTGAACACTGGCCGGGTAATACGAAATTTCCAGAATAGCGACATCACCTTCGAGAATGACTTTTTCAACTCTAACAACCCCTTCATCAATCAGTTTCTGAATGGAATTTTTCAAATCATCACACTCGTCCGGATTGGATGAGCATTTCAAACAAAAGCCGTGAAGCTCTTGTAGAACTTTCTGCTGTAAAAGATGCTCTCTTAGAACTGCCATCGACATCTGAACCTCTTCAACCTGAGTCACTAAGTCATGGTCATTGTCAAACCCAATAGCTTTGGCAGCAGCCCCATGGTGGGGAGGCATAGGATTATTCTGAACATTAGGGCCTATAGGAGCGAAGCTTAACTCCCTGACATCTAAAAGAGATTGCACCTTGTACTTTAAAGCTTTGAAATTTTTGATCGAGTGGCCTGGAGCGCCTGAATCAAATTCACAACGTGCATTAACATCATAACCCCTTGGGAGTTCTGCTGGTGGAGGAGCTAACTCTCGAAGTTGTACCAACTGACCGACTTGCAATTATGGAAGCAATTGAGCATACGACATCGGGATTGGATCGATCCTCCTTTCGGGATACCTTTGCGGCCTTTGTTGACCCCTTTGTCCTTGGGGCCTTTGGTTCTGTTGATAGTTTCGTGGTGGTGCATACTGTTGTTGTGGAGTAACATCAGGGGTTTGGTAATATGGAACCTGTACAATATCTTTCCCTTTATCATCAGAGGCATTGCTCACTTCTCCCTCTTTTTTCTTGATGAAATCGCTAGAGTATGGTTTCTTCCCACCACCTGAGTTGTTGTTACCATTTGCGCTAGATGCACTTGAAATAGTCCCTACTTTAATACACATTTCAACCTGTTCCCCGATGATGACCATATCCAAAAATGAATCAGAAGTACTACTGAGCATATGTTGCAAATACGGGCCTCGGAGGGTACTCATGAACAGATCTACTAGTTCCCGATCTAGGAGAGGAGGTTGAACTCTTGCGGCCAAACTGCGCCATCTCTGGGCATACTCTTTGAAAGACTCACCAGTCTTTTGAGACATACTCTGCAGCTGCGCACGGCTAGGTGCCATGGCGGTATTGTAGTGATAATGTTTTAAGAAATCATCAACAAGCTCACTCCAGTTACTAACATGAGTTTGCTCAAACTGCATGTACCACTCTAATGGAGCTTCAGCAAGACTGTCTTGAAAGAAATGCATAAGCAACGACTCATTGCTAGCATAAGCAGCCATCTTTCTGCAGTAAGATTGGAGATGAGTCTCTGGGCATGTAACCCCCTTATACTTGTTGAAATCAGGTACCTTAAACTTTGGCGGAATCACAACCCCTGGAACCAAACACATAGCAGCGGCACTGAATCCTGGTTTCTTAGAAGTCTCCATAACCTTTAAGAATTCTTCCAAAGCCTTGTACATCTTAGCATTTTCAGACAAATCAGCCGTAGAATCCTTTAGAGGGTCATCGAGATCAATGACATCATGGTGGTCATCCATAATCAGTCGTGGGTTCTCCTTAGGAATCCCCCCATGGTCATTCTTGGGTCTACCATTCTCGGATGTGGAGGCACCGTCTACCAGTTTAGTAACACTTATTCTGAGCTCTTCCTGCCCTTGGATGACAGCATGAAGAGTTTCTATGAGCTGATTCATTCGGTCACCCATGGTATCTATGTCTTTGTGGAGAGTGGCCTGGTTCTGCTCAATCTGTTCCATAATCCTCAACTTGTTGGCTCGAGTGTGATAAGGATGTAAGGAAGTCGTTTTGTAGATTCTATAATAAAAGGCAAAATCATCAGATAAGAATTCCTGCCAGAAAACCTGTAATGCATGATATGTATGATGTATGAAATGATTTTCCACTCCGGTTTTCCATGGTTCAATTACCGTCAGCAGTAATCGAGCAACACGATGACAAGAATGACCATATGAAGAAAACATCCAAAAATAAGAGAAATTCTCACATAATTGAATACGAGAAGGTTATGAGAGTATAAGATGAGCAACTCTGTTTATTGGTAACAATAATGATCAGTTCGGAGGTAGGTTACCATTCTTCTCCCATTTCCATCTCACATCGCCAAGGCCCAAATAACGTGCCTTAGTGATAGTTTCAAAATCGTGCCCGTCTGGACTGGCAACAAGTAGGTGCTCAGCAAAGGGGATCGTTCTTCCGGAATTGGAATAATTTGATAGTCCTGGAAGGTGTAACTCGTATTTGTAAGACTGAAGTAGGGTCAAAATACCTCCATGTCTTCCGATAAAAACTCTACATTGGGACTGACTAAAAAGATCCTTTATACTCTTCAAAGAAGGCCGAGAACTTGAGCGGAAAACTTGAGCAGTACAGATAAGTATAATTGTCTCCCTTGGTCCTCTTGAGAACATCACTGTTGCCAAATGTTACTGACGGAAATTATGCCAGAGCGGTATCCCGAAATGGACATGCATATGCAAGGTTAGTATATTTCATCTTTCTAACATTTCTTTCTGAGAAATAAACATGTTATGATGTAAATGCAAAGTGATCATGGGGTTACTACTTCCATGATACCAAATTCTGCTGTACTGCCTCTGCGTAGTCTGTAAGTACCAGGATCGTAGGTCAGAAACATAAACCATATAATCTTATGAACAGATTTGGGACTCAAAATAAATCTGAGAACCTCCTAGTCACCGACAGAGATCCAAAGCATATCCATTAGAACCGATAGTCACCGTCTGGGTACAGTCACTATCTGAATATGAGTAACCATCTGAACATAGTCACCATCTGTACCTGTAATAATGATCCCCTCCCCACTCACGGGTGAAGACTAGGTCAGGGTAAGATGATGGTAACTCGAAAATCACGGGCTCGCTTGAAAGTAAAATCATCGCAACACAGACGTGCATGATGAAAGTACCTCCAATTGAACCTCACCCGAGCGTGGTATATGACATGACTGCACTAATCGGACCACGTCCTATAGTCGTCATGCCCCCACTCTATTCCTAGTGTCCTAGTGCACTCTGGCCTGGGTACTGGGCCTTTTACCTCAATAGTAACACCCACCCAATCAAGAAGCAAATCCAGTACAACAGTAGTATATGGAAGACAGTAAAGTGCAATGCATATATATGCTCAAGTATATGAGTGAATAAAGTGAAAGCATAAAAATAAACACCCAAAGAAAAGAAAGCAAGAGCTAGGAGCGACTCCGGGATGGACCAACATTTGGTAGACCTATCCCCAGTGAAGTCGCCAACTAAAACAACCGGCTGAAAATCATCAAACAATAAAGTCGCCATCGAACGTCTTTTATCCCACATGTAAGGAAAGGTAGACATCGAGAAAACTTGAGAAGGGAGAAGTCACGATCTTGCAACCGAGAGATCGGGTAAGGGAGTCTGTTACGCGAGGGGAAGGTATTAGCACCCCACACGCCCGTAGTACTCTACAGTATCCATTCTTGTTATCTATCTTATAGGTGTGTTTAATCTATGCTTACTGTTTACTATACTACTGAAGGGAGAATGCATGCAAAATAAAGGGGAAAAGAATGTAGTGAAAATAAAATTGTGCTCGTTTGGGCCCTACTCCAATGCCTACGTATCTGTTTTAAGGAATCAGAGCTACCATAGTTCGGCTCATATGTTTTTGTTTGTTTGTGTTTTTTATGGACGAAGTTAATCCCGCCTTCTGCCGCAACTCGACCTTTGGAGACTTATGGGTTGACACATAAGTAAATTAATCATGTCCTTACCTGAAAAGGGTTTTTAGAGAAAGGTGCTCGAGCGCACAAAATGGTTTGAATTGGTTTGTATTTTTGTTACAGATAATTGACTACTTGACCTCAAGAGAGAGATATTAGCCACCTTTCTACTTAGCCATGAAAGGAGTCTTTGAGAAGTGAACAACACCTAGGCTTGAGATGAAGAACAATAAGACCGAGAAGAGACACGCTTATCATTTCCCATACTAAGCAAAAGCGTGATTCTCATTAGTAGCTTTAAAGTGTTTTGAATTTTGAAAAGAAAAAGAAGTTTTTGTTTTAAATGCATATGCAAAAAGGGAAAGAAAAGTCAAAGGGGACTAGCCTATTTCTACACCTAATGTTGTCATGCGTTATTAGACCTAAAGTTATAATTTCAAAGGAATTCTACCTGATGTTTGCGTGCATGAATTGCAGTAAAGCCCTACTTCTCATGATTTCTAGAAAGCGATAACGAAATGAAATAAAGTGCAAAGAAGTACAAGGATAATAGCGGAGGCTACCAAAGCGAGCAAGTCGTCAAGAACAGACGAAAGCACTGAAAAAGCAGGGAGTACGCATCGAGCAAGCTTAACCAAGAAACAAACAGAGTCAGAAACAATATCTAACTAAGATAAAGGCAAATGCGTGTCACGAATGTGGCGCATAATCAGAAGTTCCTCGCATAATGAACAAACGCGTCAAAAATAATATGGCAAAGCGGCATGAAAATACGGATGACGACTACAAAGAAAAAGAAGTGTTTTTATTAGTTTTTTATGTAAGGAAAATTCTATAAAAAAAACTAAAGAATTAATTCCTAAAAAATTCTATTATATTCTACTATTTTTTTATTGATCTTATACTTTTTTATCATAACAAAAATAGAAAAATTAAATCCTAAATCTAACAAAGGAATAGTAAAATCAGGGGTGCTAACTGGAATACAGGTGTGTAAAATAGTGAATGGAAATCTGGGCGCTAGGCACATTCTGTTTGATCCAATGAGGCCTTTTTTACGCACAAGCTACATGTATTAACAAATCTAACGAGCCTTAGGGGGGTGGTCCGAACCATGACACCATAGTCCAGTTTCTGTTTGTTTGCAAAGAAAAGTCCGTTATACCAAAAAATTGTTATTGGGCTCAAGGGAATATGAATACCAAGTCCAACGAACTTGATCCAAGCGAACCTCCAACATAAATTTGCAATGTGCTTTATTGTTCAGCCCATTAAATTTTTGATAACAAAGAAACGGAACATGAAATAAAAGAAGAACTGTGTCGTTTAGAGTGCATAGGGTTTCAAACATTATGCCCTTTCAGATTCGTGAGAACCAGATCCTCTTCTTCACAAAAACTCAACACCGATTACCATGGCTATTCCGATGCCCTCACCATCATCTCCGCTTCCACTCAACCTCACCACCCATCGTTTGTGAATCTCCGTCCAATTTCGTTCTTTCGCAATCCAAACTCTGTCGCGACTCCGCTCAATCTCTCGCCTCACTTCCATTCATCAGCTTCTTCGATGAGCGCCTCGTGCCATACGGATACGCAAAAAAGACCTAAGAGATTGAAGGTTTGATGAATTTCGATGCTTACCTTCCAGAGAGAAGTTTGGTGCTTCTTTAAAAATAACGGAGTCGACGAGAATTCGTGAATCTTCTGCAAAGAACTCAGGTACGCTTCTGTGCTTTCACTCTCTTCTCCCTCGATTCTTGCATTTTTGTTATTGATTCATATGTGGCTTTTGAGCAGTGTAGATGCATCATTTGTTGGAGACAGAAGATTGTCGATGGCAGTTGAAGATTGAAATGCGACGCGAAGATGATTAATTACTGCGTTTTGATGTTGCAGATAGGAGGGTCAAGATTGAAGATGGATGTGGTTAAAGGTTGATGATGAATTTTGAAGAGAGTCTTTGGTTATGGCGATGAAGATTGAAGAATGGAAGCAAAGGTTTAGAGAGAGGTTTTTGGGTTTGTTGGTGATTATCTCATCCAATTGAAGGATCAAGCAATCTCAGGTATCTCAATTTTTCTCCTGTTAGAATTTTTCTCGTGCATGAATCCCCGTTTTCTGTTATGATATCTTCTGTTGTGAATCCCCTTTTTTGTAGTTTGTTGGGATTTCTGGTTATATGCTGATGGATACTGTTGGAGGTGGCTATATACTATTTTATGCTGGAGAGGAAGTTAGTTACAAGAGGTTCGGGAATTCTGTTTTTGGTTAGCAGTTAGGGAAGTTGGCTAAAAGTTTTGGGAATTCTGTTTTTGGTTAGCAGTTTCTGTTAGGAGTTTGTTAGAAGCGGTTAAGGAATGTGTTTGGCAGTTGGTTCAATTTTGTTAGTTTGGATCTACTATTTCTGTTAAACAGTTAGAAGGGTATAGGTTAGTTGGACTATTAGTTAGTTTGTTAGTTTTGAAAGCCCGTGTAATTTCTGTTTCATAGGGGTTTGTTAGGAAGTTAGAAATTCAGTTACAGTTGGTTATGGAGCTAGGAAACTTAGTTGGAGTTGGTTAGAGGTTAATTGAGGTCATTGTAGGTTAAAGGCTTTACACAGTTCATTACTCTTGTTTCAGTTAGTGTTTAGTCAAAGGAGCCTTCTTCATCAAGCCAAATATCAACTAAGAAATCTACCATCTCAGGCAATGGTATGCACTCCGCAAAAGATTCTCCAGTAGAAAGCAGATCTTCATATGATGTCGACCAGCTAATGATTGATCCTTAGGCGTTCTTGGGGAATTCTGAGACTTGTTGCTGACCCACTCTTTTCTATTCTCGTGCCAAACATTTGCGGTGTGATTGACAAAAGTGGAAGTTTGTTTTAAATTTTGCTTTACATTGGAATGAAAATATCTATAGGTGTTTTCGCTTGATCTTTTAACTTCAATTGCAGATTTAGAATGCTTCAAAGTTTGTTTCCTATTGGAATGTGTAGTTTCAACACAAACCTCCATTGCATCCAACAATAGTTCTAGAATGAATACTTATAATTATATCCTTCTAAAGATTAGAATTACCTCTCCAAGCTTCGTTACAGTTATTGTCGATTGAATGTCACAGGATTTGAAAAGTACGAATGCTTGTTAATCGTTGCAGATGTTTGACCCACTAGATGAATCGACGGAGAAACCGAAGAAAATCACTATTACAAAAAATGGGTTTTGGTCTAAACAAGCATTCACCATAAGAAACAGCAAAAGGTGCAATCTTTTTTCACTTCTGTGGGCGTGTAGCAACTTGCAAGATAAGTTGTCTATAAAAAAGTGCTTTTTTGAATATTCGGTTTTTTTGGATTTTGGATAATTGAAGGGTTGTCTTGGATGGTTTTGTGTGCAGGGCTGCCTTGGTACAACAAGCTATTGGTGTCAACTGCTCGAATCAAGAGGGTAAAAATATGAATTCATAATGGAGCATGGTCATGGTTGCTGTGATACGGTGGGAATAGAACTGACTGTTTTTGGAATGCTGGTTCGCGTTTGCGTTTGTTTTCGCAAAATGTCGCGGTAAGCAAGAGTCGCCACCGTCTTTTATTTTATCCAACAAGGAAAGGAAAAAAGTACAGAAAAATTCCTTTTTTCGAGATGTTTCTCGGGTTCGGGAGGTAGATTATAGAAAGGTGTTGTACCCCAAAATTTGCCCTCCCATATTCTTCAAAGTTTTGATAAGCATCATCTTAATTTGCTCAAGTCTACTCAAGGACTACACAGTCAAACATCCTCCTAAGCCAGTCAAATTAGGGTTTTGGTTCTTGCAAGGAAGTTGAGGTTTTCAAGGGCTCAATCAAGTCACATATGCCTATACACATTGTCAAGCATCTACATGCCAAGTTTCAAGGCTCACAAGGTCAAGTTGCACAGTCAAAAACCCTAATTGCTTCACAATCAACTGTAGGGGTAAAATGGTCATTTGGCAGTCAAAAGTCAAAAATTTTGGTCAACATATTATTTTGAAGCCACAATCATCATTTGATCAAGTCTTGATCATGATTCTACAAGAATGGCTCAAAAATCATCAAGATGCAAAAGTTTCCATTTTTGGATAATTGAAAAGTCAACTGTAACTTGACCAAAGCATAACTTTTTCATGGTTCATCAGAAAAATCCCATCCAATGCTCATTTTGAAGGGGAGGACATTTCCTACAACTCATCTTCACATTCCAAGTCCAAGAAATGCTCTCACAAAAAGTTACCAATTTCAACATTATAGGTCATTTTCAAAAGTCAACAAAAAGGCATTTTAAGTCAAAGACCATAACTTGATATTGGTAAATTCAAATGACATGGGACCAAAGGAATTGGTTAGAGGACTGCAAGACCTTTCCAAAATGTCCAAGAACATGTTCATATGATCAAAATTGAGCAAGATATGCATTGGAGAAGTTGGGAAATTTTTGTGAAATGGCAAAAGTCAACTATCCTTGAAACTTCAATTTTTGACAAAAGGGCCCACTTTTTCCCACTTGATTCATCCTTGTCATGCCACCCACGTGTCCCATGATTAAATTCAGGATTAAACATTTATTTTTTCTATTTTTATTTAATTTTATTGATTTAATTCATTTTAAATCCATAAAATTCAAATAAAAATCAAAAAAATTAATTAAGGGATATCTTGTGGCTTGAATGACTTTGATACATCATAATCCACCTACCAAATTCGTGTAAGGTCCATTTTAAGCATACAATTCAAATTTGGACAAAAAAAGGCAAGTTTCTTCAATGGTGGTTATGGAAATCTCAAAACATAATTGCATTGGTTAAGAGCTCATAATAGTGACTGATTCTCATTCAAGGATACATATGCAAGCCTCCCATACAGCAGACACGACTTAGAAACCTCTGAGACGAAAGAACCAAATTCAAAAAACTTGAAGAAAAGTCACAAACTGAAATCAATCTTCCAGTGCAATTCAGACACTTTCTTTGATCCAAACACATTCCCAGCATTGCCAGGAACGATTTGCAGTCATAAACCAACCCCAACACTCAAGGAATCATCCACTACCATCGTACGGTTTGCACATGTTTTTTGAATTACATATCATTATTCATGCGCGTTTGATGTGTTTTGTGGCTTGTTTCATGTTCATAGAACTCACAGGAAGCTAGTGGTAGGGTTCAATTGCTCTGAGAGCCCCTGAAACGCAAAACGCCATAGTTAAGTTCTAGGGTTTCAAAGCCTTTGAATTGGGGTTTTTCACATAGTGTAAAATTAGACCTCAAGACATATATGGTCAAACTCGTCAGGACAAGACGAATCCATTGATACCATCGCGCCTTTTTTATGTTATCCCTAACTCTATTCGCTATTTTCTGTCGTTGTAGTTAGTGGGGGTTAAAAACCCCGCTATCTTGTTTCTATTTTGCAGATAAAACGAAGACGATGATGAGGTGTCCATGCCTGGTTGGTACATTCAAATAGGCGCGCGCTTTTTCTTTGATCCAGCATATAATGCGTTCTTTTTATATAATATTTAGTTCCCATTATGCTTACAAACGCGCATGAGTGGCCTAGTGGTACAGGTGTTGGCTGTGAATCTCTGGGGCCTGGGTTTGATTCCCAGGTCCCCCAAATGCTTATTTCCATTTTTTCTCACATACTTGTGTGCAGGCAACGTGAAGCAACTCACCATAAACCTCATATCCAACGCGCCAAGTGTCCCTCAGAAGCAGATCCAAAGGCCAAGAGAGGGAGCACACCATACTCCTGGTCAGCCAGCGCCCCACTCAATCCAGAAAGTCAACGAGCTTTGTGCAAATGGGCCTCCCAATTCCATATACACCCTCCAATCTGACCCAAAACCCCCCTTGGGTTTGCAATTTTTATTTTGTCATTTTTATATTTTGTTTGTCTTATTTTATTTTTTCCCTTTTATTAACTATTAACATAATTAATATTTTTATAAAAAAATCAAAAAGAATTAATATTATTATTATCATTAATTTTATTTTATTTTTGTAAATAAATATTAATAAATTGAATTAGCTTTAATTAGATAACTTTAACTTTTTTAAATAACTAAAATAAATTTAGAATTATGTTTTTATTAACTTTTAATTTTATTTCCTTTTATTTTATTTCATTAAAAAGCATAAAGATACAAAAACTTTTTTTAATAAATTAATTAATTAGTTTAATCATTATTTTTAATTTCATTTAATCACAAAAAAGACAAAAATTCCATTCTTTTCTTAAAAGGGTCAACACCCTTAGAACGTTCCTGATTAATTTTTTCGCGCGTATTTTTTATATTTTGATTATTATGTAACTGCTTCAAGAATGTAATAGTAATTAGGTTTATTGCTTTCTTTACTTTCCGCACTTTATCAAAACGGGTCTTTGTTTTTTTGGCGATGTATAGACCCGCGCCTTGTAATAGCGTAGCTTTACATTCCCGCACTTTAATTTTCCGCACTCCTAACTGTTAACAATGCATGAAAGAATGTATGACAAATAAAATTAATCTGTAGCTCACAAATAACATGTACCAGATAAACATAACATGAAAACAACACACAAGCACATGCCACTCTTAGGGTACGCTTCACTCGTTGCCTCGAAACGTGGTCATCAAGTATAGGACGTCTTAAAAGTCACCCTTTGTCTAAAGATCCAGTTGCCTCGAAATGGTTGCCTCGGATAAAAGGATCTAGGACATTAGGGTTACTTCTAAGGTGTCCTACCATTGCTTCGGTGACCACATTGTCCCTTAATCGAATTGACCCGAATACCTCCAACAATGGTGCTACCTACCTCTCAATGGTGGGATAGCACTATCTAAAGGACTCTTACACAACCCAATTCCTTATAGTAGGTAGATTTCTCTTAAGTACTTGCTCTTTTCAAAACAAACAAAAATACTTTTCGCACCTACACTTTCAAAAGGTTTTCAAACAAATTTTTCAAACACTCTTGAGGACAGATACAAGAATTACTTAGAAATTTTTCAAACGAAACTTTTTTTCAAAACCCACACACACTTGAAAAGCAAACATATTTTGAAAACATAAGAGCAAGTACCTAAGAGCCCGTGGATAACCACGGATAGAAAGGGTGCTAACACCTTCCCTTTCTATAAATCTACCTCCCGAACCGAGAGACATCTCGAATAAGGAATTTTGCTGTGCTTTTGTCCTTTCCATGTTAGAGAACATAAAAGACGGTGGCGACTCTTGCTTACCGCGACATTTCGCGAAACCAGCTAAAAAACAGTCAGTTCTATTTCCACCGATTACAAAAGGTAAGGTGTTAGCATCCTTTCTATCCGTGGTTATCCACGGGCTCTTAGGTACTTGCTCATTGTGTTTTCAAAATTGCTTTTCTTTGTGTTTGTGGGTTTGAAAAGAGTTTTTGTTTGAAAGAAGTGTAAGTGCGAAAAGTTTTATTTTGTTTTAAAAGGAGAAAGTACTTAAGAACCATCTACCTACTCGAAAAGGGAATTAAACTGTGCTAATGTCCTTTAGACAATGCTAGCCCACTATTGATGAGTAGGTAGCATCGTCGTTGGAGTTTTAAGGGTCAATTCGATTAAGGGACGTGTGGTCACTAAAGCAACGTTAGGACGCCTTAGCGGTAACCCTAATGTCTTAGATCATTTTATCCGAGGCAACCGTTTTGAGGCAACTTATGATCTTTGGACAAGAGGGCGACCTCTAAAACTCCCTATACTCAATGACCACGTTCGAAGGCAACCAAATGAGGTGTACCCTAAGAGTGCGCATGTGCGAGTGTGTTAGTTCGGTTAATTTTATCTTTGTACATGTCATGGGTGAGCTATGTTGATTTTAAGTTCATACGTTGGATCTTGCCATGCATTCCCTATTTATTAAACATCTAACAATTAATAGTTGCGGAATTTAAATTGCGGAAATTAAATCTAAACTATTACAAGACGTCGGGTATTTACATCGCCAAAAGAAACCCTTTAATTTAAATTGCGGAAAGTAAATAACGCGATAAAATGAAGTCCTAATTAAAAGCTATTACATTCCGGAAGCAATTACAATAATAAGACAAAATTGATCGCGTGCGAGAAAATTAAATCGGCGTATTTTTTAGGGTTTTGACCCTTTTTTATTAAAGAAAAGATTTTTGTTTATTTTTGAATTAAATGGAATTAAATTAAGTGAACAATTGAATTAAAATAAATAATGAAAATATTTTGGGATTTTTGATTATTTAAAGAAATAAATTAAATTAATTAAAAGTTAGTAAAAAACCTAATTCTACATTAATTTTTAATTATTGCAAAAATGTTAAAAGTTAAACCTAATTAATGCTAAATTGATTAAGTTGATTTATTTACAAAAATAAAATGATGACATTAATTTTAATAAATAAAATATAATATTTTTTTCTTGTTTTTGATTTTATTAAGAAAAATAACTTGATTGGCTAATTAAACAATAAAAATAATAATCAAAAATAAAATAAATAAAATGAAAATATAAAAGGGAAAAGAAATAACCCAAGGGGGTATGGGCCCAAATTGGTGGTGAGAAGAGCAAATTCCAAGCCCAATAGTTGCCAGCCTGCATGACTTTCCATGGTTCCACGTGCATTGGTTGACTAGGTCTCACGATGGGCCTCCAATATGGGCCATCAGATTTGGCCTGGAGGCCATCTGGCAGGCGTTTGATGAAGGTGCATGATGCATAGCAAAGCGTGAGACGCACTGGAATGCCTGAAAGAAAATAGCAACAAATATATTGGGGGACCTGGGATTCGAACCCAGGTCCCATAGGACTTTCCACTAACGCCTCCACCAACTGAGCTATGATGTTTTATTGTTAATGAAATAAGCACTGATTATTATATGTGATAAACAAGTAATATGTTGGAAAAATAAAAAAATATGGCGCGCTATTCAAACAAACCAATCCGGCCACGCCACACCATTGTCCCTGTCATTGGGACCGTGGCTAAAGGTTTTTCCACCTATACCAACTGACACCCGTCCGTGGCTATATGCTGTGCCATCTCCAAAATCCACCATGAGTCACAAAAATGAAATCTAGAGGCATGGTTTTACTCTCCTCTTCATCCCGGTTCTAATCATGGTCCTTTTATTGGCCAATTCTTCCTGCATTGAAAACCCCTGAAAAAACCCTAGAAAAATCTACAATGGCATTTCGCGATATATATAGCATAATAATGAAATTGGCTAATACAGAATGTTCACAAATGATGTGAGGAATCCAAATATGTCATTGTTTCTGAGAATGAATGCAAGAATAGAGCTTTAGGAATCCATGGACATGGCGGATTCTAGGGACACTTACAGGGCTTTTGGAGGCAGGAGAACGCGTGATTGTGATTGGTTCTGCTTCAGAGAAGTGCAAGGAAGTGATTGGAATCCTTATTTGGTCCTGAAAGTGCCTCTAAGAACAAATTCGATCCCCAACTCTTTTGCAATTTTCTCAAGTTTTGTATTGTCAATTCTGCAGCCTTCTGGTCGTGTTCTTGTGTGTGTCTAGCTTGTGTGAGTATATTAGAAGCAATTAGGTTAAAAATTGGGCCTTGAATCCTTGTGAATTGATGACTTTGGATATGATATGATTCCTCCATTAAAGGCCTTCAAATTCTTTCCAAATCCAAGATTTTGTGCATGATATGGCTTGGCACGAATTTGATTGTGTTCATGATGTTAATTGGAAGCTGTATCAATCAAAAAGATCACAAGTTATTAATATTGAGATTTTATTTTGATTTAAATTGATTAAAAATGAATTAAATCAATAAAAATTAAATAAAAATAGAAAAATTAATAATTGGTCATGAAATTGAAGATAGGACACGTGTGTGGTGTTACAAGATCAAATCAAGTGGAAAAAAGTGGGCCCTTTTGTCAAAAATTGGAGTTTTGGGGATAGTTGACTTTTGGCAATTTTGGAAAAATGCCCAACTTCAACAATGCATAACTTCTTCAATTTTAAAATTTTGGAGGTGTTCTCAGACTTTTTAGAAACCTTGAGATGTCCTCTAACCAAAACTTTTAGTATCATCTCATTTTGATATTCCATGCTCAAGTTATAAGCTTTGGAAAAAAATGTGTTTTTGTTGACTTTCAAAAATGACCTATAATGTCCAAATTTGTAACTTTTTGTGAGTGCATTTCTTGATCTTGGGGTGTGAAGATGGATTGTAGGAAATTACATCCTATTAAAAATGAGCTTTGGATGAGTCATTTATCATAAAGTATGAGAAAGTTATGCTTGGTCAAAGGTGAGTTGACTTTTCCTACAAAACCCTAATTTAGCAACTTTTGAATCTTGATGAATCTTGAGCAATACTTGATGAATCATGATCAAACCTTGATAAAATGATGAATTATCCTTCAAAATTAGAATGTTGACAAAAAATATTGAGGTTTGACTATTTGTAGGTCATAGTTGACTTTTGCCCTAGCACAGTCGATTTTTGGGCCTCTTGAGCAATTGTCTGACCAAACTTTCTCGGCAAGGCTTGAAATTTGACATGGATGAACTTGAGAACATATTAGGACATTGGGGAGCATTTGAGTCCATTTGGATGTAAGGACCTTGATGCAACACAAAACTCTAATTTTGAATTGACTGCCTTAGGAGGTGATTTGACTGTCTAACTCTTGAGCTAACTTGAGTCACTTGGAGATTATTCTTGACATGTCTTGAGAAATATGGGAGGGCAAATTTTGGGGTACAACAGTTTCCCCTGTTAAATTTTCTTAAACCTGAGGATATAGATTGGCTTCCGAGCCTTTCGTGATCCGAAGGTGGAAGATAATTGAACACTAGAGTGCCCGGAAATTTGCACTCGCATGATGTAGTATCAACATTGTGATGTCGGGAATGGGCTTACAGATGCCATTTGGAGATTGTTGGTAGGAGGATGGGCTTACAGATTCCATCTGCAAGAGTGTCGATTGCATAAGAGATTCCTTAGCGAGAACTTGCATACGTGTTATTGTAGAAGATTCCGCTGGGGAAGCCTAACTTTTGTTGAGATTTAGGAACTTGCCTGTACTTCAGCTGAGAGAATGCCTCGGCTGAGTCTTAAGAACCTGTCCATAATTCAATTGGGGGGAAAACATCTTCATCAAGATATAGGAACTGTCTAGTCTTCAACGTAGTATACCGTTGAGATTGTAGAACTCGTCCACACTTTGACGGAGGAAAACATCAAGATCTAGGAATTGACTAGCATTCAACATAGTATACCGTTGAGGTTATAGTACTCGTCCACACTATGACATAGGGAAACATCTTCATCAAGATCTAGGAACTGTCTGGTCTTCAACGTAGTATACCGTTGAAATTAGAGAACTCGTCCACACTATGACGGAGGAAAGCATCAAGATCTAGGAACTGACTAGTGCTCAATGTATTATACCATTGAGGTTATAGCACTCGTCCACACTATGACATAGGGAAACATCTTCATCAAGATCTAGGAACTGTCTGGTCTTTAATGTAGTATACTATCAACATTAGAGAACTCGTCCACACTATAACAAAGGAAAACATCAAGATATAGGAACTGACTAGTGCTCAACGTAGTATACCGTTGAGGTTATAGCACTCGTTCACACTATGACATAGGGAAACATCTCCATCAAGATCTAGGAACTATCTGGTCTTCAACGTAGTATACCGTCGAAATTAGAGAACTCGTCCACACTATGACGGAGGAAAACATCAAGATCTAGGAACTGACTAGTGCTCAACGTAGTATACCGTTGAGGTTATAGCACTCGTCCACACTATGATGTAGGGAAACATCTTCATCAAGATCCAGGAACTGTCTGGTCTTCAACGTAGTATACCGTCGAAATTAGAGAACTCGTCCACACTATGATGGAGGAAAACATCAAGATCTAGGAACTGACTAGTACTCAACGTAGTATACCGTTTAGGTTATAGCACTCGTCCACACTATAACGTAGGGAAACATATTCATCAAGATCTAGGAACTGTCTGGTCTTCAACGTAGTATACCGTCGAAATTAGAGAACTCGTCCACACTATGACGGAGGAAAACATCAAGATCTAGGAACTGACTAGTGCTCAACATAGTAAACCGTTGAGGTTATAGCACTCGTCCACACTATGACGTAGGGAAACATCTTCATCAAGATCTAGGAACTGTCTGGTCTTCAACGTAGTATACCGTCGAAATTAGAGAACTCGTCCACACTATGACGGAGGAAAACATCAAGATCTAGGAACTGACTAGTGCTCAACGTAGTATACCATTGAGGTTATAGCACTCGTCCATACTATGACGTAAGGAAACATCTTCATCAAGATCTAGGAACTGTCTGGTCTTCAACGTAGTATACCGTTGAAATTAGAGAACTCGTACACACTATGACGGAGGAAAACATCAAGATCTAGGAACTAACTAGTGCTCAACGTAGCATACCGTTGAGGTTATAGCACTCGTCCACACTTTGACATAGGGAAACTGTCGAGATTGAGAACCTTATCTGAAATTCAACCGAGGATAATTCAATTGAGATTTAAGAACCGGTCAGGTCTTCGACGTAACTGAGAACTTTAACTGTATCTTTCCTGAAAGGTAAAGGTCAGTCATATGCAATGCATGATATGGATCAGGCAATGATGTTCTCAAAATAAATGAGATTGTATTCGTATGATGCGTATATGCATGTATCATGATGTATGAAAATGTGATGTTTTAGCTGGGGAAAATAAATCCCGGAGCTGCTGGAGAATATAGTTGAGTTCTTCGTTTCCGCTGGGGATGATGAATGAAGATGATTGTGAGAATAAACCTGCAGGAGAAAAGAACTCCGTTGGGGAATAAACTGATGAAGAGATTACTCCGCGGGGAATTACTCTGTGGGGGAGAGATGTTCTGCTGAGGATTTTGACGATAAACTCTGCTGGGGATTTCAACGATAAACTCCGCTGGGGATGGATTACCGTTGCTGGTGATATTGAATCTGTTGAGGATTGAATTCCTGCTTGTGAAAGGAAAGAACTTCACTGGGGGATGATCTTTCAGTTGTGACTTGCTGGGGATAACCCTGTTAGACTCTTGTGGGGATAAACCTCTGAATTCTGCTAGGAATGATCCTTTGAACTTGGTTGGGGAGATTTATTTCTATACTCCGCTGGGGATAAACTTCCAGAGTCTACTGAGGATGATGATTAAACTCCGTTGGGGAAGCTTTTCAGACTGCACTGGGGAATATTGACTCCACTGGGGTATCTTGTATTCTGCCGGGGAATATTTTTATACTCCGTTGAGGAATATTAAGACTGTCGGGGATGCTCTTATACTTACTGGGGAATATCTTATACTCCGCTGGGGAATATTAAGACCTTCTGGGGATACCAAGCCTTTTTAGGGCTGATGGTAGACTAACTCTGCTTGGGGAGAGTATTGCTGATTCGTCCCTAGTTGCAAGTCTCAGCTGAGAGAGCTATCATTACTGTCTTACTCTGCGGGGAGTGAAGGTATCTTGTTCATATTATTCAGCTGAGTCTACCTTGGTACCTGGTGGACAGAGCAACTGTACAGTTCGGACAATTCTTATTGCCCCTACTTCTGATATTACCAGTAATTCATCTTTCGTTTCGCATGCAGATATTTATGAGCAGCAATTAGTGTCAAATGCATATATCAAAAATGAACCTTGGACGTTCTTTTCAAAACAAAACAGATAAAGGAAAAACAGTTTGAAATTTGTTTGAAAATGAATTGTATTGATTTTGAAGTTTGGCCTGTAAATAGGCGTTTTTTATATAAGAGGCTGACGTCCTAGTAAGAGAACGCCGCCGAACAAATAGAATTTATACAATTTGTAAAAAGAAAACATAACAGCTATGTGAATAATCCCACTGGGTTCCAACTCTGCTATTTCCTTTATGTCTTCGAGCATCTCATCACTTTGCTACTGGTTGAAGGTAGATCAGATTGATTAGTTCCGTCTGAGCTTGATAGTCGATACCAGAGTCCGGATGTAAGGTAATCCAATGAGACACAGTGTTACGCTTTAATCCCTAACTTTTGCCTGGACCGCCCTTTCGGGTTTTCAGTCCACCGGGATACCCTTTTTTGCCCAAGCCGCCTTTTCAGGTTTTCGACTTGCCGGGTGTACAAATTTTTTCATTTTCATCCCTTATTTTTGCCCGAACCCTTTTGGTTCGTCGGGAAGCCCTTATTTTTGCCTAGGCCAGTCAACCTAGCGGGTCTTTGATTATGCATAGTATCTTTTCACTATGTCTGCATTGACGGGGTGAGGAAGGTCGTCACCATCCATGGTGGTTAGAATCATAGCTCCTCCTGAGAAGACGTTCTTAACCACAAATGGCCCCTCGTAAGTAGGGGTCCATTTTCCCCTGGGATCACCTTGAGGTAGAATGATGCGCTTGATTACCAGGTCCCTAACTTGATACTCTTGTCGTCTGACTTTCTTGTTAAATGCCTTGACCATCCGTTTTTGGTACGTCTGACCATGACAAATAACAGTAAGTCTCTTCTCGTCGATTAGGTTTAACTGATCAAGGCAGGTCTGAATCCAGTCATCTTCACTTAAACCTGCATCTTTCATGATCCGAAGAGAGGGTATTTGAACTTCGATAGGAAAGACTGCCTCCATGCCATATACCAAGGAGTAGGGTGTTGCCCCTGTTGACGTCCGTGTTGAG
The DNA here is from genome assembly GCA_948472305.1 of Vicia faba. NCBI lineage: Eukaryota > Viridiplantae > Streptophyta > Magnoliopsida > Fabales > Fabaceae > Vicia > Vicia faba. The sequence goes on along the minus strand of OX451738.1, from coordinate 311,733,823 downwards.
GTACGGTACATATGAAGAGCAAATGGTAACATCTCATGCCAATCTTTGTATGTCACTGTCATCTTCTGCACGATCTTCTTAATGTTCTTATTAGACGCTTCGACAGCCCCATTCATCTTCGGCCGGTAGGGAGAAGAGTTGTGATGTTGTATCTTGAACTGCTTGCAGAGCTCAGTGATCATCTTATTGTTAAGATTGGTACCATTGTACGTAATGATCCTCTCTGGTACACCGTATCGACAAATCATATTGTGCCGAATGAATTGTGCCACGATGTTCTTGGTTACGGTAGCAAAGGAAGCCGCTTCAACCCACTTCGTAAAGTAATCAATTGCTACCAGGATGAAACAATGCCCGTTGGATACTGTAGGTCTGATCTCGCCGATCATATCAATGCCCCACATTACAAAAGGCCAAGGTGCCGTCAAGATGTTCAGAGGAACTGGAGGTATGTGCACCTTATCAGCATAGACCTGACACTTGTGACATGTCTGGGAATGCTGATAACAGTCGACTTCCATTGTGGACCAATAATATCATGCCCAAAGGATTTTCTTTTCCATGGTGTGTCCACTGGAGTGAGTTCCGAAAGTACCTTCATGTAACTCTGCCATGATCTTTTCTGCTTCAGTCTTATCCACACAACGCAGTAAGGTCGAATCATGATTACGCTTGTAAAGGATGTCATTGCTGATGAAGAACTTCGCTGCGAACCTCCTCAGAAACTTCTTGTCATTAACAGATGCACCCTCGGGGTACTCCTGAGCTTCAAGATACCTCTTCACATCATGATACCAGGGCTTTTCTGTTACCTCTTCAGTCTCAATATCACAGCAATGTGCAGGTTTGTCCAATCTTTCAATGATAATCCGGGGAGCTTCGTTGTCCCAATTGACTTTGAACATAGAAGACATCGTAGCTAACGCGTCCGCCAACTAACTCTCCTCTCTAGGGAAGTGTTCAAAGGTTATCTCCTTGAAATGGGGAAGAAATGTCAACACATACTCCTTATAAGGGATAAGATTTGGGTGTTTCGTATCCCACTCTCCTTTGATCTGACTGATCACGAGAGCGGAATCTCCGAAGACACTGAAGAACTTAATCCTTAGGTCAATTGCTGCTCGAAGACCCATGATGCACGCTTCATACTCCGCCATGTTGTTGGTGCAGATGAAACATAGTCGGGCGGTAAACGGAGTATGAGAGCCTTTAGGAGATATGATCATGGCGCCAATGCCATTACCCAAAGCGTTTGAAGCTCCATCAAAGTACATAGACCATCGGGATCCTTCCTCAGGTCCTTCATTCGGTCCAGGTGTCTCACAATCAGTAACCAACATGATATTCTCGTCCGGGAATTCAAAGTTCATAGACTGGTAATCATCCACTGCCTGATGTGCCAAATGGTCTGCCAAGACACTTCCCTTGATTGCCTTTTGGGTCGTATATTGGATGTCATACTCAGTCAAGATCATCTGCCATCTCGCTATTCTTTCAGACAAGGCAGGCTTTTCGAAGATATACTTGATGGGATCCATCTTTGATATCAACAGAGTAGTGTGAGTCAGCATATACTGTCTCAGCCGGTGAGTAACCCATGCCAAAGCGCAACAAGTTTTCTCGAGCAGAGTCGCCAGTTCTGTGATACGGTGGGACAAGAACTGACTATTTTTTAGAATGCTGGTTCTCGTTTTGCATTTGTTTTCGCAAAATGTCGCGGTAAGCAAGAGGCGCCACCGTCTTTTATTTTATCCAACAAGGAAAGGAAAAAAGCACAGAAAAATTCCTTTTTCGAGATGTTTCTCGGGTTCGGGAGGTAGATTATAGAAAGGGAAGGTGTTAGCACCCTTTCTATCTGTGGTTATCCACGGGCTCTTAGGTACTTGCTCATTGTGTTTTCAAAATTTGCTTTTCTTTGTGTTTGTGGGTTTGAAAAGAGTTTTTGTTTTGAAGAGAGTGTAGAAGATGACAGTGACATACAAAGATTGGCATGAGATGTTACCATTTGCTCTTCATGGGTACCGTACCTTAACACAGACGTCAACAGGGGCAACACCCTACTCCTTGGTATATGGCATGGAGGCAGTCTTGCCTATCGAAGTTCAAATACCCTCTCTTCGGATCATGAAAGATGCAGGTTTAAGTGAAGATGACTGGATTCAGACTCGACTTGATCAGTTAAACCTAATCGACGAGAAGAGACTTACTGCTATTTGTCATGGCCAGACGTACCAAAAACGGATGGTCAAGGCATTTAACAAGAAAGTCAGACGACAAGAGTATCAAGTTAGGGACCTGGTAATTAAGCGTATCATTCTACCTCAAGGTGATCCCAGGGGAAAATGGACCCCTACTTACGAGGGGCCATTTATGGTTAAGAACATCTTCTCAGGAGGAGCTATGATTCTAACCACCATGGATGGTGACGACCTTCCTCACCCCGTCAATGCAGACTTAGTGAAAAGATACTACGCATAATCAAAGACCCGCTAGGTTGACTGGCCTAGGCAAAAATAAGGGCTTCCCGGCGAACCAAAAGGGTTCGGGCAAAAATAAGGGATGAAAATGAAAAAATATGTACACCCGGCAAGTCGAAAACCTGAAAAGGCGGCTTGGGCAAAAAAGGGTATCCCGGTGGACTGAAAACTCGAAAGGGCGGTCCAGGAAAAAATTAGGGATTAAAGCGTAACACTATGTCTCATTGGATTACCTTGCATCTGGACTCCGATATCGACTATCAAGCTCAGACGACACTAATCAATCTGATCTACCTTTAACCAGTAGTAAAGTGATGAGATGCTCGAATACATAAAGGCAATAGCAGAGTTGGAACCCAGTGGGATTATTCACATATCTATTCTGTTTTCTTTTTACAAATTGTATAAATTCTATTTGTTCGGTGCCGTTCTCTTACTAGGACGTCAGACTCTTGTACAAAAAATGCCTATTTACAGGCCAAACTTCAAAATCAATACAATTCATTTTCAAACAAATTTTAAACTGTTTTTCCTTTATCTGTTTTGTTTTGCAAAGAACGTCCAAGGTTCAGTTTTGATATATGCATTTGACACTAATTGTTGCTCATAAATATCTGCATGTGAAACGAAAGATGAATTATTGGTAATATCAGAAGCAGGGGCAATAAGAATTGTCCGAACTGTACAGTTGCTCTGTCCACCAGGTACCAAGGTAGACTCAGCTGAAGAATACGAACAAGATACCTTCACTCCCCGCAGAGTAAGACAGTAATGATAGCTCTCTCATCTGAGACATGCAACTAGGGACGAATCAACAATACTCTCCCCAAGCAGATTTAGTCTACCATCAGCCCTAAAAAGGCTTGGTATCCCCAGAAGGTCTTAATATTCCCCAGCAGAGTCGCCAGTTCTGTGATACGGTGGGAATAGAACTGACTGTTTTTGGAATGCTGGTTCGCGTTTGCGTTTGTTTTTGCAAAATGTCGCGGTAAGCAAGAGTCGCCACCGTCTTTTATTTTATCCAACAAGGAAAGGAAAAAAGCACAAAAAAATTCCTTTTTTCGAGATGTTTCTCGGGTTCGGGAGGTAGATTATAGAAAGGGAAGGTGTTAGCACCCTTTCTATCCGTGGTTATCCACGGGCTCTTAGGTACTTGCTCATTGTGTTTTCAAAATTGCTTTTCTTTGTGTTTGTGGGTTTGAAAAGAGTTTTTGTTTGAAAGGAGTGTAAGTGCGAAAAGTTTTGTTTTGTTTTAAAAGGAGCAAGTACTTAAGAACCATCTACCTACTCGAAAAGGGAATTAAACTGTGCTAATGTCCTTTAGACAATGCTAGCCCACTATTGATGAGTGGGTAGCATTGTCGTTGGAGTTTTAAGGGTCAATTCGATTAAGGGACGTGTGCTCACTAAAGCAACGTTAGGACGCCTTAGCGGTAACCCTAATGTCTTAGATCATTTTATCCGAGGCAACCGTTTCGAGACAACTTATGATCTTTGGACAAGAGGGCGACCTCTAAAACTTCCTATACTCAATGACCACGTTCGAAGGCAACCAAGTGAGGTGTACCCTAAGAGTGCGCATGTGCGAGTGTATTAGTTCGGTTAATTTTATCTTTGTACATGTCATGGGTGAGCTATGTTGATTTTAAGTTCATACATTGGATCTTGTCATGCATTCCCTATTTATTAAACATCTAACAATTAATAGTTGCGAAATTTAAATTGCGGAAATTCAATCTAAACTATTACAAGGCGTCAGGTATTTACATCGCCAAAAGTAACCCTTTAATTTAAATTGCGGAAAGTAAATAACGCGATAAAATGAAGTCCTAATTAAAAGCTATTACATTCCGGAAGCAATTACAATAATAAGACAAAATTGATCGCGTGCGAGAAAATTAAATCGGCGTATTTTTTAGGGTTTTGACCCTTTTTTATTAAAGAAAAGATTTTTGTTTATTTTTGAATTAAATGGAATTAAATTAAGTGAACAATTAAATTAAATTAAATAATGAAAATATTTTTGGATTTTTGAGTATTTAAAGAAATAAAATAAATTAATTAAAAGTTAGTAAAAAACCTAATTCTACATTAATTTTTAATTATTGCAAAAATGTTAAAAGTTAAACCTAATTAATGCTAAATTGATTAAGTTTATTTATTTACAAAAATAAAATGATGACATTAATTTTAATAAATAAAATATAATATTTTTTCCGTGTTTTTGATTTTATTAAAAAAAATAACTTGATTGGTTAATTAAACAATAAAAATAATAATAAAAAATAAAATAAATAGAATGAAAATATAAAAGGGAAAAGAAATAACCCAATGGGGTATGGGCCCAAATTGGTGGTGAGAAGAGCAAATTTCAAGCCCAATAGTTGCCAGCCTGCATGACTTTCCATGGTTCCACGTGCATTGGTTGACTAGGTCTCACGATGGTCCTCCAATATGGGCCATCAGATTTGGCCTGGAGGCCATCTGGCAGCGTTTGATGAAGGTGCATGATGCATAGCAAAGTGTGAGACGCACTGGAATGCCTGAAAGAAAATAGCAACAAATATATTGGGGGACCTGGGATTCGAACCCAGGTCCCATAGGACTTTCCACTAACGCCTCCACCAACTGAGCTATGATGTTTTATTGTTAATGAAATAAGCACTGATTATTATATGTGATAAACAAGTAATATGCTGGAAAAATAAAAAATATGGCGCGCTATTCAAACAAACCAATCCGGCCACACCACACCATCGTCCCTATCGTTGGGACCGTGGCTAAAGATTTTTCCACCTATACCAACGGACACCCGTCCGTGGCTATATGCTGTGCCATCTCCAAAATCCACCATGAGTCACAAAAATGCAATCTAGAGGCATGGTTTTACTCGCCTCTTCATCCCGGTTCTAATCATGGTCCTTTTATTGGCCAATTCTTCCTGCAATGAAAACCTCTGAAAAACCCCTAGAAAAATATACAATGGCATTTCACGATATATAGCATAATAATGAAATTGGCTAATACAGAAAGTTCACAAATGATGCGAGGAATCCAAATATGTCATCGTTTATGAGAATGAATGCAAGAATAGAGCTTTAGGAATCCATGGACATGGCGGATTCTAGGGACACTTACAGGGCTTTTGGAGGCAGGAGAACGCGTGATTGTGATTGGTTCTGCTTCAGAGAAGTGCAAGGAAGCGATTGGAATCCTTATTTGGTCCTGAAAGTGCCTCTAAGAACAAATTTGATCCCCCACTTTTTTGCAATTTTCTCAAGTTTTGTATTGTCAATTCTGCAGCCTTCTAGTCGTGTCCTGTGTGTGTCTAGCTTGTACAAGTAATAAGGGTTGTATTAGGTTAAATCTTTGGGCTTGAATCCATGTGAATTGATGAATTGAGATATGATTTGATTCCTCCATTAAAGGCTTCCAAATTATTTCCAAATCCAAGATTTTGTGCATGATATGGCTTGGCACGAATTTGATTGTGTTCATGATGTTAATTGAAAGCTGTATCAATCAAAAAGATCACAAGTTATTAATATTGAGATTTTATTTTGATTTAAATTGATTAAAAATGAATTAAATCAATAAAAATCAAATAAAATAGAAAAATTAATAATTGGTCATGAAATTGAAGATATGACACGTGTGTGGTGTGACAAGATCAAATCAAGTGGAAAAAAGTGGGCCCATTTGACAAAATTTGAAGTTTTGGGGACAGTTGACTTTTGGTAATTTTGGAAAAATGCCCAACTTCAACAATGCATAACTTCTTCAATTTTGAACTTTTGGAGGTGTTCTTTGACTTTTTAGAAACCTTGAGATGTCCTATAACCAACACTTTTGGTATCATCTCATTTTGATATTCCATTCGCAAGTTATAAGCTTTGGAAAAAAAGGTGTTTTTGTTGACTCTCAAAAATGACCTATAATGTCCAAATTTTTAACTTTTTGTGAGTGCATTTATTGATCTTGGGGTGTGAAGATGGATTGTAGTAAATTTCATCCTCTTCAAAATGAGCTTTGGATGGGTCTTTGCTCATAAAGTATGAGAAAGTTATGCTTGGTCAAAGGTGAGTTGACTTTTCCTACAAAACCCTAATTTAGCAACTTTTGAATCTTGATGAATCTTGAGCAATCCTTGATGAATCATGATCAACCCTTGATCAAATGATGAATTATCCTTCAAAATGAGAATGTTTACAAAAATTATTGAGGTTTGACTGTTTGTAGGTCACAGTTGACTTTTGCCCTAGCACAATCGATTCTTGGGCTTCTTGAGCAATTGACTGACCAAACTTTCTCTGCAAGGCTTGAAATTTTACATGGATGAACTTGAGAGCATATTAGGACATTGGGAAGCACTTGAGGTCATTTGGATGTAAGGACCTTGATGCAACACAAAACCCTAATTTTGAATTGACTGCCTTAGGAGGTGATTTGACTGTCCAACTCTTGAGCTAACTTGAGTCACTTGGAGATTATTCTTGACATGTCTTGAGAAATATGGGAGGGAAAATTTTGGGGTACAACACCTACTATTGAGAAATAGGTAGCACCATCGTCGGAATTTGTAAGGGTCAATTCGAAAGGGACGTACGGTCACTAAAGCAATATTAGGACACCTTAGTAATAAACCTAGAGTCTTAAGATCTTATTCGAGGCAACATTTCCGAGGCAACATTCGAATGGGACATTTGATCTTTTTAGACGGGAGGGCAACCACTAAGACACCATATGCTTAATGATCGTTTACCGAAGGCAACCGAAGTGAGAGTATACCCTAAGAGTGATATGTGCGAGTGATTTGTTTCAGTTATTTATCTTTGCACATTAGGGTTTTCTAACTGTATTAATTTGTCATGCATTCTTGCCATACAATCCTATTAGCATACATCTAGACAGTTAAATATTTGCAGGAATAAAAAAATCCGAGAAAATAAACCTACGCTATTACAAGGCTTCAGGGAGGGGGATTAATTACATAGCCAAAAAAACCCGAGAATTTAAAAAGTAAATAAAAACCTTAAATTAACTATTACAAACCATGAAAAGTTACAAAAATATTGGCAAAATGATTAACAAGCGCGTGGCAAATTAAATGCGAGACGATTAGGGTTTTGACCCTTTGACTAATCCTACTTGCGATTGATAAAAAAATGTCTTTGTCGTATTTTGTTATTTAAGAAAATAATGAAATAATTGAATTAAAAATAAGATCATAAGTTCTAATTAATTTTAAATTAAGAAAAATAAATTAGTTCATTGTAAAAACCTATTTTTGTGTTTTATTTATTTGAGAAAAATAAAAGAATTAAATCAAGGATTTAACCTAATTTCTATTTGATTTTATTTATAAAAACAAGTTAAAATTGCCCTAAGTTAAATTAAATTAAATTAACAAAATTAAATTTGATAAAAAAAATATAATTCTAATTTTATGATTTCTTGATTTTATGATTTTTATGAAAAATAGTAATTAATTTTGTGAATTAAAATAATTAAGGAAAAATATTAAAAGAAATAAATAAAATAAAAAGAAATAAGAAAAAGAATAAATGGGCCTGATAGCATTGATGGAGAGGGGGTGCCAATTTGATTTCTGGACCCAAACAAATCTCAGCCTGTTTGACCATGCTGGTTCCCATGCAATGTTGACTTTGAGGTATATGGTGGTCCTTCAATGATGGCACGTTGGATCTTGGCTGGAGATGCGTTTGATGGTCCGATCATTCAGTTGCATGGTGGACATATGAGACAGCAGCGCACCTGATCACATGATGAAAAATAACATGAAACAAATGTTGGGACCTGGGGATTGAACCCAGGTTCTTATGCTCGCTTCCAGTACCTACTTGCCAGTTGTGTTGCGTTGTTTATTTGTTCATATAATAGAAGCCAAATAATATAAGTAAATCAATCATTATTTTCAAAAAATGCGCGAAAATTCAAATGGACGAGTTACACGCTGCCACGCAAGCTTCTTCTTCCTCACTCCGTCGTTTTAGATTAAATACTTTTACCTACGGACATGACTCCATAGATAAAACCCTGCAATCTTCAAAAATCAAGAAAACACATGATAAATTTAAGGTGAGTACATGGATCGATTTGCCTTGGTCCCATGAGTACCATAGTACCCCTTTTCTGGCCTAATTTTACCTGTACAGAGAAGCCCTAAAACGACTCCTCAAACCCTAGTAATGGCAATCCTGGTTGTAGGCATCAAAACGCAAAATCAAGTAAACCAAAACCTTCCAAATGACAATATGAACACAATGCAATGTTTAAGAATGATTAATCATGTGTAAATTAAGAAATCAAATTCAAGCTTGGAGGTGCAAACCGTGGGTCTGTAGCTTACGATTCTGGATGTGAAAATGCTTGCAATTGATTGACATCTGTTCTGGAGATGTCCAGGAGTCTATTGGTAGCCTTAGAATGGCTTGAATCACTCTCTAAGTCCAAGAATGATCACCCACTTTCTTGCAAATTTTTTAGTTTTCTTTTGGTGTTTTCACGACTGCCAACCTCTCTTTTTTGCTTTGTTCTTGTTCATTATATATCCCTCAATGAATTAGGGTTGCAAAACAAATTGAATCTTTAAGCTTTGATGATATTTGATTTGATTCTTTAGCCATATTATATCTTTCTATTTTCATGCCAATCATGCTATTTTTGTACCAATTGCCATTGATTCGAATTGATCTTGCAAGCTCAGCATATCTTGGTTGCTAACCTGTCAAAAAAACAAATCAAATCATATCTTTGATAATTTTCATCATTTATTTAATTTAATTCACTTTTTGATTAATGAAAAATAAAAATAAATTGAAAAATGAAGCAAATAATTTATGGATAAGTATTTGAGTCATGGACCACATTATAATTAAGGTGCAAGCATAAAAAGTTGGGCCCATTTAGCAAAAAATGCAAATTTAAGCACATTTGACTTTTGGCAATTTTGCAAAAATGGTCAACTTGGCCAATGCATAACTCTCTCAATTTTGACCCTAGGGAGGTGTTCTTGAACTTTTTAGAAATTTTAGGATGTCCTCTAAGCAACCCTTTTTTCCTCATCTCAATTGAGTCTTCAATGTTCATGTATGATGCTTTGACCCAAAAGGTGTTTTTGTTGACTTTTCAAAAGGACCTATAATGTCAAAATTTATATCTTTTTGTGAGTGCATATTATGAACTTGGGAGATGAATATGAATTATAGGGAATTTCATCCTCTTCAAAATGAGCTTTGGATGGGTCATTTCTGATAAAGCATGACAAAGTTATGCTTGGTCAAAGTTGAGTTGACCTTTCCTACAAAACCCTAATTTAGCAACTTTTGGGTTTTGATGAATTTTGAGAAATCCTTGAGGAATCATGATCAACCCTTTATCCAATTATGAATAACACTTAGAAATGAGGATGTTGACCAAAAATCTTGAAGTTTGACTGTATGTGGGCCACAATTGACTTTTGACCTAATATAGTTGATTTTCAGGCATTTGAGCAATTGACTGAGCAAACTTCTTCTGCAAGGCTTGAAATTTGGCATGGATGTTCTTGAGAACATATTAGGACAATGGTGAGCATTTGAGTCCTTTGTGGTTCACACATCCTGATGAAGATAGAAACCCTAATTTAGGATAGACTGCCTTAGGAGAGAGTTTATCTGGTCAACTCTTAGACTTCCTTGAGCCATTTGGATACCTCACTTGACATTTGTTGAGAAATATGGGAAGGAAAATTTTGGGGTACAACAGCTGCCCCTGTTCAATCTTCTTAAACCTGAAGATGTAGATTGGCTTGTCTGCGTTTCATGATCTGAAGGTAGAAGATGATTGAACACTAGAGTGCCCAGAAATTTTCACTCGCATGAAGTGATACATGATTTGTGATATCAGGAATAGGCTTATAGATGCCATTTGGTAGTTGCTAGAGGATTGTCGGAGATGGGCTTAAAGATGCCATCCGAAGAGGTGTCGATCGCATAAGAGATTCCTTTGCGAGAACCCATATACCTGTTGTTGAGGAGGACTTCACTGGGGAATGCTGGTCTCTGTCTTGAGAGAAATAGAGTTTTAGGAGTTCCAGTTGTCCGTTACTCTACTGTGGAATAATTCCTGTTTGGGAAGCGGAAATGAACTGCGTATTTGGTCGGGGTATGTGCTGCACCGTGACTTTCTGGGGAAATGTGAAATCAATTGTGTTTGGTCGGGTCCCGGTCTTACAGTGTTGTGGACTGTTGTCTGGGGATACTAGAGGCAGAACCCAGATAGTAAGGTTATGAGAAGGAACCTGGATAGTAGGGTTACCTTGATACAAAATCCTGGATAGTAGGGTTGTGAGAAGGAACCTGGATGGTAGGGTTACTTCAATATGAAAGCCTGGATAGTAGGGCTGCAAGAAGGAACCTGGATAGTAGGGTTACTTCAATATGAAAGCCTGGATAATAGGGCTGCAAGAAGGAACCTGGATAGTAGGGTTACTTCGATATGAAAGCTGGGATAATAGGGCTGTGAGAAGGAACCTGGATAGTAGTGTTACTTCGAGATGAAAGCCTGGATAGTAGGGCTGTGAGAAGGAACCTGGATAGTAGGGTTACTTCGATATGAAAGCCTGGATAGTAGGGCTGTGAGAAGGAACCTGGATAGTAGGGTTACTTTGATATGAAAGCCTGGATAGTAGGGCTGTGAGAAGGAACCTGGATAGTAGGGTTACTTCGAGATGAAAGCCTGGATAGTAGGGCTGTGATAAGGAACCTGGATAGTAGGGTTACTTCGATATGAAAGCCTGGATAGTAGGGTTGTGAGAAGGAACCTGGATAGTAGGGTTACTTCGATATGAAAGCCTGGATAGTAGGGCTGTGAGAAGGAAACTGGATAGTAGGGTTACTTCGAGATGAAAGCCTGTATAGTAGGGCTGTGAGAAGGAACCTGGATAGTAGGGCTACTTCGAGATGAAAGCCTGGATAGTAGGGCTGTGAGAAGGAACCTGGATAGTAGGGTTACTTTGATATGAAAGCCGGGATAGTAGGTCTATGAGAAGTAACCTGGATAGTAGGGTTACTTCGAGATGAAAGCCTGGATAGTAGGGCTGTAAGAAGGAACCTGGATTGTAAGGTTACTTCGATATGAAATCCTGGATAGTAGGGCTGTAAGAAGGAACCTGTATGGTAAGGTTACTTCGATATGAAAGCCTGGATAGTAGGGCTATAAGAAGGAACCTGGATAGTAGGGTCACTTCAATATGAGTTTGGGTAAAACTGTAGAGGGAACCTGGGTAAGGTTGCTTTTGTCGCACCGATGATTACTCTGTTTAGCTTCGAGTATTGATCATGGATCTGCTGGAAATTATTGATAATAACTGTCTTTCCTGAAAGAAATATATGGTTAGTTATGTGCGATGTATGAGATGCATTGTGAGATGATGTTCTCAAAATAAACGAGATTATGTTATATGTGGTATATGCACATGTCATGATGTATGAATATGAAATGCCGACGTAATAATCCGAGTCCGGGAAAAATAAATCCCTGACTGCTGTTTGGAGAGTATGAGAAATGGTATTCTTGACTTCTGTAAAAACCATAGTTCCTCTACTTCTGTTGGGGATGGTGAACAAAGATGACTGGCTGGGGGTTCACATCCATTCGGCGGGTGAATATTCTGCCGGGAGAGACCCTGTCTGAGGATAACTCTGCAGGGAATAACTCTGTTGATAGATCTGCTAATTTGGAGAAATAAACTCAGCTGGGGATGAATTTTCGTTGCTGTTGATAATGAATTCTGTTGGAGATTAAATTTCTGCTTGTGGGAGAAATAAACTCTGCTTGGGGAAAAATTTACTGACTCACTCGTGATTGTGAACCTCAGCTAGGGAGAGTTATGTCCTGTTTGAGAAAGCTAACATCACTGCCTTTGGATACCTTTTTTACTCTGTGGGAGTGTATGTACCACTACTTATGTTCCCAAGATGGTTCTATCTCGGTACCTGATGGGCAGAGTAAATGTAAGGTTTGGGCACTTCTTGTTTTTGCCCCTGTTTCTGGAATCACGAGTAATTGACTTTTGTTTCTTATGTAAATATTTATGAGCAAGCCATTATTTTCAAATGCATATATCAAAAATGAATCATTAGACGTTCTTGCAAGACAAAACAAAAAAAAGAAGAAAAAAAAGGAAATTTCTTGTGAAAATGAATTGTATTGATTTTTGACGTTGGCCTGTAATAGGCGCTTTTGTACAAAGAGGCTGACTCTCTAGTAAGAGAACGCCGCTGAAAGATAGAAATTACAATTTGTGTCAAAGAAAGAAAAACAGCTATGTGGAACAACCCCATCGGGTTTCAACTCTGCTATTTCCTTTATATCTTCAAGCGTCTCATCACTTTGCTGCTTGGTCGAAGGTTGATCAGATTGATTGGCACCGTCCGAGCTTGATAGTTGATACCGAAGTCTGATTGCGAGATGATCCAACGAGACATAGTGTTATGCTTCGATCCCTAATTTTTTCCTGGACCGCCCTTTCGGGTTTTCCGTTCACCGGGTTACCCGTTTTTGCCCAAGTCGCCTTTTTAGGTTTTCGACTTGCCAGGTGTACAGTTTTTTCATTTTCATCCCTTACTTTTGCTCGGACCCTTTTGGTTCACCGGGAAGCCCTTATTTTTGCCTAGGCCAGTCAACCTAGCGGGTCATTGATTATGCGTAGTATCTTTTCACTATGTCTGCATTGACGGGGTGAGGAAGGTTGTCACCATCCATGGTGGTTAGAATCATAGCTTCGCCAGAGAAAATGTTCTTAACCACAAATGGCCCTTCGTATGTGGGGGTCCATTTGCCCCTGGGATCACCTTGCGGTAGTTTGATGCGTCTGATCACTAGATCCCCGACTTGATATTCTTGACGTCTGACTTTCTTGTTAAAAGCCTTGATCATTTGCTTTTGATACGTCTGACCATGACAGATAGCAGTAAGTCTCTTTTCATCGATTAGATTCAACTGATCAAGTCGGGTTTGGATCCAGTCGTCTTCGTTCAAACCCGCATCCTTCAAAATCCTGAGAGAGGGTATCTAGACTTCGATGGGTAGGACTTCCTCCATGCCATATACCAGAGAGTAGGGTGTTACCCCTGTCGACGTCCGTGTTGAGGTATGGTACCCATGAAGAGCGAATGGTAACATCTCGTGCCAGTCTTTGTATGTCACCCTCATCTTCTGTACAATCTTTTTGATGTTCTTGTTAGTTGCTTCAACAACGCCATTCATATTCGGCCGGTAGGGAGAAGAGTTATGATGTTGTATCTTGAACTGTTTATAGAGCTCGGTGATCATTGTGTTGTTGAGATTTATACCATTGTTAGTAATAATTCTCTCTGGGACACCATATCGACAAATCAGATTATGTCGGATGAACTGCACCACGACGTTCTTGGTTACAGTAGCAAAGGAAGTTGCCTTAACCCACTTCATGAAGTAATCAATTGCTACCAGAATGAAGCGATACCCGTTAGACGCAGTAGGTATGATCTCGCCGATCATGTCGATGCCCCACATTGCGAAGGGCCAAGGTGCTGTCAAAACATTCAGGGGAACCGAAGGTACATGCACCTTGTTAGCATAGACTTGGCACTTATGACAGATTCGAGAATGATGATAACAATCAGCTTCCATAGTGGACCAGTAATATCATGCCTGTAGGATTTTCTTTGCCATGGTGTGTCCATTGGAATAAGTTCCGAAGGTACCTTCATGTAACTCTGCCATGATCCTTTCTGCCTCGCTCTTGTCCACACACCGCAGTAAGGTTGAGTCATGGTTACGCTTATAGATAACTCCATTACTAATGAAGAACTTTGCAGCGAACCTTCTCAGAAACTTCTTATCATTAACCGATGCCCCCTCGGGGTATTCTTGAGCCTCGAGATACCTCTTTACCTCTTGAAACCATGGTTTATCTGCTACCTCTTCAGTCTCAATATCACAGCAGTGTGCGGGTTCATCCAACCTCTCAATGGTAATTTCGGGAGCTTCATTATCCCACCCGACTTTGAACATAGAAGACATGGTAGCTAGCGCGTTCGCCAACGGGTTCTCTTCTCGTGGGAAATGTTCAAAGGTTATCTCCTCAAAGTGTGGGAGCAATGTCAGTACATACTCTTTGTAAGGAATGAGATTCAGGTGCTTCGTATCCCACTCGCCTTTGATCTAACTTATCACCATAGCAGAATCTCCGAATACACTTAAGAACTTAATCCTCAAGTCAATAGCAGCTCAAAGACCCATGATACATGCTTCATACTCCGCCATATTGTTGGTGCAGTTAAAACATAATCGGGCGGTGAACGGAGTATAACAGCCCTCAGGAGATATAATTACAGCACCAATGCCATTACCCAATGCGTTTGAGGCTCCATCAAAATACATTGACCATCAGGATCCTTCCTCAGGTCCTTCATCTGGTCCAGGTTCTTCGTAGTCGGTTACCAACATGATATTCTCATCCGAGAACTCGAAATTCATGGACTGGTAGTCATCCACAGCTTGATGCGCCAAATGATCTACCAATACACTTCCGTTAATTGCTTTTTGGGTTGTATATTATATGTCGTACTCAGTTAGGATCATCTGCCATCTTGCTATCCTTTCGGAGAGAGCGAGCTTCTGGAAAATATACTTGATCGGATCCATCTTTGATATCAATAAGGTAGTGTGAGTCAGCATATACTGTCTCAGTCGGCGAGAAGCCCATGCCAAAGTGCAACAAGTTTTCTCGAGCAATGAGTATCGGGTCTCACAGTCGGTAAACTTTTTGCTAAGGTAATAAATGGCGTGCTCTTTTCGACCAGACTCGTCATGCTGCCCCAGCATGCACCCCATTGAGTTGTCTAGCACCGTCAATTATAATATCAAGGGTCTTCCTTCAACTGGAGGCATCAAAATTGGTGGTTCTTGAACAACTTGGCCATTACGAAGTAGTGAGATAGCCGACTTTAGTACAGTTCAAAGTTGGTTGATACTCGATGCTACGCTCATTGAGATCGGACTTTCGAGATATTTCGGTCGCCATTAAAGAGGCTTGCGTTGAAACAATGCTTGATGAAGAAAGATCAGTGATATTGAGATCCCCTAGAACCCGATTACTATTACTAGGACAAGTTAAGCCAACTAAACTTCAAGAGGGTACTTACCTACAAACTCCATGCAAGCCTAAACCTAAGGACTTGTATGCTTTGTGTGTATATGACTATTTATACATAAAAACTTGCTTGCTTTGCATACTTGTACATAACATCATGGCATAATACCATAGCATTTCGATAACCATTTCAAGGATCTCAAGGGTCTATGATGCAGGGTCATGTTGAACTAGGCGCCTATCAAGGGGCAAGAGGATTCATGCTCTAATCAAACACCGTCAAAAACCAAAGCACAGTAATTTGGGTCAAGGGCTATGACCCACTTTACATGGTGAGCTTGATTCCCGTGGAAGGACATCCACCGATACGAAGTTCTCCAATCAAAGATGTTGATCAAAATTCAACTTATAACGTCTTCTTGTGTTTACCCCGCGAGATCCTTGAAAACATGCATCCCCATACCATGAATCATATCATGACAGATTCCTCCCATACATGTCTCTTTATCTTCCCACTGTTTATTTTAGTAAGATGGATATGGAACAAACCGTGAAGGATATTCAAGCACAAAATGCCCAATTCCAACAAATGTTCTTGGCTATGGCTAAGGGGAAAGAGGACCTGAAGACTCTCATTCTTAAAAACAAGAAGAAAAAGACAAAGAAGTCAGTAGGCGTCTTGAATTTAGGAAGAAAGTTCAGAAGATAAACAAAGCAAGCTCTAGGATTCGCAACTCCGTCAACTGAGAGGGATAATCAGACAAAAGAAGGGGATCACTATCTGGGGTCTAATGAAGAAGAGGCTGAATACGCTGAAGAATAGTATCCTCCCGCGGATGATAAATACAAACAGCTGGAGGATCATCTTAACGCCATGGAGATCCAAAGAGCACCTGGTCTGGACTTTGAAGAAATGGGATTGGTTTCTGGAGTGGTCATCCCACTAAAGTTCAAAATCCCTACCTTTGCCAAGTATGATGGGGTCTCTTGTCCTAAGATGCATCTGATATCTTATGTCCGCAAGATTCAACCATACACAACTGATTAGAAGCTCTAGATCCATTTCTTCCAAGAGAGCTTAGCTGGGATGCAACTTGAGTGGTTCTATCAATTGGAGAGTTCCCACATTCACACTTGGGAAGATCTAGCTGCTGCTTTCTACAAGCAGTACCAATACAACGCTGATCTTGCACCCACTCTTATGCAATTGCAGAATATGACCATGCATTCCAACGAGGGTTTCAAAGAATACAACCAAAAGTGGAGAGACCTGGTTGGCAGGGTGCAACCACCCTTAATTGACAGGGAGGTGATTGACATCTTTATGGGAACCTTGACGGGACCTTTCTTCAATCACCTAATCGAAAGCTCCTCAGTCGGGTTCACCGAGCTAATATTGATTAGAGAAAGAGTTGAAGCTGGCATCAAAGGAGGTAAAATCCAAAGGGGTGCATCTTCAAGTGCAGAGAAACAGTCTTTCAATGGGAAGAAAGAGTCTTATGCTGCGTACGGTCAAAAAGGTCGTAACCAGAGTAATCACGACCAGCATGTGGGGGCAGTTCTGATCTCTAATCCTGCATTGCTGCAACAACGTCAACAGGGAAATCATTGTAAGGAGGTCGCGCCTAAAAGACAATTCATCAAGATCAACATGCCACTGACTCAAACATTACAATGCATGTTGAAAGCCGAGTTGATTATGTGAAAAGCTTCATTCTGAAACCCCAACACTTCTGCTCCTACTTATCACCCCAATGAAAGGTGTGCATACCATTATGATAGTCCTGGACACGAAACAAATAATTGTTGGGCTCTGAAGAACAAGATCCAAGACATGATTGATGCTTAGGAGATTGAGTTCGACCCTCCAGAGGCTCCCAACGTGATTACTGCTTCTATGCCAAATCATTGAGAGCGTCCTTTTCATTTTGAATTTTAAATTGTAATCTCTTTTGTTGTTCAAACACTTATCTATTAATTTCAAACTTTGTTTCATTAATGCATTGCATATGTTTGTCTTAAATTAATCCATTCATTCTAACTCTATAATTTTTACTCCCTTTATGATATTCAACTCTTGTTTTAGAAAGTTACAAGCCTTTAGAGGGAGGATGATGAAAATAATTCCATAATCTCATACAATATGCTTTTGGACAGACCTTTCTAACGATGTACAAGCGTTTGTTTAAATTCCTAAACACTGGAGTTATAAGGAAGATAATCCCTAGTCAACCCCTTTGAGCCAAAGAAGTTGGAGTTTTCTTTTTCACACAAAACCTGGGGCAGGGTAGTGTCTCAGTTAATTCAAATGCGCATTCAGTCGCAAGATTTCACTTTGTATACAACGAATGACACCAAAAACTTTCCTCTAGAATCAAAAGACGACGATGGTTCCCTATCAAATAGGCAGTCATTATTCCTCAAAATAAACTGCGAAGGAGACTTAAGAAAACTGGGGCATCCCGCTGACTGTAATCTCAAAACAAGAACAGACAGGCAAAAAATCAAGGATAGTAAATAAAAAAAGAGGACGCTACAGATCCTCAACAAACACGAAAAGTGTTGCAAAATGACTACCTTCTCAACTTCCAAATATATGAACCATCATTCCAGATTCAATAGGAGTTCAAACGCACAATTAACTGAGTTTATGACTGAAGAACATCATGAAGAATGGGCGGGTACAAATAAACTTTGAGCCTTATCCTTTGTTTCTTAAACCGTGAACCAGACCATGCTATAACCTTTCAAAAGTCCTAATTAAAGCATGGCTTAGTTCGAAAGAATATTGTTATCAAAGGTATCCTGACTCCTGTAAGGCTTACTCTAAATCCCGAGTTGAATTCACGTTCTTATAAAATTCTTTTATATGCTAAAACGCATTTTCAAAACTTCAAGACAAGCATAAACTTTGCATTATTTGAATATCGTTGTTCGCATATGGCTAATTATTTGACAGTGGAGAAATTCACACAACGAATATCCAGCGAATGAAAGCTCTCTCAGTGAACATAATCACTTCAAATGGGATGGAACTTCCAATGACAAATCTCCTATTAAACAAGGGGGTATGACATGTCACTATCCAACTCGTTTGGGGCAGTCAGGTTGGGATTCCAAGAAATCTCCCAAGAAATGTTGAATAACCAGGGGCAGATCTGTATCTGAATCACTTGGGGAATTGAACATGAACCCAACAAAGGTTCACATACGGTCAAGCAAACATTTTCTGGGAGTACTACAACGCTTACTACTTGGGGCAGTGATAAATTCCCACAAAGTCCTTTTTGTAGGATGACCCCCAGTTAAGTCCCCACAAAGTTGGATCCAGGCAATCCCCAGGTAGAGTTTCAATCTCTGGAAAACCTTCTTCTCAGCTGAGTTGGTCTCAAGAAGAATCCTTGAGGAGTTCTGCCAAAAGAAAACACTTTTCCAGCAGATTGGCAACATGGTTTATTTCTCCAATAAACTATCGTTTCCACAGCTTGAGTTTGCCTCTCCGACTACTACAAATCAAGGGATCACAACCCCTCTTCCCCAATAGACTTTTCTACAATCCCCAATGAGTTGCTGCAAAGCCTGGAAGCCAAACCAGATAACAGTTAACTTCTTTATCCCTAACAAGTTGTTAACTTCCTTTCTCTAAGAGATAACTCCCCAGTAGAGAAACAAACAACTAAAACTCCTAAACTCTTTTCCCCAAGCAAAAATCAACACTCTCCATAGAGTTTTATTCTCAAGAAAATCAACATCCCCCAGCGGAGTTCTCCTCAAACAACAAAACAGGAATCCCCAGCGAAAACATTCTAAATACAAGGTTTGGAAAGGTGTGCATAATCTTCATCCCTAACGGCCGTCAAGGATTCAGCTTCCCAAAACTCCCAACATTTGTCAAGGATTTATTTTCCAAGACAAAATTACATTCCGACATCATTTCATGCATCATATTTACATACATGCATACAACATAATCTCATTTATTTCGAGAACATCATTACGCCATGCATTTCATACATCATGGCATTGCATACAACTAACTCTTTACCTTTTTCAGGAAAGATCAAACAACAGATAACTATCATCAACAATTTTCAACAGTTCCAGATTAATACCTGTAACAAGCCAGGAAAACTATCTGTGGACGACTCTTTATAGATTAATACCTAAAATAAGCTAGGACAATTATCTACATGATCAGCTGAAGCAATCCTACATGGGCTCCTTCTCATACACTCTTCTAGAAACGGTACAGATACAATCCAGAGACGGATGTCATCCTGATACTTATTCCAAATTCTCCTCTAGAAATGGTGCAGATACGATCTGGAGACGGATGTCATTCTGACGCTTATTCCAGACTTTCTCTAGTAACAATTCAGGTACAATCCAGAGACAGGTGTCATCCTGATACTTATTCTAGATTATCCTCTAGAAACGGTGTAGATACAATCCAGAGACGAATGTCATTCTGACGCTTATTCCAGACTTCCTCTAGAAACGGTTCAGGTACAATCCAGAGACGGATGTCATCCTGATACTTATTCCAGACTTCCTCTAGAAACGATTCAGGTACAATCCAGAGACGAATGTCATCCTGATACTTATTCTAGATTCTCCTCTAGAAACGGTACAGATACAATCTAGAGACGGATATCATCCTGATACTTATTCTAGATTCTCCTCTAGAAACAATGCAGATACGATCCAGAGACAGATGTCATTCTGGCACTTATTTCAGACTTCCTCTAGAAATGGTTCAGGTACAATCCAGAGATGGATGTTGCGAAATGGTGGCAGAACCGACTGTTATACTGGTTTGCGTTTTTTGTTTGCAAATGTCGCGGTAAACAAGAGTCACCATCGACTTTTATTTCATCCAACAAAGGAAAAGGAAAAAGAACAGAAAAAACATTTTTCGAGATGTTTGAGTACGGGGGTAGATTATAGAAAGGGAAGGTGTTAGCACCCTTTCTATCCGTGGTTTTCCAAGGGCTCTTAGCTACTTGCTCATTTTGAAGTTGCTTGTATTTGTTTTGAAAAGTTTTTTGTTTAACTTCGTGGTAACCCTTGTATCTGTCCTCAAGAGTGTGATGAAGTTGTTTTTGAAAACTGTTTTGAAATTGTTTGTGTAAGAGACTTTTTATTGTTTTGAGCAAGTACTTAAGATTTTCTACCTACTCGAAAAAAGACTGTTTATTCTCGTTTCCTTTAGACAACGCTATCCTACTATAAGGAGTAGGTAGCCCCTTGGAATTTTAAGGGACATTCGAAGGGACAACTATGGTCACAAAAGCAATGGTTAGGAAACCTTAGTAATTTCCCTAGAGTCTTAAAGATCTTTCTGAGGTAACATTCGAATGGGTCATTTTTTATCTTTTGGGACTGGAGGACGACCACTAAAATTCCCTATGCTTCATGACCGTTTACCGAAGGCAACCGAAGTGGGATAAACCCTAGGAGTGAACATCTGCAAGTGTTTGTTTTCAGTTTATTTAATCTTTGCACAATTAAGGTTTTCTACTGTTTTAATATCATTTTTCTTTTGCATGCAAGCCTATTATCCTTACATCTAGACAATTCATAGTTGCTGAAATTTAAAAGTGCGAGAAATTAAAGTCCTAACTATTACAAGGCCTCAGAGAGGGGGTTACATAACCAGAACTTGGGGAAAATTAATAAGTAAGAACAATAATAAAACCTAATTAAAAAGCTATTACAACCCTTGGCAGTTACAATAATTGGAAAAATAAATAAGTAAAACGTGCGCGAGGAGGAACACGTGAATTAAATATCCTAATGAATCTAATTAATTAAATAAGATATTTTTGTATTGAGAAAAATAATTGAAATTTGCAAGTTAAACCTAATTTTCCAATTGATTTTGATTATGAACACAAAAGAATTTAAATTTCCCTAATTAAATTAATCTAATTAATTAATGAAATAAAATATTTTATAAAAAAAATCTGATTTTAATGTTTTTTGGATTTAATAAAAAATGATTTTTGATTTGTAAAAAAAATAAACAAATAAATAAAACAAAAGAAATCGAAAAAAAGGAAAAAATCGGGCCTGCTGTTGTTAGCAATATGGGGGTGTAAGGAGTTGAATTTGTTAGGCCCAAGATTGCTGGCCCACCTGCCTGCGTGTGATCCCATGTAGACTGGCTTCAGAGAGTGCACCATGGGCTGCTGTGGCTAGATGCTGGATCTGGATCAAGGGATGATCCAACGGCTGAGATTTGGAGCGCATGATAGAGGGTTGGAATAGTGATGTATGAGATCCTGCATATAAAGATTAGAAAATAGGAAAAATGTCTGGACCTGGGATCGAACCCAAGTCCTTCCTCTCATACGCACTTGGCTTTACCATCCGGGCTAGCTGGTTTGTTTTTTAATATAATAACATAAATAAAACATAAAGAAAATATTAAACATTATGCCAAAAACGCGCGCAGATTCAAATCTCCCAATGGGAGTCTGCCACTTCATCGTCTTCTTCCTGCAACCGTTTTTTTAGGTAACAACTTTTACAAACGGACACAGTCCGTCACTATAGCCCCTACATTTTCAAAAAATCAAGAATATGCAATATAAATTCATGGTGAGGCCAAGGTTCAATTGGGTTTGATGCCCTGAACACAATGGTGTCCTTATTTTGGGCCAATTTGGCCTGTATCAAAAGATCCCAAATTGAAGCTTGTTGTACCCCAAAATTTTCCCTCTCATTTTATCAAGATTCTCCTCACAAGACCTGTTGGACTCCAGACATGATTAGGGTTTGCTCAGCTCAAGACATCTCCTTGCACTGATGACCTGAAATTAGGTTTGAGTTTGCACAGGGATTTTTAGACTTCTAATGCCTCATGTGACTTTCATACTTCATGTTGGACCTCTAAGATTGCTCATATCAAGTTTCAAGCCTTGAATGACATTTTTGACCAGTCAATTGGACAATTGACCTAAAAATCAGCTGTATTGGGGAAAAAGTCAACCATGGCCAATTTACAGTCAAACTTAATAATTTTTATCCACATCAACATTATAGACTCATATGAACCATTTGATCAAGTTTGGACCATAACTCCTCAAGAAATTTGATCAGATCATCAAAAGGGGCAAAATGGTCAAAATTAGGGTTTTGACTATAGAAGGGAAATTTCTGATTTTTAACCTAGACAATGGCTAATTGGGTTCAAGCATGATCTCAAGGACTCAATGGCATCATCTTGACTTAATCACAAGGTTCAAAATATCTCAAATGCATTGAATTGACAAATGAATTTTCCAGTCAACTGATAAAAAATCAACTGTACACTGAAAAGTCAAACTTTGACTTTTTGGTCAAAGTCAAGTGCCAAGGGTCATATTTCATCAAGATGTGTCAAAACATGAAACTTGTTCACCAAGGAACTGAAATTTTGAAATTAGGGTTTAAGTTTGAAAATTTTCATAACTTAGAATTTTTCTAAGTTATGAAAATTTCTTATTTTTTCCCAACTTTTCCCAACATTTTCACCATGATGAAATTGGATTCAAACAAAACTTCCAACATAAAAGTTGTAGTCCTCCACAAAATCTACAACTTTGATCCAAAAAGTTTTCCCAAAAGATACATGGATCTCAAGTTATGATTTTGTGAATAGGGGTCCATAAACCTTTTAACTTAGTGAAATTTTGCCCTAGGGTAGGCAGATTTTTGACCTAACTTCATGGCAATTTTACACCTAGTTCCAAGAGGAATCTAAAGATGAATTTTAAATATGGATTGTAGAGAATGTTACAAGCTTTCCAAAATGTCCAAGAACTCTCCAAGATCATTTATTGTTAGGGAGAATCGAAGAAATGAAAATGGCAAATTATCACTTTTGTCCAAGGCATTTTTCACATTGGTACAAGTTGCAAATCAGTTCCAAACATGCTTGTACTTGGTTTTACAGGTCCTAATCCTTTCTACACTCCATAATTAAATGCAAATACATTGGATATTGGCTTTGTTCTGACCTATGGAGCTTTGCACAATGAATTAATCCATTTATGGCATAAAGGTGACAATACCATTTCCATAAAGCTTGCTTTTCGCAACTTTGTTTATCTTGAGCCATGAACCTAATCTCTTGCTACAAACAAAGTCCACAAATATCAGGAAATTGGTACCAACTATGTGCAGCTAGCAAACAAGCCTGTACAGGCTTTGGCATTGTCACTTCCCACCTTTTCTTCAAAAGCAAGCAAACTTGCAAAAGTCCACACAACTTGTGTATCTGATAAAACCAAGACTTTGTATAATTTCAAACGACCTCAAAATATTATGGCAAGCCTAAGACACGATTTCATAACCTCCAAAACTACCTCAAACACAAAGAACACCATTCTGCCCAAAACATGGCAACCTCTGCAAATCACTAGCCAAATCATATTTCACTCGTGCGTTTTTTGTTTCAAGGCTACAAACACATTCCATACATCACACCTAAGCTGTCCAGACCTTTGTCTAGCAACTGTAACCCCTGTTTCGAGTTTCACTGAGTTTGCAGGTTGACTTCTACAGGGAGTTCTGTGATCGGTGGATCTGGAACTGACTGTTTTAAAGCTGGTTCGCGAAATGTCGCGGAAGCAAGAGTCGCCACCGTCTTTTATTTTCTCCAAATGGAAAGGACAAAAGCACAGAAAAATTCCTTAAAGAGATTGCTCTCGGTTCGGGAGGTAGGTTATAGAAAGGGAAGGTGTTAGCACCCTTTCTATCCATGGTTATCCATGGGCTCTTAGATACTTGCTCAATGTGTTTTCAAAATGGTTTGTTTGCTTTTCAACTGTGGGTTTTAAAAAGTTTCTTTAAAAATTCCAGTTCGACTCTTGTATCGGTCCTCAAGAGTGTTTGAAAAATTGCTTTCGAAAGCTTTTTGAAAATGTGTTGGTGTGAAAAGATTTTGATTTGTTTGAAATTAGAGCAAGTATCCTTGAGAACCTACCTACCCTAAGGAATTCGTCTGTGTAAATGTCCTTTAAAGTAGTGCCATCCCACCATTGAGAGGTAGGTAGCGCCACTGTTGGAGGTGTTCGGGTCAATTCGAGTTTTAGGGACATGGTGATCACCGGAGCAATGGGAAGACACCTTAGAAGCTACCCTCATGCCAGGTTCCCGGATCATGAGGACTTACTAAGACGTCCTCTACTCGACGATCACCTTTCGAAAGGCAACAGTGAGGCGTACCCTAGGGGTGGTGTGTGCGAATTATGTGTCATTTTCAGTTTATTGTTTGTCTTGTCATGCATTGGTGATCTAACGATTCGATTTTATTTTTGGGCATTCATTCTTTCATGTTATTGTTTAGCAGTTAAAAGTGCGGGAATTTAAAGTGCGGAAAAGATAAAAGTCCTACGCTATTACAAAGGGCGAGGGTCTACAACGCCAAATTAATCCAGACCCGTTTTAAAATAAATTGCAGAAAAGAAATGTCTAATAGCTATTACATGGCTTTGGTACAAGTACATTATATTCACAAAAGAAATAAATGAAACGCGCGAAAAAAGAAAATAATCAAATGCGAGGGCGTTGAACCCCTTAAAGGAATTAAAATAATCAAGTTATCTAAAATTAAAATTAAATGAAAAATGGTATTTTTTGTGTTTTTTAGATTTAAAAGAAAAAAGAAAAATTAATTGAAATTAAATTAAATATTAGACCTAATTCTATTATTTTTTAAGTTTATTATGAAAATTTTAACTTTTAACCTAATCTAATTCTAAATTAATTCATGTACATTTTTTAATTTATGAAAATAAATAAATTATATTATTATTCTAAAAAAAGGGAAAATTAAAAAATAAGAAAATAAAAAGTTAGTAAACCTAAATTCTATTTTTTTTGGATTTTTTGTTATTAAAAGAATTAAATTTGAAAACCTAATTAAAACTAAATAATTACAAACTAGAAAATAATTAAAATAAAAATTATATTTTTATTTGGTCTTTTCTGATTTTTGAAGGTTTTTATATTTTGTTAAAAAAAAAAAAATAATTAAATAAATAGCAAATAAAAGAAATAAAAAGGAAAATTAAAGAAAGAAAAAAAATAAAACAATAAGGCAAACCAGGGGAATTTTTTTTATTAATAACCAAGTATTAAAAAAATATTTCGCAAATAACCGGGTTTCGGAAAAAATTACGCAAATAACCATGTTTGAGATGGCTCCATAAAGGAGGAGCCATCTCATTTGGCGCATCCTCCTATTTTTATAAGGGAGGCGCCATCTCATTTGGCGCCTAAGGGCAAATGGCAAGCCCTAAGCCAAATGAGATGGCGCCTATGTGGAAAAGTAGGTCAAAAAAAAAATTTTTTTTTTCCTTTCCTGCGCGTTGCGTATTAGACAGAGATAACCAAAATTGATTTTTTATTTGAAAAAAAATAATTACATTCAACTGTTTTACATTTAAATAACAGTAAAAAAAAAGATACAAAAAATACTGAAAAAAAAAAGATACATCAATGATCCCCAGGAACCCGGTAATGACCCCCAGTTCCGCATCCCCGTCCTCGCCTTTCTCTTGCTGGGTGCCGTCTCGTTTCCTGTTGCGGCAAGGTCGATGGCCCAGCGAAGTCAATGCGATCCGAATCCATAAAATCAGTAAGATCTCCGTATCTCGAAGATCCGCTCTGGTACAGTCGGTTACCCATGCCCTCGAAGTTTGGTCGTGTTGGCGGTGGGTGGGGTTCCATGGTTGGTCGGTAGCATTGGTCGTCTGAGTATGGGGGGTAGAAAGGAAATGGATCTTGGGGTGTTTGGTACTGTGGATGTTGGGTTGTTTGGTGATATGGTGGTTGATGGTAGGTTTGGTCGGGTTGGTCGTAATCTTCTGACATTCCCATATCAGGGCTAAGGCTGGATGTTGAGGGCCCCATATTGGGATATGTGGAAGACTGAAATTGGGTATGGGGTATGTGGGTTTGCTGGTATTGGGGTTGGTATTGTGGTTGGGTTTGAGGCATATCTGGGTATTGGTAGTTTGGCGGTGACTGTGGTTGGTAGTACGGCATTTGGTTGTAGTTGTGTTGTGGTGGGGAATGTGGTTGTGTGTTTGTTGGTCTGTTTCTTCTTGGGGGTGGGTTTGAGGTTGAAGGATTTTGGGTTTGTTGGTGGGGAATCGAGGGTTGTGCCCATTGTGTGCGTGGGTCAACCAAGTACCTCGGATGAGACACGTGCATATCTGGGTTACTAACCGACCTGTACCATGACATATATTGATCGGTGTGTCGCATGTTACCTTGAGTAAGGAAAACAGGGGATTGCAAGATGTAGCGGTGACGCCTTTGCCACATTTTACACCATTCTGGAGCAAAGTCTTTCCAGTTGGTTAGATTCCACTGGGCGTCGACCCTTTTTAGATGCCAGGGGGACAAATCTGTTGGGTCACTTGGTATCTCTTGGATCATTCCGAACTGCATCTTCACGCGGTCGCTGTGGTGCATCTCCATAATGTTGAACCGAATGAGTGCAGTCTTTGCAGTCCAAGTTGCTGCATCCTCTGGATTTGGAGAATGGTCCAAACCCAAATATGGTCTCCAGACGAACTGCGATAAAATTTAAATCAGGTAAGCGCAAAAGTAATGTATAAATAAATAAAATGAACAAAAGTTAAAAGCTACGACTTACGTCATCTGGGCCTAGGTGATCCAACAGATTCCGGTAGAGTGCGACATTGAATCTGGGATTCTTGCCGTAATCCATACCCCTCACGCAGTACCTATAGGAAATGAGAAACATGTTATTTTTAGCATATATTTTGGAAAGAGAAGAATAGTTATAAATGCTATAACTTAATGACTTACTTTGTTGCGTAAGGGAAACCAAAAGTGTTGTTGTTGATGGGGTTTAAGGACTCCATCCTCCACCAACCCCAGGCTTGTAGTAAAAATGCGCACCCATAAAATGTACATTTTTCCTTGACTGCGTTTTTGCACAAGGAACTGTACAGGTGGGCTAATACTGCAGAACCCCAACTAAATTTTCTAGTTTTATCAAAATTGGTTAGTAAATGTAAGTACATGAAATTTACACTATTTCCCGTACTTTCGGGAAATAAAAAAGTACCAAAAAGTATCATTATATACGTCCGGGCTTTTACTACTCGGTCATTTTCTGAGGAATTTTCATTTAATTCCATACTTGCATAATGCCGTTTCAGGTCAGTGAGTAGTATTCCCTGCCCTCTTGCTCCACCCCCTTCTACCATGTCCCTACCCAACAGTTCTTCACACTGTGAGTTGGGTTGTTGAACCGACCCGTTCACCGCTTTACCGTCAATAGGGAGGCCCAGTAGCATGTAGACATCTTCGAGAGTGATGGTACATTCACCTATTGGTAGGTGAAATGTATGGGTCTTCGGTCTCCACCTCTCCAACATTGCAAGGATGAATTTGGAGTCAATGGTGCAGTTGGAGATCTTTATCACGTGTCCAAAACCTGCATATTCCAGATAAGGGACGATAAAAGGGTCGGGGGCCAGGTATTTGTGCGAACGGATTCTGAATCTTTGTGTATCCTGAGATCATAATTAAACAAGAGTAAGATTAATTAAGATGAACAACACGTTTTTTAAAGTATGAAAAATGTATAACCAAAGAAGAGACTTACAAATGCAGCAATGTTTTCCCTTGTGCCTCTGTGAGTATCTCCCATTGTTAGAAGGGCCATTCTTCAGAACGCTTGAGTGAATGAAAGACTTAGGAAGAAATAAGGAGTATGATAGACTTAAGAAATATTTCGTAGCAGAGAGTGAGAGAGTGAGAGTTGTGTGGGTGTGAGATATGTTTCATAAGGTATGTATTTATAGGCAACTAATTCTGATGTAGTGGTTGCATGCATGCGAGGTGTCACATTTGCATGCTTAGGGAGTTACACATATGCATGCATGCATTTACAAATAATGTAAGGTGTCTTTCTCTGTTGCATGCAAGGCTATTGGAGCTGACGGGTGGCAGGCTTAGACAAAATTTTTATGTGTGTATTATAGGGCCAGGCTAGGTGGCAGCATAAGCCCATGCATGTAATACGATTGGACAGTTAGGGAGGCGCCATCTCACTTGGCGAAATAGTACAAAAATGAATGTTGTCGCCACCCCATTTGGCGAATAAGAGGTGTCACGTTTTACAGCATTGTCTCAGGCTAGGTGGCAGCCTTTGGGATGCCTTTCTCTGTTGCATGCATGCCTATTGGAGCTGACGGGTGGCAGGCTTAGACAAAATTTTTATGTGTGTATTATAGGGCCAGGCTAGGTGGCAGCATAAGCCCATGCATGTAATACGATTGGACAGTAAGGGAGGCGCCATCTCACTTGGCGAAATAGTACAAAAATGAATGTTGTCGCCACCCCATTTGGCGAATAAGAGGTGTCACGTTTTACAGCATTGTCTCAGGCTACGTGACAGCCTTTGGGATTCCTTTCTCTGTTGCATGCAAGGCTATTGGAGTAGACGGGTGGCAGGCTTAGACAAAATTTTTATGTGTGTATTATAGGGCCAGGCTAGGTGGCAGCATAAGCCCATGCATGTAATACGATTGGACAGTAAGGGAGGCGCCATCTCACTTGGCGAAATAGTACAAAAATGAATGTTGTCGCCACCCCATTTGGCGAATAAGAGGTGTCACGTTTTACAGCATTGTCTCAGGCTACGTGACAGCCTTTGGGATTCCTTTCTCTGTTGCATGCAAGGCTATTGGAGTAGACGGGTGGCAGGCTTAGACAAAACTTTTATGTGTGAAGAATAGGGCCAGGCTAGGTGGCAGCATAAGCCCATGCATGTAATATTATTGGCAGCCTTGGGGGGTTGCATCACTTACTTAATTGAAATATTTTGCCTTAGGTTGAACATAACATTCATTCACATAAACTGTAAAATTTTCCAACCTTCGAATCAGTCATCTAACCTTCAAACATTCCAGCATTCATACCTTCATATAATCAATAAACCCAAAACATTCCCACCTTCATACCTAAAACAATTCTACACAATGGCCTCTTCACCACAATTTGTTGTCAAAGCACACTTCAACGGTGAGACATACATGTGTCCCACAGTTGGGTTTTTGTTTAGAAACACCGACAATGTCCGATTTCTCTTAAACGGGAAAGCAAATTTCTCCTACTTTAAGAAAAGATTGGAGGCCAAACTTGAACGAGGCCCTATATCCCAGATATTTTATCAGAGTCCAGTCTATTTTGGAAACAACCAAGTCATATTTTATAAGGTTGCAATTCAAGATGACGAGGATTTCCAGAACATGATTTCCAGCCATGTCTATTCTGGAAACGACTCTATTGAGTTGTACGTTCTGTTTCAAGAGCCTCCGGTGACACAGGAGGTAGAGCCTCCGGTGTTACAGGAGGTTGATCCTTTGGAGAATGAGCAAGCCGAGGTGGATGCAGTTGATGATGAAGAAGAAGATAACGAGTTAGAGTTCGATGAAATGGTGAACGACGATTCTGACGATGATGGCATCCCAAGTATTCCTACCGACAAAATCTACACACCACCTACGCACATGACAAACTTCAACATGGGCGGAGATGAACCTTCTACGGACTTGTTTTTCCAACCGTATATGCAATCAGATGAAAATTTAAAAGAGAAGGACAAGTTTCGTAATAGAGAGGAATGCATAAGGGCCATCAAAAAATTTCACATGCTCAACTCGGTTGATTATAAGGTGGATCGTGTAAACCCGGAAAGGTACAAGATCAAGTGTGTCCACCCTGACTGCATGTTCAAGCTGACCGCTTCATACAGACTAAGGGGTGACTGCTGGGTCATAGGTTCCATGACAACCCATACTTGTGTAAGTTCCACTCAATCACAAGACCACCGAAAACTCAACCATGATCTAATCTGTCAAGAAATCCTACCCCTGGTGAGCAACGACCCTTCTTTGAAGGTGAAAACAATCATCTCCCACATCACCACAGTTTTTAACTACACTCCGTCTTACCGTAAGGCGTGGTTAGCAAAGACTAAGGCGATTGAAAGGGTGTATGGAAACTGGGAGGAGTCATACCGAGAACTTCCCCGCTACCTCAATGCACTAAAGACATATTCTCCAGGTAGTGTTTATGTTCTGGAAACATTGCCCGCTTACGCCCAAGATGGTAGTGTTCTACATGGCAACGGAATATTCAGTCGCGTCTTTTGGGCATTTCAACCATGCATCGCAGGGTTTGCATCATGTAAACCAATTCTACAAATAGACGGGACTTGGTTGTATGGCAAGTACAAAGGCACTCTTTTGATGGCAGTTGCACAAGATGGCAACAATAACATTTTCCCCGTTGCGTTTGCCCTTGTCGAGGGGGAGACCGGTGGTGCTTGGAGCTTTTTCCTGAAAAATCTTCGTACACACGTGGCTCCTCAACCGGATCTATGTTTGATCTCGGAAAGACATGCCTCTATTGAAAGTGCCTATAATAATCCGGCAAATGGTTGGCATGACCCTCCTTCTACGCATGTCTATTGCATCAGGCATATCGTCCAGAATTTCTCGAGGGAGGTCAAGGACAAAACATTGCGGAAAGCGGTGATGAATGCGGGATACGCACTGACACAACCCACATTCAAATATTACCGCAACGAGATCCGTTTGTCTAACCCAGAAGCCGGTACGTGGATCGACAACATACCGGTCGAAAAGTGGACTAGGTCATACGACAATGGCCAAAGATGGGGGCATATGACAACAAATCTCATTGAATCAATGAATGGGGTATTCAAGGGCATACGAAACCTCCCCATCACTGCCTTGGTGAAATCCACGTATTTTAGGATGGCTGCGTTATTTGCCAAAAGAGGTGAAATGTGGTATTCGGTCTTGCAATCAGGACAACTGTGGAGTGAAAGCTGTATGAAATACATTAAGGCTGAAAGTGCAAAAGCCAACACTCACATGGTTACACGGTTTGACCGCCATAGCCACAACTTCATTGTGAAAGAGACAATTGACCACAATGAAGGCCTGGCAAGACAGGAATACAGGGTCATTTTACCTTCTCAATGGTGTGATTGTGGCAGGTTTCAAGCTTTTCGTATGCCTTGCTCTCATGTCATTGCCGCTTGTGCGCATACCCATCAAGACGCGCTTCAACTGCTATCAAACGTTTATAAATCTGAGACGTTGCTAACTGTTTACAACAACAACTTTCCTTTGGTGGCAAAACCAGACTATTGGCCTGAATACAGCGGTGATATAGTTTGGCACAATGACCAAATGCGAAGGAACAAGAAGGGTCGTCCCAAAAGCAGGCGCATAACAACAGAAATGGACGATCTTGACAGGTTGGAAAGAAAGTGTGGTTTATGCCGTCAGGTCGGACACAATCGCAAAAACTGTCCGAATCGGGCGTCTGGCTCGACCACATAAATTTTGTAATACAATAAATCTTTTCAATATTTGTGTTGTAAACATTATGGGTTTTTCGTTAATAAAACTGTTCACACAATTTAAGAAATTCAATATAGGAAATTACATTAGGGTTTTCGCGTACAACAATGATTAACGATAATCAATCTAGGAAATTAAATTAGGGTTTTCGCGTACAACAATGATTAACGATAATCAATCTAGGAAATTACAACTGTTAACACAATTTCATCTGACCCATGCATCATCAGCATTACATCACTGTCTGTTTTGACTTCCTCCAACCACACATTAGGTCTTCCTGTCGCATGCGAGGTTGTTGTTCGTTTTCGCTGGATCCTTCGAATTTTTTCCCCCTCGGCGATGTCTCCATCTAGCCACCGCATCAACTCCCGCTTCAGACGCTCCATGGAGTGAATGTGCCAGAATTTCATTTTCATCGCGGGTTTCATGGCGGAGAATATAACGTAACCATCTCTGCTAAAAATCATAGGCGACGTCATTACGTAAATAAGGGAGTACAAAATAAAAATACAGTGCGAGAAAGTGTGAGAAATTTCAAAGAAACGGACGAATTATTTATAAAACGGCAAAAAACCCTAGTTTTGCCCTAGGCGCCAAGTGAGATGGCGCCTCCTCTCCTTTTTAAGGAGCATGCGCCATCTCACTTGGCTAAAAGCCAATGGAGGCGCCAAGTGAGATGGCGCCTAGGGCAAAACCCTAGGTGCATGCGCCAAATGACTTGGCTCCTCCTTTATGGAGCCATCTCAAACATGGTTATTTGCGTAATTTTTTCCGAAACCCGGTTATTTGCGAAATATTTTTTTAATACTTGGTTATTAATAAAAAAAATTCAAACCAGGGGGGTGTAAATTTGAAAAGCCTGGCCCAATTGCTTTGAATTTTGTTGACCTTTCCAATCACATGCACGCCTGTTGACTTGTCCTCATGGTATTCCCTAGCACGCAACCCTTGATCTGATCCCACTAAGTGACGTGGCTGGCCTGATCTGGTGAGTACACGGTAGTCCATAACGTCATATCCACACCTGAACACATATTGAAAAAGAATATTGAAGTAAAGTAGACCTGGGAATCGAACCCAGGTCTTATGCATTAATCACGCGCTCGCTTGCCATCTGTACCAGTTAATCACTTTGATATATAATACATAAATAAATCATATAAAATAAAAGCAACGCGCTAGTGGCTGAAACGCGCGAATTTTGAATGGACGAATTACAGCGTGCCACATCTTCATCTTCTTCACGTCCCTGTAAACAAAAGTGTATGGCCACGGTTTTGCAAGTGTAGTGTTAGGGGACTTTTGGAGAAATAACGAATAGAGCTACGTGAATCAGAAATTAATCGCGAGCATCTCATTCTCTTCGTCCAGATGCCTGGAATGTAATGGTGTGACTTTCATGGGCTAATTGTTCCTGGACTGAAAACCCCTAAATTAAAAAAACTGTAACCCTAATATTCGAAAATGGTAGAATCTCGTATGCTCAACAAAAATGAAATTAAACACCATGGTTAGCTCAGAAACATCATTGTGATCATGAATACATAGATAAAAATGAAAGAAAATGCTTGAATTATGCTATGCGATTTTAAATTTTTTGCTTCACAGTTGGACTTGTAGCTACCGTTTCAAGGTGTTTTGGTTGATGCTAGTGATTGAGATGCGTTCAGAATTGCCTCAGGATGTTAATGGGAAAAGAATTAAGGCTTGAAAGATCCTCCTGTAGTGATTTCAGAATTGTCTTTTTATGTCAAAATTTCAAATTGCCAAAGCTTGTTTGGGCGCATCTTATGATGTGTTAGGCCTAGGGTTTGACTCAGTGATGGTCATGGAATGGAATTGGCTTGCTCTTTGACCTTAATTCATGCTTGTGAGAGAATTGGTCTTAGGGTTTCTTCCATTAACCATTTTTCCTCCTTTTTAGCCAAAACCTAGACCTAGTGTGCAAATGAACCCTAGCCTGATTTCTTGAGTTGGTTCATGATACATAGAAATTGTCCAAGTTCACATGACACTATTCCATTGGTTTTTAAATTTTATTTGAATTTTCAAAGAATTAAAATGAATTAAATCATCAAAAATTAAATAAAATAAAAAAATCAATATTTGGTCTTGAAATTAACCATGGGACACGTGTGTGGCATGACAAGGATGAACCAAGTGGAAAAAATGGGGCCCTTTTGTCAAAAATTGGATTTTCAAAGATAGTTGACTTTTGCCATTTCACAAAAATTTCCCAACTTCTACAAGGCATAACTTGCTCAATTTTTAAGCTTTTCACATGTTCTTGGACATTTTGGAAAGGTCTTTGAGTCCTTTAACCAATGCCTTTGGTCCCATGTCATTTTGATTTACCAATCTCAAGTTATGGTCTTTGACTTAAAGTCCCTTTTTGTTGACTTTTGAAAATGACCTATAATGTTGAAATTGATAACTTTTTGTGAGAGCATTTCTTGGACTTGAAGTATGAAGATGAGTTGTAGGAAATGTCTTTCTCTTCAAAATGAGCTTTGGATGGAATTTTTCTGATAATCCATGTGAAAGTTATGCCCTGGTCAATTTCAGTTGACTTTTTCAGCTGTCCAAATATAGCAACTTTTGCATCTTTGATGATTTCTGAGCCAAATTTTGAGAATCATGATCAAGCATTGATCAAATGATGTTTGTGGCTTCAAAATGATATGTTGACCAAAAATTTGAACTTTTGACTGCCAAATGACCATTTTGCCCCTACAGTTGACTGTAGTGCAATTTAGGGTTTTGACTGTGCAATTTTGAGCTGAATGCCTTGAAACTTGATATGAGGATGTTTGACCATGTTTGTAAGCATATGAGACTTGATTGAGCCTTTGAAAACTTCATTTTCTTGATCAGAACCCAAACCCTAGTTTTGACTGTATAGGAGACAGTTGACCTGCACAACCCTTGGGGAATTTTGTGACTTGGCTTGGCAATTTCTTGAAGAATATGGGAGGGCAAATTTTGGGGTATAACAGTTGCCCCTGTTCAATCTTCTTGGACCTGAGGATGCAGATTGGCTGACGTGCCTTTCGTAATCCGAGGGTAAAAGATGATTGGACACTAGAGTGCCCGGAAATTTGCGCTCACATGTTAGCAATGAGGGTGGAATGGGCTTATAGATGCCATCTGGATGTTTGATCGTGTAAGAGATTCCTTAGCGAGAACCTGCATGCCTGCAAAACAAAAAATGAGTACCTGACGCGTTGCAGGAGCTGATTTTTAGATGCTTGGTATTGATGTGTCCTGACTAGTTACAGGAGCTGAGTCTGGAGCTTCAAACGGTGATGAATGAACCAGGGATGGTTACTGTCCTAGCATGAAATGGTAAGAGAACCTTGGGCGACTTTAACTTCAACAACGCTCGTTGAGAAAAATCTGGGGTGTCTTCTACTGGGATAAGAATCAGGGAGATCTTAGGGTCGATCTGACTGAACCAGAGAGGCCTTTGACTGGGTAAGAATCAGGAAAATCTTAGGATCGATTTAACTGAACCGGTCTGGGTCTTGAAATGTCTTCAACTGGATAAGCAATCAGGAAAATCTTGGGACGATTTAACTGAACCAAAGAAGGCCTTTGACTGGATAAGCATCGGGAAAATCTTGGGATGATTTAACTGAACCGGTCTAGGTCTTGAAATGTCTTCGACTGGATAAGCAATCAGGAAAATCTTGGGACGATTTAACTGAACCAGAGGAGGCCTTTGACTGGATAAGCAATCAGGAAAATCTTGGGGCGATTTAACTGAACCGGTCTAGGTCTTGAAATGTCTTCAACTGGATAAGCATCAGGGAGATCTTAGGACGATCTGACTGAACCAGAGAAGGCCTTTGACTGGATAAGCAATCAGGAAAATCTTGGGACGATTTAACTGAACCGGTCTAGGTCTTGAAATGTCTTCAACTGGATAAGCATCAGGGAGATCTTAGGACGATCTGACTGAACCAGAGAAGGCCTTTGACTGGATAAGCAATCAGGAAAATCTTGGGACGATTTAACTGAACCGGTCTAGGTCTTGAAATGTAGCTTGAGAACTTAACTGGATCTTTCCTGAAAGGTAAAAGTCAGTCATATGCAATGCATGATATGGATCAAGCAATGATGTTCTCAACATAAATGAGATTTGTATGATGCAGTGCGTTATGCATGCTATAATGATGTATGTGATGTTTTATGTATATTTTCGTCTAGGAAAATGAATCCTTGACGGGTGCCGGGAAGTCGTATCCTGGGCTGATGTCGAAGAATAGATTTTGCTTCCGCTGGGGATGATAACTGCAAGGATACCGGTAGGAGAAGATGACTCCGTTGCGGAATAAACTTGGCGAATGGAAGATTCTGCGGGGAGAAAAGATATTCTAGCGATCATGCTGGGAAGCAATACTCTGTGGGGATAGAGATGCTTTGCCGAGTGTGGATAGCAACTCTGTTGGGGATACCGTTGTTGTATTGGAAGTGTGAATAGACTTCGCTGGGGATAGGAAGGAATTATGTTGACGATGCTCTTTCCGTGGCTTTTGGCTGAGGATAACCCAGTTATATCCTGTTGAGGAAATAACTCTTTAAATAAAGCCGGACGACGCGTTCGTGCTCTGCTAGGGGATGAGCTTCCAGAATATACTGGGGATAAGCTTACTGCTTGGGGAGATGAATTCCATCTTTCCTGGGGAACTTGGATAGGACTCTCCTGGGGAGTTTTGGAATGTAATTTTATAAGTTGAAAGGGGGAACCTATGTAGGGTTGCATGCTGATGAGTTTGTGTAAAACCACATCTGAAAGGGAGAAGGAACCTGGGTAGGGTTACTTTGATGATGAGTTCGTGTAAAACTTCGTTCTTGGAAAGGGAGAACCTGTGTAGGGTTTCTGGGTGACGAGTCCATATAAAACTGCATCTTGAAGAGAAGGAACCGGTGTAGGGTTACTTTGATGAGGAGTTCGTGTAAAACTTCCTGATGAACCGGGGTTAGGTTACTTGGATAAGTTTGTGTAAAAACTTCTGGGGGAACCGGGGTAAGGTTGCTTCGAGATAAGTTCGTGTAAAAACTTCTGGAGGAACCGGGGTAAGGTTGCTTCGGGATAAGTTTGTGTAAAACTTCTTGATGAACCGGGGTTAGGTCATCTTATGGAGGAGGAGTCTGTGTATGACTTTGTCTGAAGGTTGAGCAGAAACCGGTGTTGGGTTGCATGATTTTGATTAAGTGGATAATTGTCCTGTTTGGTCTCGGACGTTAGCCCACGATCTGGAATTTGTAAAGGTAGATGGTAATCATTTTTATGTTGATCTGTCCTTTGTAATTTGGTTGACAGAGCAATTGGATCGCCTGGATAGCTCATTATTGCCCCTGCTTCGGAGGTGAGGGAAGAGGATACCTGTGCGGGTGATCGACAAATCTTCGGGTAGGCAAGTGACGAGATACCGGAACATAGTCCACCGGGATACCCATTTTTGCCCAAGCCGCCTTTTCAGGTTTTCGACTTGCCGGGTGTACAGTTTTTTTTTATATTCATCCCTTGTTTTTGCCCGAACCCTTTTGGTTCGCCGGGAAGCCCTTATTTTTGCCTAGGTGTGTCAACCTAGCGGGTCTTTGATTGTGCGTAGTATTTTTCGACTATGTCCGTGCTTTCAGCATGTAGGGAATTGCCCCTGTTAGAAATTGTTTTGTCATGCCACCAGAAGGTGTTTGATCAGGCCAGATTCGTTGTTGAAATGCCCCAAGTGACTCAAGCGGAGGTTTGCCCCAGGCTATTTGGCCTTTGAGAGATTCTCCGAATCTTGACTGAACTGCCCCAGATGATAGACCATGATCATGTCGTGCCCCTTGATTGGAGATACTCTTGTTCATTAGACTTTCGTCATGCGAATTTCTACGCTGTTCAAACAAAAAGTCATATGCAAACAAAGTTATGTTAAAAATACAAGGCTTATGTCTGTCTCAAAGATCTTGAAAATGCATTCTTTTTTCATAAAACAAGTGAATGTTTGTAAAACATAATGTCAACTCCGTATTTACCGTAGGCCTTCAGGAGTCAGGATACCTTTCGTAACAGTATGCTTTCGAACTAACCCATGCTTCAGCTAGGACTTTTAAGGGTTGTAACGTGGCTTGGTTCACGGTTTAAGAAACAAAGTATAAAGGTTCAAATTTTATTTGTACCCACCCTCTCTTCGTGATGTTCTCCAAACCTAAACTCAGTTGATCATACATTAGACCTTGTTTGAGTCTTGGCTCTAATTTTCTGGTGATGGATAACTTATTTTGAATAGGCAGTCATTCCTTTTTTGTCGAGGGTTTGTGTGACCTCCTTTTTTGATTTTGTGATCCCTATTTTTTGCCTGAACTGTTTCTTTTGTGATTACAGTCAGCGGGATGCCCCAGTTTTGTAAGTCTCCTTCATAGGTTTTGACTTAATGGGTTTTTATTTTTTGAGACATAATGACTGCCTATCTGTATGATTGTTTGGAATTATCACTATCTTTTGTTTTGTAAGGACCTTTTTGGTGCCATTCGTTATGTACTTGGATCAACTGAGAGACTACCCTGCCCCAGGTTATGATAAAGGGTTTTGATTTTCGAAAAGAAAAACTCTTACTTCTTTGACTCAAAGGGGTTGACGAGGGATTATCTTCCTTATTACTCCAGTGTTTAAGAATTGAAACAATGCCTGTACCTCATCAGCGGGGTCTTATTCAAAAGCATACTGTAGATTATGGTATCATTTTCGTCATCCTCCCTCAAGAGGCTTAGAATTATTGATTGAGAGAGTTGACATCAGAACAAATATGAAAATAATTTGCGTATAGTGAATACGAATATATTGATTCAAAATAGACATAAGCGATGCATTAATGAAATAACAATGTTTTAACAATGAGTAAATGTTTGAACAAAAGAAAATTGCAACTTGAACATTCGAATGAACAAAATTTTCTAGTCTCAGGGCTTGTCACTTCAAATGGTGAGCCTTGGAGGGATGGTAGAAAAATTCAGCCTGACCATCTTGTGTGAATTCCAGTGCTCCTTCATCAATCAGGTCCTGGATCTTGTTTTTCAAAGCCCAACACTCGTTTGCATTATGTCCTGGACAGGCAGAGTGGTAGGCACACCTTTTATTGGGATCATAAGCAGGATGTGCTGTGTTGGGGTTCTGGGGATGATCCCTTAATGTGATCAGGTTCAATCTCAACAGGCGTTGTAAAGCTTGAAACGGCGACATATTGAGCGGGGTGAACTGCCTCCTGGGCTTGTCTGTCTGAAGTTGGTGAAGTTGCTGCTGAATTGGTGACACTGGAGCCATATGAGGAGCTTTCTCCTTGCCTCTTTGTCTCAAAGGTGGTGGAACGATGATTGGCTTTTTACCCTTAGATGTTTGCCCCAGTTGGTTGCCCTGAAGCAGTTTGTTGATGAGAACCCCGAGCTCATCTTGTCTTTGAGTTAAACCCTGAATGGCAGTCATCTGCCCCAGCATCTGGGCTTTCAATGCATCCACCTCAGCTTGTAGGTGTTCCAGCCTTTCATCCTCAGCACTGTTCCTGACAAAAGTCTCCATGATAAGTGTCCTTAGCTCTTCCTGCCCCTTGGATAGATTCAGGAGGATTTTCCCGAACCGGGTCTCTTGAGCAAGAAAGTCCTGATTGTCTTGTTGGGAAGCCATGGCTGAAATAAACAGCGGGAAAGGTGAGTGACCTGCAAAAGGGATACCTGTAATGCAATGATGAGTATGATATGCATGCAATGTTTTCAAGGACCTCGCGGGGTAAACAAGGAAATTTGTTAGCATTTGAATTTAGAGCTTGATTGAAGGACACCCAAGTTATTAAGAACTCTTCTTCAAGAGTCAAAGGCTCACCATATCAAGTGGGTCATAGCCCCTGACAACATTGGCTAGAGGAAAATGAATCCTCTTTGCCCCTTGCTAGATGTTTGATTTATATGACCTGCATCACAAGCCCTTGAGATCCTTGAAATGGGTTAGGATGTATGCAATGGTATGATGTCATGATATGCATGGGGTAATGTGAGTAACCCTGTTATGAGTCCAAATTAAGGACTGCAAAAACCTGCAAGAAACTTAGGATACCCTGTTATGAGTCCTAATTAAGGACTACAAACACAACCTGCAAGAGACAAATGTCAGGTAATAAGCATGCAAGTAGTTCAAGTAGGAAGGCACACAAGTCACACAAGAGAAACCCTTAGGGTTTAGGCCAGCATGGGGTCTGGGTAGTACCCTCTTGAAGTTGGTGGGTTCAACCTGTCCTATCAAAGTAACCGGGTTCTAAGGTTCCCAATATCACGGGATTGCTTTCATTGTTCATCGTTTCGATTTAGCCAATGAACTGGCGACCGAAATATTCCAGGAAAGCAACCCTCAATTGAGTGTAGTATCGAGTATCAACCAACCTCGGACTGCACCAAAGTCAGTTATCTCACTACCCTAAAGAGGCCAAGATTGTTCAATTAAGGTTCCTAAGGTCTGTTGATGCTTCATGACACCACATGGAGGCCCCGTACTCTCCTTGACTGACTCAAGGGTTACCGGTACACACCAAAGTGCCACATCAACGTAGCAGACTGTTTCAACCATGTCGGTATACCCCACACAGTTCCCTCACAGCCTTGTTGCTACTTTCTAAGAAGGGTATCCCCCAGATCCGGGTTAGGATCTATAGAACTCCCAAGACAGTCCACAATAATAAAGCAAGCAAGGAAAGCAATTGAAAACACAGTGATCTTAATCCTAAGGTACACCTCACTTTAAGTTTATCCCCAGCAGAGTCGCCAGTTCTGTGATCGGTGGATCTGGAACTGACTGTTTTAAAGCTGGTTCGCGAAATGTCGCGGAAGCAAGAGTCGCCACCGTCTTTTATTTTCTCCAAATGGAAAGGACAAAAGCACAGAAAAATTCCTTAAAGAGATTGCTCTCGGTTCGGGAGGTAGGTTATAGAAAGGGAAGGTGTTAGCACCCTTTCTATCCATGGTTATCCATGGGCTCTTAGATACTTGCTCAATGTGTTTTCAAAATGGTTTGTTTGCTTTTCAACTGTGGGTTTTAAAAAGTTTCTTTAAAAAT
This sequence comes from Vicia faba, assembly GCA_948472305.1. Taxonomy (NCBI): domain Eukaryota; kingdom Viridiplantae; phylum Streptophyta; class Magnoliopsida; order Fabales; family Fabaceae; genus Vicia; species Vicia faba. The sequence goes on along the minus strand of OX451738.1, from coordinate 311,692,681 downwards.
TCCAGTTCGACTCTTGTATCGGTCCTCAAGAGTGTTTGAAAAATTGCTTTCGAAAGCTTTTTGAAAATGTGTTGGTGTGAAAAGATTTTGATTTGTTTGAAATTAGAGCAAGTATCCTTGAGAACCTACCTACCCTAAGGAATTCGTCTGTGTAAATGTCCTTTAAAGTAGTGCCATCCCACCATTGAGAGGTAGGTAGCGCCACTGTTGGAGGTGTTCGGGTCAATTCGAGTTTTAGGGACATGGTGATCACCGGAGCAATGGGAAGACACCTTAGAAGCTACCCTCATGCCAGGTTCCCGGATCATGAGGACTTACTAAGACGTCCTCTACTCGACGATCACCTTTCGAAAGGCAACAGTGAGGCGTACCCTAGGGGTGGTGTGTGCGAATTGTGTGTCATTTTCAGTTTATTGTTTGTCTTGTCATGCATTGGTGATCTAACGATTCGATTTTATTTTTGGGCATTCATTCTTTCATGTTATTGTTTAGCAGTTAAAAGTGCGGGAATTTAAAGTGCGGAAAAGATAAAAGTCCTACGCTATTACAAAGGGCGAGGGTCTACAACGCCAAATTAATCCAGACCCGTTTTAAAATAAATTGCAGAAAAGAAATGTCTAATAGCTATTACATGGCTTTGGTACAAGTACATTATATTCACAAAAGAAATAAATGAAACGCGCGAAAAAAGAAAATAATCAAATGCGAGGGCGTTGAACCCCTTAAAGGAATTAAAATAATCAAGTTATCTAAAATTAAAATTAAATGAAAAATGGTATTTTTTGTGTTTTTTAGATTTAAAAGAAAAAAGAAAAATTAATTGAAATTAAATTAAATATTAGACCTAATTCTATTATTTTTTAAGTTTATTATGAAAATTTTAACTTTTAACCTAATCTAATTCTAAATTAATTCATGTACATTTTTTAATTTATGAAAATAAATAAATTATATTATTATTCTAAAAAAAGGGAAAATTAAAAAATAAGAAAATAAAAAGTTAGTAAACCTAAATTCTATTTTTTTTGGATTTTTTGTTATTAAAAGAATTAAATTTGAAAACCTAATTAAAACTAAATAATTACAAACTAGAAAATAATTAAAATAAAAATTATATTTTTATTTGGTCTTTTCTGATTTTTGAAGGTTTTTATATTTTGTTAAAAAAAAATAAATAATTAAATAAATAGCAAATAAAAGAAATAAAAAGGAAAATTAAAGAAAGAAAAAAAATAAAACAATAAGGCAAACCAGGGGGGTGTAAATTTGAAAAGCCTGGCCCAATTGCTTTGAATTTTGTTGACCTTTCCAATCACATGCACGCCTGTTGACTTGTCCTCACGGTATTCCCTAGCACGCAACCCTTGATCTGATCCCACTAAGTGACGTGGCTGGCCTGATCTGGTGAGTACACGGTAGTCCATAACGTCATATCCACACCTGAACACATATTGAAAAAGAATATTGAAGTAAAGTAGACCTGGGAATCAAACCCAGGTCTTATGCATTAATCACGCGCTCGCTTGCCATCTGTACCAGTTAATCACTTTGATATATAATACATAAATAAATCATATAAAATAAAAGCAACGCGCTAGTGGCTGAAACGCGCGAATTTTGAATGGACGAATTACAGCGTGCCACATCTTCATCTTCTTCACGTCCCTGTAAACAAAAGTGTATGGCCACGGTTTTGCAAGTGTAGTGTTAGGGGACTTTTGGAGAAATAACGAATAGAGCTACGTGAATCAGAAATTAATCGCGAGCATCTCATTCTCTTTGTCCAGATGCCTGGAATGTAATGGTGTGACTTTCATGGGCTAATTGTTCCTGGACTGAAAACCCCTAAATTAAAAAAACTGTAACCCTAATATTCGAAAATGGTAGAATCTCGTATGCTCAACAAAAATGAAATTAAACACCATGGTTAGCTCAGAAACATCATTGTGATCATGAATACATAGATAAAAATGAAAGAAAATGCTTGAATTATGCTATGCGATTTTAAATTTTTTGCTTCACAGTTGGACTTGTAGCTACCGTTTCAAGGTGTTTTGGTTGATGCTAGTGATTGAGATGCGTTCAGAATTGCCTCAGGATGTTAATGGGAAAAGAATTAAGGCTTGAAAGATCCTCCTGTAGTGATTTCAGAATTGTCTTTTTATGTCAAAATTTCAAATTGCCAAAGCTTGTTTGGGCGCATCTTATGATGTGTTAGGCCTAGGGTTTGACTCAGTGATGGTCATGGAATGGAATTGGCTTGCTCTTTGACCTTAATTCATGCTTGTGAGAGAATTGGTCTTAGGGTTTCTTCCATTAACCATTTTTCCTCCTTTTTAGCCAAAACCTAGACCTAGTGTGCAAATGAACCCTAGCCTGATTTCTTGAGTTGGTTCATGATACATAGAAATTGTCCAAGTTCACATGACACTATTCCATTGGTTTTTAAATTTTATTTGAATTTTCAAAGAATTAAAATGAATTAAATCATCAAAAATTAAATAAAATAAAAAAATCAATATTTGGTCTTGAAATTAACCATGGGACACGTGTGTGGCATGACAAGGATGAACCAAGTGGAAAAAATGGGGCCCTTTTGTCAAAAATTGGATTTTCAAAGATAGTTGACTTTTGCCATTTCACAAAAATTTCCCAACTTCTACAAGGCATAACTTGCTCAATTTTTAAGATTTTCACATGTTCTTGGACATTGTGGAAAGGTCTTTGAGTCCTTTAACCAATGCCTTTGGTCCCATGTCATTTTGATTTACCAATCTCAAGTTATGGTCTTTGACTTAAAGTCCCTTTTTGTTGACTTTTGAAAATGACCTATAATGTTGAAATTGATAACTTTTTGTGAGAGCATTTCTTGGACTTGAAGTATGAAGATGAGTTGTAGGAAATGTCTTTCTCTTCAAAATGAGCTTTGGATGGAATTTTTCTGATAATCCATGTGAAAGTTATGCCCTGGTCAATTTCAGTTGACTTTTTCAGCTGTCCAAATATAGCAACTTTTGCATCTTTGATGATTTCTGAGCCAAATTTTGAGAATCATGATCAAGCATTGATCAAATGATGTTTGTGGCTTCAAAATGATATGTTGACCAAAAATTTGAACTTTTGACTGCCAAATGACCATTTTGCCCCTACAGTTGACTGTAGTGCAATTTAGGGTTTTGACTGTGCAATTTTGAGCTGAATGCCTTGAAACTTGATATGAGGATGTTTGACCATGTTTGTAAGCATATGAGACTTGATTGAGCCTTTGAAAACTTCATTTTCTTGATCAGAACCCAAACCCTAGTTTTGACTGTATAGGAGACAGTTGACCTGCACAACCCTTGGGGAATTTTGTGACTTGGCTTGGCAATTTCTTGAAGAATATGGGAGGGCAAATTTTGGGGTATAACAGTTGCCCCTGTTCAATCTTCTTGGACCTGAGGATGCAGATTGGCTGACGTGCCTTTCGTAATCCGAGGGTAAAAGATGATTGGACACTAGAGTGCCCGAAAATTTGCGCTCACATGTTAGCAATGAGGGTGGAATGGGCTTATAGATGCCATCTGGATGTTTGATCGTGTAAGAGATTCCTTAGCGAGAACCTGCATGCCTGCAAAACAAAAAATGAGTACCTGACGCGTTGCAGGAGCTGATTTTTAGATGCTTGGTATTGATGTGTCCTGACTAGTTACAGGAGCTGAGTCTGGAGCTTCAAACGGTGATGAATGAACCAGGGATGGTTACTGTCCTAGCATGAAATGGTAAGAGAACCTTGGGCGACTTTAACTTCAACAACGCTCGTTGAGAAAAATCTGGGGTGTCTTCTACTGGGATAAGAATCAGGGAGATCTTAGGGTCGATCTGACTGAACCAGAGAGGCCTTTGACTGGGTAAGAATCAGGAAAATCTTAGGATCGATTTAACTGAACCGGTCTGGGTCTTGAAATGTCTTCAACTGGATAAGCAATCAGGAAAATCTTGGGACGATTTAACTGAACCAAAGAAGGCCTTTGACTGGATAAGCATCAGGAAAATCTTGGGATGATTTAACTGAACCGGTCTAGGTCTTGAAATGTCTTCGACTGGATAAGCAATCAGGAAAATCTTGGGACGATTTAACTGAACCAGAGGAGGCCTTTGACTGGATAAGCAATCAGGAAAATCTTGGGGCGATTTAATTGAACCGGTCTAGGTCTTGAAATGTCTTCAACTGGATAAGCATCAGGGAGATCTTAGGACGATCTGACTGAACCAGAGAAGGCCTTTGACTGGATAAGCAATCAGGAAAATCTTGGGACGATTTAACTGAACCGGTCTAGGTCTTGAAATGTCTTCAACTGGATAAGCATCAGGGAGATCTTAGGACGATCTGACTGAACCAGAGAAGGCCTTTGACTGGATAAGCAATCAGGAAAATCTTGGGACGATTTAACTGAACCGGTCTAGGTCTTGAAATGTAGCTTGAGAACTTAACTGGATCTTTCCTGAAAGGTAAAAGTCAGTCATATGCAATGCATGATATGGATCAAGCAATGATGTTCTCAACATAAATGAGATTTGTATGATGCAGTGCGTTATGCATGCTATAATGATGTATGTGATGTTTTATGTATATTTTCGTCTAGGAAAATGAATCCTTGACGGGTGCCGGGAAGTCGTATCCTGGGCTGATGTCGAAGAATAGATTTTGCTTCCGCTGGGGATGATAACTGCAAGGATACCGGTAGGAGAAGATGACTCCGTTGCGGAATAAACTTGGCGAATGGAAGATTCTGCGGGGAGAAAAGATATTCTAGCGATCATGCTGGGAAGCAATACTCTGTGGGGATAGAGATGCTTTGCCGAGTGTGGATAGCAACTCTGTTGGGGATACCGTTGTTGTATTGGAAGTGTGAATAGACTTCGCTGGGGATAGGAAGGAATTATGTTGACGATGCTCTTTCCGTGGCTTTTGGCTGAGGATAACCCAGTTATATCCTGTTGAGGAAATAACTCTTTAAATAAAGCCGGACGACGCGTTCGTGCTCTGCTAGGGGATGAGCTTCCAGAATATACTGGGGATAAGCTTACTGCTTGGGGAGATGAATTCCATCTTTCCTGGGGAACTTGGATAGGACTCTCCTGGGGAGTTTTGGAATGTAATTTTATAAGTTGAAAGGGGGAACCTATGTAGGGTTGCATGCTGATGAGTTTGTGTAAAACCGCATCTGAAAGGGAGAAGGAACCTGGGTAGGGTTACTTTGATGATGAGTTCGTGTAAAACTTCGTTCTTGGAAAGGGAGAACCTGTGTAGGGTTTCTGGGTGACGAGTCCATATAAAACTGCATCTTGAAGAGAAGGAACCGGTGTAGGGTTACTTTGATGAGGAGTTCGTGTAAAACTTCCTGATGAACCGGGGTTAGGTTACTTGGATAAGTTTGTGTAAAAACTTCTGGGGGAACCGGGGTAAGGTTGCTTCGAGATAAGTTCGTGTAAAAACTTCTGGAGGAACCGGGGTAAGGTTGCTTCGGGATAAGTTTGTGTAAAACTTCTTGATGAACCGGGGTTAGGTCATCTTATGGAGGAGGAGTCTGTGTATGACTTTGTCTGAAGGTTGAGCAGAAACCGGTGTTGGGTTGCATGATTTTGATTAAGTGGATAATTGTCCTGTTTGGTCTCGGACGTTAGCCCACGATCTGGAATTTGTAAAGGTAGATGGTAATCATTTTTATGTTGATCTGTCCTTTGTAATTTGGTTGACAGAGCAATTGGATCGCCTGGATAGCTCATTATTGCCCCTGCTTCGGAGGTGAGGGAAGAGGATACCTGTGCGGGTGATCGACAAATCTTCGGGTAGGCAAGTGACGAGATACCGGAACATAGTCCACCGGGATACCCATTTTTGCCCAAGCCGCCTTTTCAGGTTTTCGACTTGCCGGGTGTACAGTTTTTTTTTATATTCATCCCTTGTTTTTGCCCGAACCCTTTTGGTTCGCCGGGAAGCCCTTATTTTTGCCTAGGTGTGTCAACCTAGCGGGTCTTTGATTGTGCGTAGTATTTTTCGACTATGTCCGTGCTTTCAGCATGTAGGGAATTGCCCCTGTTAGAAATTGTTTTGTCATGCCACCAGAAGGTGTTTGATCAGGCCAGATTCGTTGTTGAAATGCCCCAAGTGACTCAAGCGGAGGTTTGCCCCAGGCTATTTGGCCTTTGAGAGATTCTCCGAATCTTGACTGAACTGCCCCAGATGATAGACCATGATCATGTCGTGCCCCTTGATTGGAGATACTCTTGTTCATTAGACTTTCGTCATGCGAATTTCTATGCTGTTCAAACAAAAAGTCATATGCAAACAAAGTTATGTTAAAAATACAAGGCTTATGTCTGTCTCAAAGATCTTGAAAATGCATTCTTTTTTCATAAAACAAGTGAATGTTTGTAAAACATAATGTCAACTCCGTATTTACCGTAGGCCTTCAGGAGTCAGGATACCTTTCGTAACAGTATGCTTTCGAACTAACCCATGCTTCAGCTAGGACTTTTAAGGGTTGTAACGTGGCTTGGTTCACGGTTTAAGAAACAAAGTATAAAGGTTCAAATTTTATTTGTACCCACCCTCTCTTCGTGATGTTCTCCAAACCTAAACTCAGTTGATCATACATTAGACCTTGTTTGAGTCTTGGCTCTAATTTTCTGGTGATGGATAACTTATTTTGAATAGGCAGTCATTCCTTTTTTGTCGAGGGTTTGTGTGACCTCCTTTTTTGATTTTGTGATCCCTATTTTTTGCCTGAACTGTTTCTTTTGTGATTACAGTCAGCGGGATGCCCCAGTTTTGTAAGTCTCCTTCATAGGTTTTGACTTAATGGGTTTTTATTTTTTGAGACATAATGACTGCCTATCTGTATGATTGTTTGGAATTATCACTATCTTTTGTTTTGTAAGGACCTTTTTGGTGCCATTCGTTATGTACTTGGATCAACTGAGAGACTACCCTGCCCCAGGTTATGATAAAGGGTTTTGATTTTCGAAAAGAAAAACTCTTACTTCTTTGACTCAAAGGGGTTGACGAGGGATTATCTTCCTTATTACTCCAGTGTTTAAGAATTGAAACAATGCCTGTACCTCATCAGCGGGGTCTTATTCAAAAGCATACTGTAGATTATGGTATCATTTTCGTCATCCTCCCTCAAGAGGCTTAGAATTATTGATTGAGAGAGTTGACATCAGAACAAATATGAAAATAATTTGCGTATAGTGAATACGAATATATTGATTCAAAATAGACATAAGCGATGCATTAATGAAATAACAATGTTTTAACAATGAGTAAATGTTTGAACAAAAGAAAATTGCAACTTGAACATTCGAATGAACAAAATTTTCTAGTCTCAGGGCTTGTCACTTCAAATGGTGAGCCTTGGAGGGATGGTAGAAAAATTCAGCCTGACCATCTTGTGTGAATTCCAGTGCTCCTTCATCAATCAGGTCCTGGATCTTGTTTTTCAAAGCCCAACACTCGTTTGCATTATGTCCTGGACAGGCAGAGTGGTAGGCACACCTTTTATTGGGATCATAAGCAGGATGTGCTGTGTTGGGGTTCTGGGGATGATCCCTTAATGTGATCAGGTTCAATCTCAACAGGCGTTGTAAAGCTTGAAACGGCGACATATTGAGCGGGGTGAACTGCCTCCTGGGCTTGTCTGTCTGAAGTTGGTGAAGTTGCTGCTGAATTGGTGACACTGGAGCCATATGAGGAGCTTTCTCCTTGCCTCTTTGTCTCAAAGGTGGTGGAACGATGATTGGCTTTTTACCCTTAGATGTTTGCCCCAGTTGGTTGCCCTGAAGCAGTTTGTTGATGAGAACCCCGAGCTCATCTTGTCTTTGAGTTAAACCCTGAATGGCAGTCATCTGCCCCAGCATCTGGGCTTTCAATGCATCCACCTCAGCTTGTAGGTGTTCCAGCCTTTCATCCTCAGCACTGTTCCTGACAAAAGTCTCCATGATAAGTGTCCTTAGCTCTTCCTGCCCCTTGGATAGATTCAGGAGGATTTTCCCGAACCGGGTCTCTTGAGCAAGAAAGTCCTGATTGTCTTGTTGGGAAGCCATGGCTGAAATAAACAGCGGGAAAGGTGAGTGACCTGCAAAAGGGATACCTGTAATGCAATGATGAGTATGATATGCATGCAATGTTTTCAAGGACCTCGCGGGGTAAACAAGGAAATTTGTTAGCATTTGAATTTAGAGCTTGATTGAAGGACACCCAAGTTATTAAGAACTCTTCTTCAAGAGTCAAAGGCTCACCATATCAAGTGGGTCATAGCCCCTGACAACATTGGCTAGAGGAAAATGAATCCTCTTTGCCCCTTGCTAGATGTTTGATTTATATGACCTGCATCACAAGCCCTTGAGATCCTTGAAATGGGTTAGGATGTATGCAATGGTATGATGTCATGATATGCATGGGGTAATGTGAGTAACCCTGTTATGAGTCCAAATTAAGGACTGCAAAAACCTGCAAGAAACTTAGGATACCCTGTTATGAGTCCTAATTAAGGACTACAAACACAACCTGCAAGAGACAAATGTCAGGTAATAAGCATGCAAGTAGTTCAAGTAGGAAGGCACACAAGTCACACAAGAGAAACCCTTAGGGTTTAGGCCAGCATGGGGTCTGGGTAGTACCCTCTTGAAGTTGGTGGGTTCAACCTGTCCTATCAAAGTAACCGGGTTCTAAGGTTCCCAATATCACGGGATTGCTTTCATTGTTCATCGTTTCGATTTAGCCACTGAACTGGCGACCGAAATATTCCAGGAAAGCAACCCTCAATTGAGTGTAGTATCGAGTATCAACCAACCTCGGACTGCACCAAAGTCAGTTATCTCACTACCCTAAAGAGGCCAAGATTGTTCAATTAAGGTTCCTAAGGTCTGTTGATGCTTCATGACACCACATGGAGGCCCCGTACTCTCCTTGACTGACTCAAGGGTTACCGGTACACACCAAAGTGCCACATCAACGTAGCATACTGTTTCAACCATGTCGGTATACCCCGCACAGTTCCCTCACAGCCTTGTTGCTACTTTCTAAGAAGGGTATCCCCCAGATCCGGGTTAGGATCTATAGAACTCCCAAGACAGTCCACAATAATAAAGCAAGCAAGGAAAGCAATTGAAAACACAGTGATCTTAATCCTAAGGTACACCTCACTTTAAGTTTATCCCCAGCAGAGTCGCCAGTTCTGTGATCGGTGGATCTGGAACTGACTGTTTTAAAGCTGGTTCGCGAAATGTCGCGGAAGCAAGAGTCGCCACCGTCTTTTATTTTCTCCAAATGGAAAGGACAAAAGCACAGAAAAATTCCTTAAAGAGATTGCTCTCGGTTCGGGAGGTAGGTTATAGAAAGGGAAGGTGTTAGCACCCTTTCTATCCATGGTTATCCATGGGCTCTTAGATACTTGCTCAATGTGTTTTCAAAATGGTTTGTTTGCTTTTCAACTGTGGGTTTTAAAAAGTTTCTTTAAAAATTCCAGTTCGACTCTTGTATCGGTCCTCAAGAGTGTTTGAAAAATTGCTTTCGAAAGCTTTTTGAAAATGTGTTGGTGTGAAAAGATTTTGATTTGTTTGAAATTAGAGCAAGTATCCTTGAGAACCTACCTACCCTAAGGAATTCGTCTGTGTAAATGTCCTTTAAAGTAGTGCCATCCCACCATTGAGAGGTAGGTAGCGCCACTGTTGGAGGTGTTCGGGTCAATTCGAGTTTTAGGGACATGGTGATCACCGGAGCAATGGGAAGACACCTTAGAAGCTACCCTCATGCCAGGTTCCCGGATCATGAGGACTTACTAAGACGTCCTCTACTCGACGATCACCTTTCGAAAGGCAACAGTGAGGCGTACCCTAGGGGTGGTGTGTGCGAATTGTGTGTCATTTTCAGTTTATTGTTTGTCTTGTCATGCATTGGTGATCTAACGATTCGATTTTATTTTTGGGCATTCATTCTTTCATGTTATTGTTTAGCAGTTAAAAGTGCGGGAATTTAAAGTGCGGAAAAGATAAAAGTCCTACGCTATTACAAAGGGCGAGGGTCTACAACGCCAAATTAATCCAGACCCGTTTTAAAATAAATTGCAGAAAAGAAATGTCTAATAGCTATTACATGGCTTTGGTACAAGTACATTATATTCACAAAAGAAATAAATGAAACGCGCGAAAAAAGAAAATAATCAAATGCGAGGGCGTTGAACCCCTTAAAGGAATTAAAATAATCAAGTTATCTAAAATTAAAATTAAATGAAAAATGGTATTTTTTGTGTTTTTTAGATTTAAAAGAAAAAAGAAAAATTAATTGAAATTAAATTAAATATTAGACCTAATTCTATTATTTTTTAAGTTTATTATGAAAATTTTAACTTTTAACCTAATCTAATTCTAAATTAATTCATGTACATTTTTTAATTTATGAAAATAAATAAATTATATTATTATTCTAAAAAAAGGGAAAATTAAAAAATAAGAAAATAAAAAGTTAGTAAACCTAAATTCTATTTTTTTTGGATTTTTTGTTATTAAAAGAATTAAATTTGAAAACCTAATTAAAACTAAATAATTACAAACTAGAAAATAATTAAAATAAAAATTATATTTTTATTTGGTCTTTTCTGATTTTTGAAGGTTTTTATATTTTGTTAAAAAAAAATAAATAATTAAATAAATAGCAAATAAAAGAAATAAAAAGGAAAATTAAAGAAAGAAAAAAAATAAAACAATAAGGCAAACCAGGGGGGTGTAAATTTGAAAAGCCTGGCCCAATTGCTTTGAATTTTGTTGACCTTTCCAATCACATGCACGCCTGTTGACTTGTCCTCATGGTATTCCCTAGCACGCAACCCTTGATCTGATCCCACTAAGTGACGTGGCTGGCCTGATCTGGTGAGTACACGGTAGTCCATAACGTCATATCCACACCTGAACACATATTGAAAAAGAATATTGAAGTAAAGTAGACCTGGGAATCGAACCCAGGTCTTATGCATTAATCACGCGCTCGCTTGCCATCTGTACCAGTTAATCACTTTGATATATAATACATAAATAAATCATATAAAATAAAAGCAACGCGCTAGTGGCTGAAACGCGCGAATTTTGAATGGACGAATTACAGCGTGCCACATCTTCATCTTCTTCACGTCCCTGTAAACAAAAGTGTATGGCCACGGTTTTGCAAGTGTAGTGTTAGGGGACTTTTGGAGAAATAACGAATAGAGCTACGTGAATCAGAAATTAATCGCGAGCATCTCATTCTCTTCGTCCAGATGCCTGGAATGTAATGGTGTGACTTTCATGGGCTAATTGTTCCTGGACTGAAAACCCCTAAATTAAAAAAACTGTAACCCTAATATTCGAAAATGGTAGAATCTCGTATGCTCAACAAAAATGAAATTAAACACCATGGTTAGCTCAGAAACATCATTGTGATCATGAATACATAGATAAAAATGAAATAAAATGCTTGAATTATGCTATGCGATTTTAAATTTTTTGCTTCACAGTTGGACTTGTAGCTACCGTTTCAAGGTGTTTTGGTTGATGCTAGTGATTGAGATGCGTTCAGAATTGCCTCAGGATGTTAATGGGAAAAGAATTAAGGCTTGAAAGATCCTCCTGTAGTGATTTCAGAATTGTCTTTTTATGTCAAAATTTCAAATTGCCAAAGCTTGTTTGGGCGCATCTTATGATGTGTTAGGCCTAGGGTTTGACTCAGTGATGGTCATGGAATGGAATTGGCTTGCTCTTTGACCTTAATTCATGCTTGTGAGAGAATTGGTCTTAGGGTTTCTTCCATTAACCATTTTTCCTCCTTTTTAGCCAAAACCTAGACCTAGTGTGCAAATGAACCCTAGCCTGATTTCTTGAGTTGGTTCATGATACATAGAAATTGTCCAAGTTCACATGACACTATTCCATTGGTTTTTAAATTTTATTTGAATTTTCAAAGAATTAAAATGAATTAAATCATCAAAAATTAAATAAAATAAAAAAATCAATATTTGGTCTTGAAATTAACCATGGGACACGTGTGTGGCATGACAAGGATGAACCAAGTGGAAAAAATGGGGCCCTTTTGTCAAAAATTGGATTTTCAAAGATAGTTGACTTTTGCCATTTCACAAAAATTTCCCAACTTCTACAAGGCATAACTTGCTCAATTTTTAAGCTTTTCACATGTTCTTGGACATTTTGGAAAGGTCTTTGAGTCCTTTAACCAATGCCTTTGGTCCCATGTCATTTTGATTTACCAATCTCAAGTTATGGTCTTTGACTTAAAGTCCCTTTTTGTTGACTTTTGAAAATGACCTATAATGTTGAAATTGATAACTTTTTGTGAGAGCATTTCTTGGACTTGAAGTATGAAGATGAGTTGTAGGAAATGTCTTTCTCTTCAAAATGAGCTTTGGATGGAATTTTTCTGATAATCCATGTGAAAGTTATGCCCTGGTCAATTTCAGTTGACTTTTTCAGCTGTCCAAATATAGCAACTTTTGCATCTTTGATGATTTCTGAGCCAAATTTTGAGAATCATGATCAAGCATTGATCAAATGATGTTTGTGGCTTCAAAATGATATGTTGACCAAAAATTTGAACTTTTGACTGCCAAATGACCATTTTGCCCCTACAGTTGACTGTAGTGCAATTTAGGGTTTTGACTGTGCAATTTTGAGCTGAATGCCTTGAAACTTGATATGAGGATGTTTGACCATGTTTGTAAGCATATGAGACTTGATTGAGCCTTTGAAAACTTCATTTTCTTGATCAGAACCCAAACCCTAGTTTTGACTGTATAGGAGACAGTTGACCTGCACAACCCTTGGGGAATTTTGTGACTTGGCTTGGCAATTTCTTGAAGAATATGGGAGGGCAAATTTTGGGGTATAACAAGTTCCAAGCAACTTCAAGGCTAACTGAGCATTGGGATAGCTTGAGGGAACTTCAAGCAAGCTCACAAGAACTTCAGGCCTCACTCAAAGTCCCCACATTGTCATATCTAAACTCAACTGAACAAGGTATTTGTCAAGTTTCTATCTCTCTATTTAGGCACCCTTAAGCTTAGGTTTGTGAAGTAAAAATGTAGTCCTTAAGTGACTTACTGCTGTTTGCCATGGTCAGGCATATCAAAAACGGATGATCAAGGCTTTCAACGAGAAAGTCAGACGACAAGTATATCAAGTTGGAGATCTGGTAATCAAGCAGATCATCTTGCCGCAAAGTGATCCCAGGGGAAAATGGACTCCTACTTACGAAGGACCATTTGTAATCAAGAACATCTTTTCTGGTGGGGAAATGATCTTAACCACCATGGACGGCGATGACCTTCCGCACCCTGCGGACGCAGACATAGTCAAAAGATACTACGCATAAATGACCCGCTAGGTTGACACACCTAGGCAAAAAAAGGGCATCCCGGTGAATCAAAAACCCGAAAGGGAGACTTGGGCAAAAAAGGGTTTCTCGGTGGATCGAAAACCCGAAAGGGCGGTCCATGCAAAAGTTAGGGAATTAAAGCGTATGACTATGTCTCGTCGGATCACTTTAAGGACAATCTCTTCACAGACAAGCTCCGGGCTTCTGACCAACTCAATCATCTTCGGACGAAGCAACGAATGGACAAGATATCCAGAGTTGCGAAGGCTATAGCAGAATGGGAACCCCATGGAATTTTTACACATAGCCATCTTTCTTTGTATAAAATTTTCTCATTTTTATGACAACGTTCTCTTACTAGGATGTCTGTCTCCTTTGTACAAAATACTCACACAAAGTTAATATAAAGATACTTCAAAGTGCAGAAAACTATTTGTCTTTTCCTTTTTACACTTGTGTTTTATTTGAAAACGTCCAATGATTTATTAATGAGCATATGCATTTGAATATAATCACTGTTTACAAATAAATGATTTGGAAAAGATTAATTACTGACAGGTTGAAAACGTCTTTAGGCTATTCCAGGTGCAATCCCTACAGTACATCATCTAGATCCCCAACGGAGCTAAAATTCAAAATCCCCATCAGAGTTAAAATTTCAAACTCCCAATCTCCAGCGGAGCCAAAACTTTGAACTACAGATCCTCAGCAGAGATGAAACTTTCTTCCCCAGCAGAGCTAAAACTTCAACCTTTAAACCCCAGTGGAAATCCTCCAGTTTCCTCAAATTCCCCTGCAAGTTATCTTAAAACCTGATAATTTCCCAACAAGTTGCTTTGAAGCCTGACAGCTAACCAGACGACAACTTTGGATAATTCCCCAGTAGATTGGCATACAACCCAAACTCTTGATCTCCCCAGCAGGATAGCTACTCCCCAGCAGTATAGCTAATCCCCAGAGAGTTCTCACTCTCCAGCAGATTGAAGATTCCCATTCTCATTCCCCAGTGAAGTCGCCAAAGTTTTCATTACTCCTCAACAGAATGAAGATTCTCATTCTTAGTTCCCCGCAGAAATCATCAGAATTTTCCCTATTCCCCAGTCGAGTAAGGATTCCAATTATTTAACCCCTAGTAGAAGTCTTCAAAGTTCTCTGGATTTCCCAAGCAGATTTCTCAAGCAGTTTGACATTACTCTCACAACGAATTTTGTCAATACTCCAACTTCAAGACATGAAGGATTCTCACATCCCCACAGAAGTTGTCAGGGATTTTCCATCGCCAACAGTCTCCAAGGATTTCTCATCCTTAACAATCAAAGATTTTGAATCTCCTGCAGCGGTCAAGGATTTATTTTCCCCGACAACAGTCAAGGGTTTTATTATCTCCAGCCGTCAAGGATTTATTTTCCTCAGCAATACAACTAATCAACTTACATGCGCATACATTACATTCATATATCATAAACATTGATAAAACACATTCATTGCATCATACATTTCATGCAACATAACTTTGTGTTTCAGCTAACATTTTACCCTTTTCAGGATAAGATTAACAGTTATCTTTAACAAATAGTCAAAGATTTCAGATACAATACAGATACACTCCAGACGCGAAAGTCATTCTGTTACTCATTCAGATCTCTTATTCAGATACAGTAAAGATACACTCCAAACACGAAAATCATTCTATTACTCATTCAGAATTCAAAGTCAAGATACAGTACGGTTACACTCCAGACACGAAAGTCATTCTGTTACTCATTCAGACCTGAAGCTCATGATACAGTTAGGATACACTCCAGATACGGTTGCCATTCTGCCACTTATTCAAATTTCGAGTACAGATACAGTCCAGATACGCTCCAGACACGGTTGCCACTCTGTCACTTATTCTGAATTTTCCCCCAATACAGATACACTCTAGACACGGAAGTCATTATGTTATTCATTCAGATTCAAGTATAGTCACAGCTCGGATACGCTCCAGACACGGACGCCATTCCCTTGCTCATACAGACTCAGTCTCCAGATACAGTTCAGATACGTTCCAAATACGGATACCATTCTGATACTCATTCTTTTGACTTACAACTTACAACTCAACAAACATTCTTGGATGGCATCTACAAGCTCATCTCCAACAAAATTCTATCACCTCTCCAAATGGCATCTTTAAGCCCATTTCCTCAGTTACGTTTTGACGAGTGCAAATTTACGGGCACTCTAGTGTCCAATCATATTTTACCTTCGAGTCACGAACGACAAACTCGCCAATCTAACTCTTCAGGTTCAAGAAGATTGAACAGGGGAAACTGTTGTACCCTAAAATTTTCCCTCTCATTTTATCAAGATTCTCCTCACAAGACCTCTTGGACTCCAGACAGGATTATGGTTTGCTCAACTCAAGACATCTCCTTGCACTGATGACCTGGAATTAGGGTTTGAGTTTGCACAGGGATTTTGGACTTCTAATGCCTCATGTGACTTTCATACTTCATGTTGGACCTCTAATATTTCTCATATCAAGTTTCAAGTCTTGAATCACATTTTTGACCAGTCAATTGGACAGTTGACCTAAAAATCAGCTGTATTGGGGAAAAAGTCAACCATGGCCAATTTACTGCCAAACTTCATAATTTTTGATCCACATCAACATTATAGACTCATATTAACCATTTGATCAAGTTTGGACCACAACTCCTCAAGAAATTTGATCAGATCATCAAAAGGGGTAAAATGGTCAAAATTAGGGTTTTGACTGTAGAAGGGCAATTTCTGATTTTTAACCTAGCCAATGGCCAATTGGGTTCAAGCATGATCTCAAGGACTCAATATCATCATCTTGACCTAATCACAAGGTTCAAAAGATCTCAAATGCATTGAATTGACAGATGAATTTTCAAATCAACTGATCAAAAATCAATTGTACACTGAAAAGTCAAACTTTGACTTTTTGGTCAAAATCAAGTGCCAAGGGTCATATTTCATCAAGATGTGTCAAAACATGAAACTTGTTCACCAAGGAACTTAAATTTGGAAATTAGGGTTTAAGTTTGAAAATTTTCATAACTTAGAATTTTTCTAAGTTATGAAAATTTCTTATTTTTTCCCAACTTTTCCCAACATTTTCACAATGATGCAATTGGATTCAAACAAAACTTCCAACATTAAAGTTGTAGTCCTCCACAAAATATACAACTTTTATTCACAAATTTTTCCCAAAAGATGCTTGGATCTCAAGTTATGATTTTGTGAACAGGGGTCCATAAACCTTTTAACTTAGTGAAATTTTGCCCCAGTTTAGGCAGATTTTTGACCTAACTTCATGGAAATTTTCACCTAGTTCCAAGAGGAATATCAAGATGTATTTCAAAGATGGATTGTAGAGCATGTTACAATATTTCCAAAATGTCCAAGAACTCTCCAAGATCATTTATGGTTCGGGAGAATCGAAGAAATGAAAGTGGCAAATTATCACTTTTGTCCAAGTCATTTTTCACATTGGTACAAGTTGCAAATCAGTTCCAAACATGCTTGTACTTTGTTTTAAAGGTCCTAGTCCTTTCTACCCTCCATAATTAAATGCAAATACATTGGATATTGGCTTTGTTCTGACCTATGAAGCTTTGCACAATGAATTAATCCATTTATGGCATAAAGGTGATAATACCATTTCCATAAAGCTTGCTTTTTGCAACTTTGTTTATCTTGAGCCATGAACCTAATCTCTTGCTACAAACAAAGTCCACAAATATTAGGCAATTGGTACCAACTATGTGCAGCTAGCAAGCAAGCCTGTACAGGCTTTGGCATTGTCACTTCCCACCTTTTCTTCAAAAGCAAGCAAACTTGCACCACACAACTTGTGTATCTGATAAATCCAAGACTTTGTATCATTTCAAACGACCTCAGAATATTATGGCAAGCCTAAGACATGATTTCATAACCTCCAAAACTCCCTCAAACACAAAGAACACCATTTATGCCCAAAACATGGCAACCTCTGCAAATCACTAGCCAAATCATATTTCACTCGTGCGTTTTTTGTTTCAAGTCTTCAAACACATTCCATACATCACACCTAAGCTGTCCAGGCCTTTGCCTAGCAACTGTAACCCCTGTTTCGAGCTTCACCATTTCCATTTTCTGAGTTTGCAGGTTGACTTCTACAGGGAGTTCCAAGCAACTCCAAGGCCAGCTGAGCATTGGGATAGCTTGAGGGAACTTAAAGCATGCTCACAAGAACTTCAGGCCTCACTCAAAGTCCCCATGTTGTCATATCCAAACTCAACTGAACAAGGTATTTGTCAAGTTTCTATCTCTCTATTTAGGCACCATTAAGCTTAGGTTTGTGAAGCAAAAATGTAGTCCTTAAGTTGCTTGAGCTGTACATATGCATAGTTTGTATTTATATTAACTGGGCTAGGAGAATTTGGATGTTGAACATGCTGAAAAAACTAGGTCAAAATTTAGGGCCATTAAAATTCTCTCTGTCCTTTGAGAGTTAGGTCACAAAATGGATATGGTTGGAATCGTGTTTAAAAATGCTATAAGTTTCATGTTGTAAGTTTTTGATTTCATGCAAGCATGAGCAAGAACAGGATTGGCTCTAAAACGCGCGCGGGAGGAAGAAGCCAACAACAGGGATGAAGTTGTCTGGGCTTGGCGCGCCTGGGCCTGGCTTTTCCTACTTTTGGCACCCCCCATTTTACTTCTGCACCCCCCGACCTTTTATTTTATATTTTTTGAATTTTTTTTTGCATATTTCATATTTCTGACTTTTATTTAATTTTTCTGAACATTTAAAATCACAAAAAATATTTTCTTTATTTTTTGCATTTTATCATATTTTTTTATTTTATTTTTTGCATAATAAATAAATTATTAGGTTAATATACTTTATTTTCTTAAATAAGACTTGTAAATAATATAAAAAGACCATACATTTTTATTTTTATTATTTATACACTTAAAATAATATTTTCATACAATATTCATTTTTTTAAACATTTTGTATATATTGTTATTATTTTTCTTAAACAAAAATGAACAAATAAATAGTTAGAAAACAATATTTTTCTTTTAAAACAAAAATTAGGGTTTTCACCCTTTCAAAAATAATCATTTTATTTTCTCTTATTTTTAAGACTTGAATAAACTTATTTTCTCATGCATAAAACAAATACAAAAACATTTTGCATATTTACAATTTATTCCATATTTAAATACTTGTTTATTTATTTATTTTGTATAAATTCAATTGGGTTGTAATAGTAAATTAGGGTTTTATTTTGTGCAAATACCCCTTATTCAAAACTTGTACCCCCTTTTCCATAATATTGTTGTAATAGTCTAGATTTACTTTACGCATTTTATTGCTTTCATATACCATGATAATAAATTAGGGTTTTGTATGCAAAGACCAAAAATCAAACAAATAGCATGACTTAATACAAGACATAAATGCATGAAAAATGACAACACAATGCACACAAGCATCTCTTGGGTTTCACCCACTTTGTTGCCTTAAAAAGGGCCATGGTATGCATGCTAGGTATCTTGGCAAAACAAAACAAAAAAAAAGATCATAGTCCCTCGATGAAGCTAGACAAGTTGCCTAAAACAAGACGATCTTAGTCCCTAAAACTTGCTAAGATACTTGGCACCATTGCTATCATGGTCATACGATGACCCACGCCCGTCCCGTTTAACATCCAAAGATAAGGTTGATTACCAAATGCAATGTTAAATCAACAATGTCAAAGGAATAAAAATGTGTAGGAAAGACTTTTGAGTAGGGTAGATAACTCCTAGTTACTTGATATCTTGCAAACAATCCTTGCTATTTTCAAAAACACACACACAATTTCAAAACAATTTCCAAACAATCTTCAAAAACATTGAAACATTTTTCAAAAGACAAACATCTTTGTATACATTCTTACAAACAAGAATCATTACAAAGATTGCCAAAACGATGGCCTCTTTTCAAAATACTTTTAAAACCACACAAAGCACCATTTCAAACAATTGAAAAAGCAAAGCAAGTGATCTTAACAAGTAACTAAGAGCCCATGGAAAACCATGGATGAAAAGGGTGCTAGCACCTTCCCTTTTCATGATCTACCCCCCAAACTCAAGAAAACATCTCAAAGGTCTTTCCTGTGCTTTTTGAACTTTCCTTTTGGACAAAATAAAAGTCGGTGGCGACTCTTGCTAAACCGAAACATTTGCAAACACAAACGCAAAACCTCAAGTCAGTTTTCCTACCGTATCACAAAGCTTCAAACCCTAAAAATGGTACCGTGTGATTCCTGCATCCATACTCAAATTAAACAATCCAGATACGTTGCATATATGATAACAAGCATGAATATATACTTAGAACATGTTTATGATATCATAATCAATGAAAACGATTTTCAAAAAGGGAGCAAACTGTGAGACTTGATGAGCACGATTTTGGACGTTTCAGACCTTGAGGATGATTGGAATAGCTTCAGAAAATGTCCAGGAACGGATTGCTAGCTTTGAAATTGCTTGAAACGGCCTATGGAATCAAAACCGACCTGCACTTTTTTGACAAAAATTTGAAACTTGTTCTTGTAATTTTCACGACCCAATCCTCTTTTTCTTGCTCTGGGAGTGTTATGTGCTTATATTGGAATGCATTAGGTCAACAAAAACTCATCATATCTTTGCAAATTATGGAGATTTGATTTCATTCTTTGCCTTGTATGATTTGTTTCTAAAATAGACTAAATTATGATCTTTTCCAATCAATTAGCTCTTGCACGATTTGTATGATTTTCTAGTTGTTCATTGACTCATAATATGCTCATAAAATCAAATCTTGGATTTTATTTCATTATTCTACCATTTAAATTGATTTATTTTGATTTAAATGGATAAAAAACCAAAATAAATAATAAAAATAATAAAATAATATGTGGATAAGCTCAGGGGTCGTAGGTCCTCTTAGGAGAAAGTTTCAAACAAGAAAACATGGGCCCATTTGGAAAAAAAGACATTTTGATCAATGTTGACTTCATGCACATTTCTAAAAATTGGTCAACTTTGACAATACATATCTCCCTCAATTTTAAAACTAAGAAGGTGTTCTTGGACTTTTTAGAAAGCTTAGGAGGTCCTCTAAACAACCCTTTTAATTTCATCTCAATTGGATCTTCCATGTTCATGTAAGAAGCTTTGACCCAAAAGGTGTTTTTGTTGACTTTTTGAAATGACCTATAATGTTTGAATTCATATCTTTTCATGAGTGCATTTTTTGAACTTGAGGGATAATGATGAGTTGTAGCGAATTGAATCTTCTTCAAAATGAGCCTTGTATAGGAAATTTCTGATAAAGTATGAGAAAGTTATGCCTGGTCAAAGTTTGGTTGACTTTTTCTATAGAAACCCTAATTTAACAACTTTTGAGTTCTGATGAATTTGGGCCATTTCTTGAGGAATCATGATAAACCCTTGATCAAATGATGAATATCACTTCAAAATGTTGATGTTGACCAAAAATATTGAAGTTTGACTGTATGGGGGTCACGGTTGACTTTTGAACTAATATAGTTGATTTTCAGGCATCTGAGCAGTTGACTGAGTAAACTTGTTGTGCAAGGCATGAAACTTGGCATGGATGGTATTGAGAGCATATTATGGCAATGGAGACTAATTGGGACCCTTGGAACTCAAACATCTTGATGAAAATGGAAACCCTAGTTTGAGGCTCATAGTCTTAGGAGGAGGATTTGTCTGGTCAATCCTTGGGCATCCTTGAGCAAGTTGAGGACTTCAATGAGCATGTTTTGAGTAAAATGAGAGGGAAAATTTTGGGGTGAAACAGCTGCCCCTGTTCAATCTTCTTAAACCCGAGGATGTATATTGGTCGGTCTTCCTTTCGTGATCTAAAGGTGGAAGATGATTGAACATCAAGCATTTTCAAAAGAAAATCATCTCTGCTCCAAAGTTTGGTATGTTATCTACTTTTCCAAATGAATGCTTCTCGTTTCAAAGAGATTTCATTGCTTATGGTTTAGAACCATTAATATCTTCACATGGTTTCTATTACCCGGATCTGGTTAGAATTTTCTACAGCAATATGTGCTATGACAACAACAAATGTTATACCTATGTCCTTGGAAAAAGAATCCCTCTGTATTCCAAAACTATTGGCAGAATTTTGAACATTCCATATTCTGGAAGTACCCTCTATGATCCAGAAGATGCTGCTTGGGAAAACTATCAGAAGCGAGAATTTTTCTATAGCATTGGAAGGTTATCAGAATCTGAATACCGTGCCAAGCGGATTCGAAGTCTTGGCGGGGTTATTCCAGCTAGGGACACATGGAGTGCTGGAAATTTTCATATAGATGATAGGTTGTTTCACTATTTTCTGGTGTATATTCTGTTTCCTAGAGCAGGGAATCATTGTACGGTGACCGACCTAGAACTGCAAATCATCTATGCAAGGAAAAATGGAATTCCAGTTAATTGGGCAAAATTGATTGTGATGCATATGCTAAAAGTTGCCGCAAGGGCCACCTTTCTACCATATGCATATTTCATTACAAGGATTATGGCAGCTTTTGATATAGATTTCACTGGATTTGAGCGGATTGAAATGGATCCAATCACCACTAGGATCTCCATCAAAAATGTTGATTCAAGGATGGGTGTTCATTTCAATGCTGAAGCAAAAACCATCACTTACATTGGAGAGGATGTTGTCGGCGATGAAGGTAATAATGCAGATGAAGAAGACCATGAAGTTCCTCCTCCTGCTGCTTCTTCTGGTCCAACAAATCAAGATGTTATGGATTTCATGACGCAAAAGTTTGCTTCTCTCAATTCTAACATCAATGCTCGTTGGACTGAGATAAATGACTCTACCTCATCTCGAATAAATGCTTTTCAGAATGATGTGAACCAACAATTTTCATATCTTTATTCACATCTTCATATCCCTCCATACGACCCAACCAATCCTGCTCCTCCGCCTCCTCAATACACCGAACCACCCCTTCAACAACAATTTCCATATCAAGGACCTTTCTAAAATGTTCCTGATCAATGTTATTAAATTCTTGTTATAAGTATCATTATGGTTTTTGTCTTGTTGTATTTCAAGTGTTCATTTTATGTATTGTGTTCTTAAACTTTGTTCGATAATTTTGAAATTTCTTTGTTTTTTATTCATGTTCCTGTACATTTCTTTCTGTTATAATTTCCTGTTGCATCTTTCCCTTCTTTTTGATAATGTCAAAGGGGGAGAAGGATGTAATAGCACTTTATGGTTGTTTGTTTTCATTGTCTTTACAGAGCAAGCTTTCAAATCTTTTTCTCCATAGGGGGAGAAATCTTCTCAGGGGGAGAAAACACATTCTGCTAAAATTCTGATCAACACATAAAGGCAAATGGTTTGTCATCATCAAAAAGGGGGAGAATGTAATCTCAAGCCTCAACTCAACTTTAGTTTTGATGAAAGACAAACAAGCTAGTTTGATGAAAGACAAACAAGCATTATGGAAAGAAGGAAAAGAAGTGGAAATCAACTTAAAGCATCATTCACTCAAAGCTTCAAGGAACTTGGCAAGCAATCAAGTATATCAATTCTCAATTAAACTATATTGATTAGAAATGCTCAAAAATGATATACACACTTGCCACATCACTTCAATTATATTTCAAAACATTTTTTAAGTTTTTCTCTGCTGTAAATCGATTAACATATTGTGTAAATCGATTTACACATGTTTTTTCAAAAAACTGTTTGCTCCTGCCAGCAATCGATTTACAGGTTGTGTAAATCGATTGATCACAGAACAAACTGATTTTTTAACTCTTGTAAATCGATTGACACAACATGCTAATCGATTTACACTTCAAATTTTTTGAAATTCTGAACGTTACAAACACGTGCAATCGATTTGCATCTTATGTTAATCGATTTGCACATTGAAAATTTTGAAAAATCTGAACTGGTTTCAAGATATCCTTCACACCTTTTCTCCAATAGTTGCATGATCAAACATTGCATCTTGTCAAGTTTTTCAAACAGAAAAGTGTCCTTTTGGAAAGGTATCTTGATTACTATATATTACAAAATATTTCAAATCATAAAAAACTCTTCTCTTGCAATAAAATCTGAACTTTGTAAAATATTCAAACTTCATATTTCTTAACTTTTAAGAACAAAGATTTTCTGCACTTTCACACATATAAAGAACAGAAATCTTTGAGCATTATCTAACCTTTGTGTTACAGTTTGAATTGCTTACAAGAGAAGAAAGAAGAAACTTCAAAGAAGTCACTCTATGTGATCAACATCTTTCAAGAAATCATACTTCATAAAAACATACAAAGTGTAACTTATTTCCAGGATTGTTGGAATTAAGTATTAGATTACTTTTGTTCCTTGTTGTCCATTATTGGAAACAAGAGGTATCTTTTGAGAGGATTGTTCTCATTAGACTTATTGGAAATCCAAGAGGGTGTTCTTGGTTATTTGTTAGGTTCTTTAGTGGATAAGACTAGGAAGAGTCTTGTAAAAGTTCTAACAATATAGTAAAATCTCTTGCGTGTTTGCAAGGGGACTGGACGTACTTCCGGGGTGTGGAAGGAACCAGGATAATTCTCCGTGTCTCTTTACTTTCTGCACTTTATAGTTTTCAAAGCACTAAATCAAAACCAGAAAGTATAAAATAAGTCAAAAATCGACCACCACCTAATTCACCCCCCCCCCCCCCCTCTTAGGCGCAATCTTAATCTTACAATTGGTATCAGAGCAGGTTATAGGTAACCTGCTCCTAGAGATCCAGAATGGCTTCCGCAAATCATCAACCAGTTTTCAGAGATGGTGGTAGTAACAACAAGCCTCCTCTATTTTGTGGTGAATATTTTGACTTTTGGAAAATACGCATGAAGGCGCATTTAGAAGCACAAGGAGAGGAAGTATGGGATGCTGTTGAAAATGGTCCATTTATCCCGATAACGGTAATTAATGGCGTTGGGTCTGCAAAGCCCAAAACTGCATGGGACGACGATGATAAAAAGAAAGTTCTCTATGACAAAAAGGCAATAAACCTTCTTCAAGGTGCACTCAGTATGGACGAATTTTTCCGTGTCTCAAACTGCAAAACAGCAAAGGAAATTTGGGATACCTTGGTTCAAACTCATGAAGGAACGGCTGAAGTAAAAAGATCAAGGCTAAATACCTTGAGTCAAGAATATAAACTATTTCGAATGCAGCCCGGAGAATCCATTCTTGACTTACAAAAGAGATTTGTGCATTTGACAAATCACTTAATTGCTCTTGGTAAAACCCTGTCAAATGATGAACTCAACTTGAAAATCCTTAGATCATTGACTAGGGAATGGCAACCAAAGGTAACGGCAATCTCGGAAAAGAAGAGTCTCTCCGTAATGACTTCCGCTACATTATTTGGCAAACTTCAAGAATACGAAATGGAACTCGGTAGACTTGAAAAACATGAGAATCTAGAAAAGAAGTCCAAAAACATTGCTTTAAAAATTGATTCAAAAGAAGTGGTAAAAGAAGACAATCCGGAAGAAGATGAAAATTTCATGCTTCTAGTGAAAAGACTTGGGAAGTTTTTTGGCAGAAATGACAAAGGAGGATCTCATGCACATAAGAGAAAGCACTTCAAGAAAAGAGAAGCCTCCACATCAACACAAGATGTCTCATGTTATGAATGTGGAAAGCAAGGATACATCAAGCCAAACTGTCCAAATCTCCCAAAGAAAAATGGATTCAAAGGAAAGGACTCAAAACAAAAGAAAGCCTACATAGCATGGGAAGATAATGATATGAGCAGTTCATCGGAATCGGAAAGTGACGAATGTGCAAACTTAGCCTTAATGACATCGCATCACTCCGACAATGAAGAAGAGGTTAGTAATGAATTTAATCTTTTTGATGATGATGTTCAAGGTGCAATTGATGAACTCTTGAAAGAATGCAAAAGTTTATACAAAAAGGTGTCAAAACAAGAAAAAGAACTTCTAATTTGTCTAGAAAAAATTGACACCATGACTAAAGATTTTGATCTTCAAAAACAGAATTTTATTAAAGAAAAGGAAACCTTTGCATGCTCCAAGTGTGAATCAAATGTCTTTCAAATTGTTCAATTGAAAAGAGTCATTGAACGATATGAAAAAGGACAAATAGGATTGGAAGGATTACTAAGCCAACAACGTTATCCAAATGATAAAAGAGGTCTTGGTTATGTGAATACTAAGAAACCAAGTAACAATCCCACTGTTTTTGTAAAGGCTAGTAATAGTTCCAATCCCAAGAAAGTAGAAAAGAAGCAAGTTGTTCATAATCATCAAAAGAAAAAGGCTAATGTATCTAAAAGAAAACAAATTCCTAGATACAAGAGCAAATTTGTTCCAAACTGTTTTTACTGTGGTATTATTGGACACACACCAAATGCATGCTATATTAGAAATTTCAGTATGGCTAGTGGACATTATGCATGGGTGAAAAAGGGAACTAACTATGAAGGACCCAAGGCAACTTGGGTACCTAACAAGAAATAATTTGTTTTTGTAGGTATGCTTGAAATCCACTTCAAATGTTTGGTATCTTGATAGTGGATGTTCAATGCATATGACAGGAGATGTACACCAATTTTCATATCTAGTACATAAAGCCAAAGGGTATGTCACCTATGGAGACAACACCAAAGGAAAGATTCTTGGCGTTGGAATAGTTGGCACACCTCCATCCATTCAAATTGAGGATGTTCTCTATGTTGAAGGATTAAAGCACAACCTTCTTAGCATAAGTCAACTTTGCGATAGAGGGTTCAAGATCAAATTCAACAAAGAAGAATGCCTTATTATGGATGAGGCAACCAATGAGGTAAAACTCAAAGGTATAAGATCTAACAATATTTTTATGATTACTCTAGATGATTTGTCTATGAAGGTACAATGTCTTATGGTAAACAACAATGACGCTTGGTTATGGCATAAGAGGATTGCTCACATTCACATGGAGCACTTGAACAAATTGGTTAAGCATGACTTAGTTATTGGTCTACCAAAGATGAAGTTCATCAAAGACAAATTATGTAGTGCATGCCAAAAGGGCAAACAGACCAAATCAACTTTCAAACCAAAGAATGTGGTTTCAACAACAAGACCACTTCAATTGTTGCACATGGATCTTTTTGGTCCATCTAGAACAAGAAGCTTCGGAGGTAACATTTATGCATTAGTTATTGTAGATGATTTTTCCCGTTTCACTTGGACTTTGTTTTTAGTGCACAAGAATGAAGCATTCAAGGCATTCAAGAGATATGCAAAACAAGTTCAAAATGAGAAGTCATCAAAGATAACATCAATCCGAAGTGATCACGGTGGAGAGTTCCAAAACAGTCTATTTGAAGAATTTTGTGAAGAAAATGGGATCTTCCACAATTTTTCAGCACCAAGAACTCCACAACAAAATGGAGTAGTTGAAAGGAAAAATAGGTCTTTGGTGGAACTTGCTAGAACCATGCTAAGTGACTCAAGTTTGCCTAAATATTTTTGGGCGGATGCGGTAAGCACGGCATGTTATGTAAGCAATCGCGTGATCATAAGACCTATACTAAAGAAAACTCCATATGAGATTTACAAAGGAAGAAAACCAAATATCTCTCACTTTCATATTTTCGGGTGCAAATGTTTTGTCCTTAACAACGACAAAGACAATCTCGGTAAGTTCGATGAAAAATCGGATGAAGGTATCTTTCTTGGTTACTCCCTTTCTAGCAAAGCTTTTAGAATTTACAATAAAAGAACTTTAACTATAGAAGAATCAATGCATGTTTCTTTTGATTAATCTAACACCTCCAAGGAGGAAGTTGTTATTTGTGATGATGATGATTCTATAGATCTATCTCATGAGATTTCCTGCGGAGATGGCAAAATTGTCAATCTGGAACAAACACATGAACTTTCATATCAAAATGAAAATGATGATGATCTTCCTCAAGAATGGAGAACTCATCGTGATCATCCAATTGACAATATAATTGGAGATATTAGCAAAGGAGTATCTACTCGGCTAAATCTTAAGGATGCATGCTTAAATATGGCGTTTGTATCTCAAGTTGAACCTACTAAAGTGGCTCAAGCACTAGAAGATGATCAATGGATCCTTGCCATGCAAGAGGAGTTAAACCAATTCGAGCGGAACGAAGTTTGGGAACTTGTTCCTAATCCAGGAAATAAACGTATCATTGGAACCAAATGGGTTTTCAAAAACAAGATGGATGAAAATGGAATAATCACTCGAAACAAGGCAAGACTAGTTACTCAAGGATACAACCAAGAGGAAGGAATTGATTTTGAAGAAACTTTTGCTCCGGTAGCACGTTTGGAAGCAATAAGACTATTACTTGCATATGCATGCTCATTGGACTTTGAACTTTTTCAAATGGATGTAAAAAGCGCATTTCTCAACGGATTCATAAATGAAGAAGTCTATGTAAAGCAACCTCCCGGATTTGAAGACTTCAAACATCCTAATCATGTCTTCAAACTAAAGAAACTCTCTATGGGCTGAAGCAAGCACCAAGGGCTTGGTATGATAGACTAAGCGCATTCCTATGTGAAAAAGGGTTTGTAAAGGGTAAAGTCGATACCACTCTCTTCATAAAAAAATGTTAATCATCATACCTTACTTGTACAAATCTATGTAGATGATATTGTTTTCGGTTCAACTAACCAAAATATGTGCAAGGAATTTTCGTCTATGATGCAAGGAGAGTTTGAGATGTCTATGATGGGAAGATTGAATTTCTTTCTTGGTCTTCAAATTAAGCAACTCAAACATGGTATTTTCGTAAACCAATCAAAATATTGCAAAGACCTTATAAAGAAGTTTGAGATGGAAAGTAGCAAAGAAAGTGCAATTCCTATGGGATCCGGCACCTATCTTGATCCAGATGAATCAGGGAATTCTATTGACATAACTAAGTATCGTGGAATGATTGGCTCACTCCTCTATTTAATAGCAAGTAGACCTGACATTATGTTCAGCGTTTGCCTATGTGCAAGATATCAAGCCAATCCTAAAGAGTCTCACCTTGCAGCAGTCAAGCGCATAATAAAATATCTCAAAGGAACAACCAACGTCGGATTATGGTATCCAAAAGGTAGTATGTGCAATCTAGTTGGTTATTCTGATGCTGACTATGCAGGTTGCAAAACTGATCGCAAAAGTACTAGTGGAACATGTCACATTCTTGGAAATGCCTTGGTTTCATGGTCATGCAAAAAGCAAGCAAGCGTAGCTCTCAGCACTGCCGAAGCAGAATACATTGCGGCTGGAAGTGGATGCGCTCAAATTCTTTGGCTAAAACAACAATTACTTGACTATGGAGTAAACCTTGGATGCATTCCTCTTCGATGTGATAACACAAGCGCGATCAATATTACGAAAAATCCAGTTATGCATTCCTGGACGAAACACATTGACATCAGACATCATTTCATCCGAGACCATGTACTCAAAGGAGATGTCGAGATCACATTCGTGGACACTCAAAATCTACTCGCGGACATCTTCACAAAACCTCTTGCAAAGGATGCATTTTTCAAAATTCGTCGTGAACTTGGAATCCTCGATGAACAAGATATTTAAGGTGCACTCAATCCTTAACTATACCTTAATGTACATATATATGTGGTTAGACATTGTTTCAAATGTTAAAAATAATGATGTTTTAAATTTTTTCTTTAAGTAAATCGATTTACACCATATGTCAATCGATTTACTACTGAAGCAAATCATTTTTTTTAATAAAATCTTTTGTGTAAATCGATTTACACAATATGTAAATCGATTTACCACTGAACGAAAATTATTTTTTATAAAAACGTTCTGTGTAAATCGATTTAACCAAGGGGCAAATCGATTTACCACAGAATCTGAAGCATTTTCTGTATATTTTCTCTATGCAATTTATTTTTTAACATGTGATACTTGTATGAGCTTTTAATATATTGGTCAAACATTCATTGTCTCTCAACCTCCCATCTTACTATTGCCCAATCAATGAAACCTTGACCAAATCACCAAATTAAAACCTCATAAAGACCTCACTTACTCTCTATATTATTTAAACTCACCAAAACTATCTCATAACACCAACACACTCTCTCACATAACAACACAAAGAACTCTATATCTCTCTTTTCAAAACCCTAACAAGATCCATGGCTCCCAAAAGAAAAGCCTCTGCCTCAGGGAAAGGAAAGAAGCAAGCTACGTCAACATCTGAAAACTCTGTGCTCGAATACCTCTCTGATCCACAGCGGGACAGATTTATCAAGCATTTTCAAAAGAAAATCATCTCTGCTCCAAAGTTTGGTATGTTATCTACTTTTCCAGATGAATGCTTCTCGTTTCAAAGAGATTTCATTGCTTATGGTTTAGAACCATTAATATCTTCACATGGTTTCTATTACCCGGATCTGGTTAGAATTTTCTACAGCAATATGTGCTATGACAACAACAAATGTTATACCTATGTCCTTGGAAAAAGAATCCCTCTGTATTCCAAAACTATTGGCAGAATTTTGAACATTCCATATTCTGGAAGTACCCTCTATGATCCAGAAGATGCTGCTTGGGAAAACTATCAGAAGCGAGAATTTTTCTATAGCATTGGAAGGTTATCAGAATCTGAATACCGTGCCAAGCGGATTCGAAGTCTTGGCGGGGTTATTCCAGCTAGGGACACATGGAGTGCTGGAAATTTTCATATAGATGATAGGTTGTTTCACTATTTTCTGGTGTATATTCTGTTTCCTAGAGCAGGGAATCATTGTACGGTGACCGACCTAGAACTGCAAATCATCTATGCAAGGAAAAATGGAATTCCAGTTAATTGGGCAAAATTGATTGTGATGCATATGCTAAAAGTTGCCGCAAGGGCCACCTTTCTACCATATGCATATTTCATTACAAGGATTATGGCAGCTTTTGATATAGATTTCACTGGATTTGAGCGGATTGAAATGGATCCAATCACCACTAGGATCTCCATCAAAAATGTTGATTCAAGGATGGGTGTTCATTTCAATGCTGAAGCAAAAACCATCACTTACATTGGAGAGGATGTTGTCGGCGATGAAGGTAATAATGCAGATGAAGAAGACCATGAAGTTCCTCCTCCTGCTGCTTCTTCTGGTCCAACAAATCAAGATGTTATGGATTTCATGACGCAAAAGTTTGCTTCTCTCAATTCTAACATCAATGCTCGTTGGACTGAGATAAATGACTCTACCTCATCTCGAATAAATGCTTTTCAGAATGATGTGAACCAACAATTTTCATATCTTTATTCACATCTTCATATCCCTCCATACGACCCAACCAATCCTGCTCCTCCGCCTCCTCAATACACCGAACCACCCCTTCAACAACAATTTCCATATCAAGGACCTTTCTAAAATGTTCCTGATCAATGTTATTAAATTCTTGTTATAAGTATCATTATGGTTTTTGTCTTGTTGTATTTCAAGTGTTCATTTTATGTATTGTGTTCTTAAACTTTGTTCGATAATTTTGAAATTTCTTTGTTTTTTATTCATGTTCCTGTACATTTCTTTCTGTTATAATTTCCTGTTGCATCTTTCCCTTCTTTTTGATAATGTCAAAGGGGGAGAAGGATGTAATAGCACTTTATGGTTGTTTGTTTTCATTGTCTTTACAGAGCAAGCTTTCAAATCTTTTTCTCCATAGGGGGAGAAATCTTCTCAGGGGGAGAAAACACATTCTGCTAAAATTCTGATCAACACATAAAGGCAAATGGTTTGTCATCATCAAAAAGGGGGAGAATGTAATCTCAAGCCTCAACTCAACTTTAGTTTTGATGAAAGACAAACAAGCTAGTTTGATGAAAGACAAACAAGCATTATGGAAAGAAGGAAAAGAAGTGGAAATCAACTTAAAGCATCATTCACTCAAAGCTTCAAGGAACTTGGCAAGCAATCAAGTATATCAATTCTCAATTAAACTACATTGATTAGAAATGCTCAAAAATGATATACACACTTGCCACATCACTTCAATTATATTTCAAAACATTTTTTAATTTTTTCTCTGCTGTAAATCGATTAACATATTGTGTAAATCGATTTACACATGTTTTTTCAAAAAACTGTTTGCTCCTGCCAGCAATCGATTTACAGGTTGTGTAAATCGATTGATCACAGAACAAACTGATTTTTTAACTCTTGTAAATCGATTGACACAACATGCTAATCGATTTACACTTCAAATTTTTTGAAATTCTGAACGTTACAAACACGTGCAATCGATTTGCATCTTATGTTAATCGATTTGCACATTGAAAATTTTGAAAAATCTGAACTGGTTTCAAGATATCCTTCACACCTTTTCTCCAATAGTTGCATGATCAAACATTGCATCTTGTCAAGTTTTTCAAACAGAAAAGTGTCCTTTTGGAAAGGTATCTTGATTACTATATATTACAAAATATTTCAAATCATAAAAAACTCTTCTCTTGCAATAAAATCTGAACTTTGTAAAATATTCAAACTTCATATTTCTTAACTTTTAAGAACAAAGATTTTCTGCACTTTCACACATATAAAGAACAGAAATCTTTGAGCATTATCTAACCTTTGTGTTACAGTTTGAATTGCTTACAAGAGAAGAAAGAAGAAACTTCAAAGAAGTCACTCTATGTGATCAACATCTTTCAAGAAATCATACTTCATAAAAACATACAAAGTGTAACTTATTTCCAGGATTGTTGGAATTAAGTATTAGATTACTTTTGTTCCTTGTTGTCCATTATTGGAAACAAGAGGTATCTTTTGAGAGGATTGTTCTCATTAGACTTATTGGAAATTCAAGAGGGTGTTCTTGGTTATTTGTTAGGTTCTTTAGTGGATAAGACTAGGAAGAGTCTTGTAAAAGTTCTAACAATATAGTAAAATCTCTTGCGTGTTTGCAAGGGGACTGGACGTACTTCCGGGGTGTGGAAGGAACCAGGATAATTCTCCGTGTCTCTTTACTTTCTGCACTTCACAGTTTTCAAAGCACTAAATCAAAACCAGAAAGTATAAAATAAGTCAAAAATCGACCACCACCTAATTCACCCCCCCTCTTAGGCGCAATCTTAATCTTACAAGTAAAACTTGGGTAGGATTTTTCAGGATAAACCCGTGTGAAGCTTTATTTAGGAGAAACTCGTATAAGATTGCTTCGTGACAAACCCGTGTAAAGCTGCATTTGGTCGCGAGATAATTACTCTATTTAGTTTCAGGAGCTAATTTTGAACCTGCTGGAAGTTGTTGATGACAACCATCTTTCCTGAAAAGGTACATGATTAACTATATGTGATGCATGAAATGCATTGTATGATGATGTTCTCAAAATAAATGAGATTATGCTGTTATGCAATATGTGTGTGCATGTCATGATGTATGAACATGAAATACTATTGTGACACGTCCGAGTATGGGAAAATAAATCCCTGACTGCTGCTAGAGAGTACTGGAAGTTGACTTCCTGACCGTCATAGAAAAAGTGGTTCTTCTACTTCCGCTGGGGATGGTAAACGGAGATGAATATGCTGGGGATTTGATCCTTGTTTATGGATATTCTGCCAGGGAGAGACTCTGTTTGAGAATAACTCTGCGGGGGAATAATTTTGTTGGAGGATGAACTTCCATAGCTGAAGGGATGAACTCTGTCGGGGATTGAACTTCTGTATTCAAAGAAATAAACTCTGCTTGGGAGAAAACTTTATGAACCGCTTGCGATTATAAAATCCAGTTGGGGAATATAGATGTCAGCTCTCTGAAGGAACTTTGCTGGGGAAAGTAGCTCATGTTTGGGGAAGACTATGTCAAAGCTTTAGTTGCCTCTATTCTGTGGGGAGTGTAGATGTCACTGGGACACATGTTGGGGATACGACAATGACTTTGCATCAGAACTTTTATGCCCCTGTACCTGCTGGAGAAAGTACCTGCGGAGGTTTTATGGATAGCTTGAATGTTATCCCAACTCATGTGGTGCTTGGTAACTTCCGATCAGAATGATGAGTCTTCTACTGATAGGCAAGTGATAAGATGACGGGACATAGTCATCTGCTTTGATTTCTAACTTTTTCCTAGACCGCCCTTTCGGGTTTTTCATCCACCGGGATACCCCTTTTTGCCCAAGCCGCCTTTTCAGGTTTTCGACTTGCCGGGTGTACAGTTTTTTCATATGTATATCCCCAACTTTTGCCCGAACCTTTTTTGGTTCGTCGGGATGCCCTTATTTTTGCCTAGGCCAGTCGACCTAGCGGGTCTTTTTCATGCGTGGTCTTTTCCGACTATGTCCATGTTCTCAAGATGTAGGGAGTTGTCACTGTCTATAGTGTTGTGTTGCAGTAATGTTAAAATGTTTTCTTGATGGCATATGATTCGTTGCTGGAATGCACACGTAATGCCCCAAGTGATTCTGATGGAGATCTGCCCCTGGTTATTTGGCGTTCTTGGAGAGACTGCCCCAAGTGTGTTGGACATCATGTCCTGCCCCTTGCTTATGGAAGACCTGTTGTTGGAGGTGTCTTTCCTGCTGAGGTGATTCTGTCTATTGAGAGGATGTCTGTTCATTGAATATCCATTATGCGGATTTCTCTGCTGTTAAATAATTAGTCAAATGCAAACAATGTCATTTAAAGAATGCAAAACTCATGTCTGTCTTGAAGTTTGAAAATTCATTTTTTTGAAAATGTGTTTTGTGTAGTAAAACAAGATTTGCAAGAATGTGATATCAACTTAGGATTCGTAACAAGTCCTACAAGGGTCAGGATACCTTTGTAACAATATGCTCTCAAACTAACCCATGCTTCAGCTAGGACTTTTAAGGGTTATAACGTGGACTGGTTCACGGTTTAAGAAACAAAGGATAAAGGATCAAAGTTTATTTGTACCCACCCGTTCTTCGTGACGTCCTTCAGTCCTATGCTCAGTTAATTGCGCATTTAGAATCCCAGTTGAGTCCTGGAGTATTGTCCTTGATGTTCCGATGATGGTTCAGATACTGAAAGTTTGTTTTGAATAGGCAGTCATCTTTTTTTCCCGAGGATTTGTAGGACCTCTTTTTTTTATTTTGTTATCCCTACTTTTGCCTGAACTATTTCTTTTTGTGATTACAGTCAACGGGATGCCCCCATTTTTTTTCTTCTTAAGTCTCCTTCATAGGTTTTGACTTAAAGGGCTTTTCTTTTGCAGAATAATGATTTCCCGCTTTGATAATCACGCGGAACCATCACCGTCTTTTGATTTGGAAGGACGTCTTCGAGGCCATGCATTGTGTGCAAAGCGGAAGATCACGACTGAATGCGCCTCTGAGTTAACTGAGAAAACTACCCTGCCCCGGGTTATGATTAAGGATTTTAATTTGTGTGAAAGAAAAACTCCTACTTCTTTGGCTCAAAGGGGTTGACTAGGGATTATCTTCCTTATAACTCCATTGTTTAGGATTTGAAACAATGCATGTACATCGTCAGCGGGGTCTGTTCAAAAGCATATTGTAGATATTGTGGTATCATTTTCGTCATCATCCCTCTAAGGCTTAGAGCTTTTAATGGAGAGTTGAATATCATGAAAAGGAAGTATAAAGCAGTTTAAGCATAGTGAAAACATATTAATTCAAGACAAACATCTGTAATGCATTAATGAAATAAAAAAGTTTTGACATGACAATAGTTGTTCGAATAAGCACAGAACATACAACTTGAGAATTAAATGAACAAAAATGCTTTCAATCCTAGCCATGTTTTGGCAAGGGAGCAGTGATCACGTTGGGAGCCTCAGGAGGGTCGAATTCGATCTCCTTGGCATCAATCATATTCTGAATCTTGTATTTTAGCACCCAACAATCGTTAGTATCGTGCCCCGGGCTGCCAGAATGATAAGCATACCTTGCATCCGAATTGTAGTTACGAGAGGACGTCTTAGGGTTTGGATAAGGGTTTATCACCATAATCAAATTCATCTTCAACATGTGTTGTAATGCTTGTGACAATGGCATGTTAATTTGGGTGAAATGCCTTTGAGGTCTTTCTACCCTTAGCTGATTGTTTCGTTGTTGAGTAACCACATGCCTAGGTATCATCACAACCCCTACCATTGGACGGCGCTCAGCTCAGCTCTAACCTCTTGAATTATAAATGGCATTGACCTCCTTCCTACCCGTGAATGGATTTTTCACTTCACTTGACGAGGTGTCTTTCGGGATCTTGCCGCTCCGGATCCTAGCTTCTACCCTTTCTCCATTCAATATCAGCTCGATGAAACCAGCTGAGGAGCTACCAATCAAGTGATTGAAGAATGGACTAGACATCATCCCAAGAAACATGTCAACCAACTCCCTATCAAACAAAGGGGGTTGGACTCTCCCTGCCAGATCTCTTCACTTCTGCGCATAGTCCTTGAAACCTTCACCTGCACCCATGGACATACTCTGGAGTTGAGTACAGGTAGGGGAAAGGTCAGTGTTATATTGATACTGCTTATAAAAACCAGTAGCCAAATCTTCCCAGTTGCGGACATTGGTTTCCTCCAGCTGATAGAACCACTTAAGCTGAGTCCCGAACAGACTGTCCTGAAAGAAATGGACCCACGAGTTCCTATCAGCAGTATGAGGCTGAATCTTCTTCACATAGGAACGAAGATGAAGCTTGGGACAAGACACCCCATCATACTTTACAAAAACCGGAGCCTTAAACTTCTGTGGGATGACTACCCCAGATACCAAACCCAGCTCTTCAAAATCTAGCCCCAGTATTCTCTGGATCTCCATTGTGCTCAGCCGATCCTCTAACTGTTTGTATCTATTCTCAGTTGGAGGATATTGTTCATCATTATAGTCTGTGTCATTATCAGAAACAGGGCTAGGGTCCTCCTCCCTTGTCTCTCTCTCTTGATTCTCCCCTTCTTTGGATGAGGAGTTCAAATCAACCGGTTGCTTCAACGGCCCCTTGAATCTTCTGCCTAGATTAAGGACATCAGCGGTCTTCTTCTTCTTTTTCTTCTTCTTATCTTTCAGAATAAGGGCCTTCAGATCTTCCTGCCCCTTAGCTAAGGCTACAAAAATTTTCTGAAATTGGGCATTTTGTACCTGTAGATCCTTGATACTTTGTTCAGAATACATTATTGCTGAAATAAACAACGAAGAAGATGAGAAACATGTTATGGTACCTGTTTATGCAATGTCATGGATGATATGCGTATGCAATGATTTCAAGGATTCTTAAAAGCTCGAATTTGTTTAACCAAAAGAAACACACGTTAATTGTATTAATAAGTTTGAATTGTTACAAAGAGTGTCTTTTAGGCTTACAATCAAACAAAACAAAACGTAAAGCAAAAAGAAAATCAGGTTTCCCATGAGCGCATCCTCTTTGGTGCAATGTAGGCGTTTATGTTCCTCTCTTCATGAAGTAACCTAGTGAGTTCCAAGACCTTATTCTCGCTGGCATAGAATTGGGTTTCAAAGGTATCCCATTCCTCTTTGAGTTGGATCCAGGAATTTTGTAACTCCTCATGATCAGTTGGCATGTCAGGATGGAGAACAAGATAAGAAGTGTCTCCTTCAGCAGTCGGTTCCATAATCATAGGTAGGATGGCAGGGTAAGGCATCATAAGACTTTGGGCGTGGGCTCGTACCCATCTGAGATAAGGCCAAAGAGGGATGAAATTCTTGTGTCCCAGTGTCTTGCTATCAACTCTATGTACCATGCCCCAAGCTCGCATGAACCTTTTACTGTAACCCTGAGCATCATTCTCATAGTCGAAGGCGATTCCTTGGATAAGTGTATCATGAGGACCATCCCTTTTTGCATAACCAAACTGTCACAGTGCCAAACAAGGGTTATAAGTGATTCCTCCCCTAATGCCTAAGAGAGGGACATTAGGGAATTCTCCACAGTGATCTATGATAGTAACATATTCCGAGGACCATGAACACCAATGAATGTCTAAATGTGTAAGGGACATTAGCCTATGAGACCATTTCATATCCTGCTCATTCTTCAAAATAGACCTAGATAGGTGTGAAATAAACCACCTAGCCAATAGAGGGGTGCAACACAGGAGTGTCCCCCTTCTCTTTAGAATGCGATCATGCAGAGAGTGTAGAATATCCCCAAGTAATGTATGCACCGGATTATGAGACAGAAAAACCTTAATCGTATTCACATCTACGAGTTAGTCCGTGTTAGGGAATAATACCATCCCGTAGATGAGGACTGCTAATACCTCTTCGAAAACTTGTAAATCCAAGGTATCCCAAAAATAGTGAGCTTTCTCGAATAGAAATTTAACCGGGATTCCTAAGACACTTCCCCTAGTTTCCCAATTTGTCACTACATCGGATCGTTGTAAGGACAAAGCTCGAGCAATCTCTTCAGGCTTTGGATGTCTTTCCGTACTATTGAAAGATAACTGATCAAGAATAGGTACCCCTAATAACCGAGAAAATTCCTCCATAGTAGGCACTAGCTGGTAATCCGGGAAGGTGAAGCAGTAGTGCAAAGGATCAAAGAACTGAAATAGCACTTTTAATAATTCTTCTTGAGGTTTTGAAGTGACCAAGTTGAGCAGCCGACCATGTCTTTAGTGAAGGGAGAGTTTTCAGGAATCCTTAATGCCAAGTCCTTTAGTTGAGGAGGTACTTTCACAAGGTTAATCTGGATAGTGTTCCTGCGGGCGAATGTCATGTCCTACAAAACAAAGCAAAGATGAGCCCTAGAAAATCCTTGAAATGGTTAGTATGATATGCCATGTTTATGATGTCATGATTATGCTAAGAAATAACATGTATAGAAAGCCATAAACAAGTCACACCAAGTCCTTAGGTTTAAATCCTGCATGAGTTTTAAGGTCATACCCTCTTGAAGCTGGATTGCTTTAACCTGTCCTATAAATAGTAACCGGGTTGTAAGGGATCTCAATATCACTGATCTTTCCCCCAAGCTTCGTTCAATAGGCGATTGACTTGAAACTAAACAAAACTCAGGAGTCAAACCTCAATGAGTGTAGTATCGAGTATCTGTCGACCTTGGGAATACACCAAAGTCGACTATCTCGCTACGTCCTACTGGCCAAGTTGTGCAATTAAAGGTTCTAAGGTCATTTGTGCTTTATGATGCCACGTAGCGGCCCCATATTCTCCTTGATTGACTCAAGGGCTACCAGTACCAACCAAAGTGTTGCATCAATGTAGCTACTGCTTCAACCGTGTCGGTATACCCCACACAGTTCCCTCACAGTTTATTGCTACTTACCTACAAGGAATTCCCTGATCCGGGTTTAGGATCTGAACAAACCCAAATAGATACCCTTAAACATAAATCAAGCAATACAAGCCAAAGAAGCAATTTAAGAATGACCTAAATCCTAAGGTAAACCCCACTTTAAAGTTTTGTCCCCAACAGAGTCGCCAGTTTTGTGATACGGTGGCAGAACCGACTGTTATACTGGTTTGCGTTTTTTGTTTGCAAATGTCGCGGTAAGCAAGAGTCTCCGCCGACTTTTATTTCATCAAACAAAGGAAAAGGAAAAAGAACAGAAAAAACCTTTTTCGAGATGTTTCTGAGTACGAGGGGTAGATTTTTGAAAGGGAAGGTGTTAGCACCCTTTCTATCCGTGGTTTTCCACGGGCTCTTAGGTACTTTCTCATTTTGAAATTGCTTGTATGTTTTTTGAAAAGTTTTTTGTTTAACTTCGTGGTAACCCTTGTATCTGTCCTCAAGAGTGTGATGAAGTTGTTTTTGAAAACTGTTTTGAAAGTGTTTGTGTAAGAGAGTTTTTATTGTTTTGAGCAAGTACTTATGATTTTCTACCTACTCAAAAAAGATTGTTCATTCTCGTTTCCTTTAGACAGCGCTATCCTACTATTAAGGAGTAGTGTGATACGGTGGGAGAACTGACTTGGGTTTTGCGTTTGTTTTTGCAAATGTTTCGGTTGAGCAAGAGTCGCCACCGACTTTTTATTTTATCCTAAGGAAAGGTTAAAAAGCACAGCAAAAACCTTTGAGATGTTTTCTTGGGTTCGGGGAGTAGATTATAGAAAGGGAAGGTATTAGCACCCTTTCTATCTATGGTTATCCATGGGCTCTTAGTTACTTGCTTTAGATCACTTGCCTTGATTTTCAATTGTTTGAAATGGTGCTTTGTGTGTGGGTTTGAAAAATGTTTTGAAAAAGATGCCTTGTCTAGGCAACCCTTGTAACAATTCTTTACTCGAATGTTTTACAAAAGGTGTTTGTCTTTTTGAAAAGATGTTTCAAGGTTTTGAAAGTTTGTGTTTGTGAAGTTTGTTTTGAAAAATGGCAAGGATTGTTTTGCAAGATTGGGCAAGTAACCAAGAGCTATCTACCCTAAATTTCTCAAAGATCTTTCCTATGTTTTAACCCTTTTAACAATTTTGTTCCACCATTGTATTTGGTGGACAATCTTGTGTTAGGATGTTAACGGGACGGGCGCGGGTCATCGTTTAGACCATGATTGCAATGGTGCCAAGTGTCTTTGGCAATTTTTTCTTTAAGGGACTTGATCATTTTTAGGCAACTTTCGAAAGCGTCATCGAGGGACTATGATCATTTGATATTGTTTTGTTTTGCCAAAAACACTCAACATGCAACATGGCCCATTATTGAAAGCAACAAGTGGAGTAACCCTAAGGGGTGCAAGTGTGCTTGGTGTTGTCCATTTTCATGCTTGTTTGTCTTTTGTTTAGTCAAGCTATTTGTTTGGTTGATTTTTGCATACAAAACCCTAAGTCTATCATGGCATATTTAGAAAGCTTTTAAATGCGAAAAATAAAATCCTAAATTATTACAACACAACTATGGGATGGGGGGTACAAATGTTCAAATGGGGATATTTAGCAAGAAATTTAAATCTAAAATATTACATCCAAATTGAATATACAAGTATTAGAATTGTACAATAATTAAATAAAATACAATAAATATGCAAGATGCAAAAAATGATTTGTATATGTATGTAAAAGGTATTTTTTATGTGACAAATAAACAAAAATAAAAAGGTTAATTTTTGGGTATTTTCATGGCTTAGGGTAAAACCCTAATTTTCTAAATAAAAAGTATTTATTATTTATTATATGCAATATTTATTAATTATATACAAAAAAAATAAAAAGAAAGTATATTGTAAAAAAGTGATTTTTGAGGTCAAATATTGATAAAAATAAAAATGTATTATTTTTTGTATTTTTATACTAAATATTCTAAATATATAAGTATTTATATTATATATTAAATATATTAAATATACAAAAATAAAAATATTTATTATTTACAAAAAAGTATATTTTTTAGAAAATATTTTCAAAGGATAAAAATCATAAAATAAACATGTATTTGTATTATT
Organism: Vicia faba; assembly: GCA_948472305.1. NCBI lineage: Eukaryota > Viridiplantae > Streptophyta > Magnoliopsida > Fabales > Fabaceae > Vicia > Vicia faba. The sequence continues at coordinate 311,651,817 of OX451738.1, read as the reverse complement.
TTTAGTATTTTAAGTAAAAGTATATATATATATATATATATATATATATATATATATATATATATATATATATATATATATATATATATATATATATATATATATATATATATATATATATATATATATATATATATATATATACATATGAAACTAAATGAAACAAAATAAATACCAAATAAAATGCAAAAAATGAGAGAAAAATATTTTTAGTGTTTTTTCATGTTTGGATAAAAATATAAAATCAAAATCAAAAAGAAAAAATTAAAAATGACAAATATATCACATAATGGGCCAGGGGGGTGCAAATTGAAAAAAAGGGTGCAAAAAGCAGGTTGACTCAGGCCCAGCCCAAGTCAACTCTGTCTTCAACCTCTAGACAGATTCAAACAAAAAACGTGCGCCCTTCCTCCATCTCTGCAATCTCCTAATTCCTTGACTTTTAACAAAAACTCACAACACAAACATTATAGAGCATCATGTCACGAGTTCATACATATAAAAAACTTGATCTAACTCTCAGAAATGAGAGAGAATTTCTTCTCCCCCAATTCCTGACCTAGCTTTTTTCAGATATTCAGTTTCAAAATTCTCTCAGTACACACAACATAAATGAAAAGTAATGACATGGGTAGCTTCAGGGCCATGAGTAGAACATGCCCTCTTCACAAACTTAAGCCTAAATATGCTTGGATAGAGAGATAGAAGTTCAAACTTTTACCTGTTCAGCTTGAATCATGTGCAACAATGGAGGCACTTTCAATGCAGTGTGAGGACTTGTACAGCTTGCTTGAGGTCTAGGGATGCTTCCTCTATGCTTGGCTTGCTTTGAATCTTACTGAATCGAGCTACAGAAGTCAACCTACACAGATGAAAAATGAAAATGGCACACTTGGCTATGGCTGTTACAGTTCCAGTTTAATGCTTGGAATAGCTTCAATGGATGATATGGAGTGTGTATGAAGTGGTTTGGATGAAAATGCACGATGGAAATGAGCTGGCCAAGTCAAAATGCAGAATGCCCTGTTTTGTGCAGCAAAATGGTGGTTTTCTGTATGAGGAGGGATCAAGGGTTCTTTGGTCGTGTTTTAGGTCTGTTAGGGAGTATGGAAAGTGTGGAGAAAGTTTGTTTTTGTTCTTGCTTGCAGGAATGTGTGTTATGATACAAAATGCAAGTTTTCTTCTTATCTAAGCAAGCAAAATGCAAGTTGGATTATAGGCTCCTACAGGCCCCTCAAGTATGCTGCATATTTGGTTCTTGATCAGTGGGATATGTCCATAATCTTGTGCCCAAAAGATCTGGCTTGTACCACTTTGATTTGTGTTTTGACATAAAGTGCACCTTTTCAAAAATGGCTAAAATGCTTTTTCTATTTTAAGACTAATCCTTTGTGTAATGACTTAATGAACAAGATAAAGCTAGGACACAAAGGTTTTGCATTAAATTATTGAGTGAGAATGGGATTAGAGGCCTGTAATCTAGCTTGAACCATGCTGAGTTTGAAAATGCAAAATTATGAACATGGAATTGGCTCATGAACAAAGTGACTTTTGCCCATATTGACAAATTCGATTCTCCCTAACCACAAAGGTGTTTGAGAATTTCTTGGACAATTTGGAAAGCTTGGAATGTGTACTACAATCCATCTTTGTAATGCAAGTTGAAATTTCAAGTGGAAGCATGTGAAAAGTGGCCATGAAGTTGGGCAAAAATCCTGCCTAAAATAGGTCAAAAATTTTCTAAGTTAAGAATGTTTTGCACCCTTATTCCAAAAATCATAACTTGAGCTACAAGCTTCTTTTGAGGAAACTTTGTGAATAAAAGTTGTAGATTTTGCAATGGACTACAACTTTCATGTTTTGAGTTTTGTTTGAATCCAAATACATCTTGATGAAAAAATGGGACAAAGTTAGGAAAAAATTAGGAAATTTCATAACTTAGAAAATTTCTAAGTTATGAAATTTCTTCATTTCAAACCCTAATTTGTAATTTCTGATTTATTGATGAACAAGATTCATAATTTGACATGTTTTGATGAAAAATGAATCTTGGCACTTGATTTTGACCAAAAAGTCAAAGTTTGACTTTTCAGTATACAGTCAAATCTTGATCAGTTGACTGGAAAATTCATCTGTCAATCTTGTGCATTTGGGATCTTTTGAACTTGTTGAATATGTAAAGACCATGTCATTGAGTCCTTGAGTCCATATGTGAGCTTGATTTGCCATTGGCTAGTTCAAACAGTCAAAAATTGCCTTTGTGCAGTCAAAACCCTAAAAATGACCATTTTGCCCTTTTGGTGATCTGATCAAATTTCTTGTGGAATTGTGATCCAAACTTGACCAAATGGTTCATATGAGTTCATAATGTTGATGTGGGTCAAAAATCATGAGGTTTGACTGTCAATTAACCACAGTTGACCTTTTCCCCAACACAACTGATTTTTAGGTCAACTGTCCAATTGACTGGGCAAAGATTGGAATCAAGGCTTGAAACTTGGTATGGATAAACTGGTGAGTCCAACATGAAGCATGAAAGTCACCTTGGGCCTTTTAGGTCAAAACATCTCTGTGCAAACTCAAACCCTAATTTAGGTCAACAATGCAAGGAGGAGTCTTGAGCAGAGCAAACCCTAACTTGGTCTTGAGCTCCAAAGGTCTTGTGGTGAGAAAATGTTGATGAAATGAGAGGGAAAATTTTGGGGTACAACAAGTAGGTAGTCCCATCGTTGGAATTTTAAGGGACATTCGAAGGGACAATTATGGTCACAAAAGCAATGGTTAGGAAACCTTAGTAATTACCCTAGATTCTTAAAGATCTTTCTGAGGCAACATTCAAATGGTTCATTTTTGATCTTTTGGGACTGGAGGACTACCACTAAAATTCCCTATGCTTCATGACCGTTTACCGAAGGCAACCGGAGTGGGATAAACCCTAGGAGTGAACATGTGCAAGTGTTTATTTTCAGTTTATTTAATCTTTTCACAATTAAGGTTTTCTACTGTTTTAATTTCATTTGTATTTTGCATGCAAGCCTATTATCCATACATCTAGACAGTTCATAGTTGCGGAAATTTAAAAGTGTGAGAAATTAAAGTCCTAACTATTACAAGGCCTCGGGGAGGGGGTTACATAACCAGAACTTGGGGAAAAATAATAAGTAAGAACAATAATAAAACCTAATTAAAAAGCTATTACAACCCTTGACAGTTACAAGAATTGGAAAAATAAATAAGTGAAACGCGCGCGAGGAGGAACACGGGAATTAAATATCCTAATGAATTTAATTAATTAAAGGAGATATTTTTGTATATTTTTTTATTGAGAAAAATAATTGAAATTTGCAAGTTAAACCTAATTTTCCAATTGATTTTAATTATGAACACAAAAGAATTTAAATTTCCCTAATTAAATTAATCTAATTAATTAATGAAATAAAATATTTTATAAAAAAAAATCTAATTTTAATGTTTTTTTTTGTGATTTTTTTATTTAATAAAAAATGATTTTTGTTTTGTAAAAAAAATTAAACAAATAAATAAATCAAAAGAAATTGAAAAAAAGGAAAAACAAATGGGCCTGATGTTGTTACAATCTGGGTGTGTAAGGAGTTGAATTTGTTAGGCCCAAGATTGTTGGCCCATCTGCTTGTGTGTGATCCCATGTAGATTGGCTTCAAAGAGTGCACCATGGGCTGCTGTGGCTAGATGCTGGATCTGGATCAAGGGATGATCCAATGACTGAGATTTGGAGCGCATGATGGAGGCTTGGAATAGTGATGTATGAGATCCTGCATATAAATATTATAAAATAGGTAAAATGTCTGGACCTGGGATCGAACCCAGGTCCTTCCTCTCATACGCACTGGCTTTACCATCTGGGCTAGCTGGTTTGTTTGTTAATATAATAACATAAATAAAACAAAAATAAAATATTAAAAATTATGCCAAAAACGCACGCAGATTCAAATCTCCTAATGGGAGTCTGCCACTTCATCGTCTTCTTCCTGCAACTGTTGTTTTAGGTAACAACTTTTACCAACAGACACAATCCGTCACTATAGCCCTTGCGTTTTCAAAAAATCAAGAATATGCAATATAAATTCATGGTGAGGCCATGGTTCAATTGGGTTTGATGCCCTGAACACGATGGTGTCCTTATTTTGGGATAATTTGGCATGTATCAAAAGATCCCAAATTGAAGCTTCAAACCCTAAAAAATGGTATCGTGTGTTTCCTGCATCCATACTCAAATTAAACAATCCAGATACGTTGCATACATGATAACAAGCATGAATATATACTTAGAACATGTTTATGATGCCAGAATCAATGAAAACGATTTTCAAAAAGGGACAAAATCGTGAGACTTGATGAGCATGATTCTGGATGTTTCACGCCTTGAGGATGATTGGAATAGATTCAAAAAATGTCCAGGAACGGATTGCTGGCTTTGAAATTGCTTGAAACGGCCTATGGAATCAAAACCGACCTGCACTTTTTTTGACAAATATTTGAAACTTGTTCTTGTAATTTTCACGACCCAATCCTCTTTTTCTTTCTCTGGGAGTGTTATGTGCTTATATTGGAATGCATTAGGTCAACAAAAACTCACCACATCTTTGCAAATTATGGAGATTTGATTTCATTCTTTGCCTTGTATGATTTGTTTCTAAAATAGATCAAATTATGATCTTTTCCAATTGTTATACCCCAAAATTTTCCCTCTCACTTCTCAAGAATTTGCTCACAAGATCTCCCTTGACTCAAGACTGAATTAGGGTTTGATCAGCTCAAGACACCTCTTTAAGCACTGATGACCAAAATTAGGGTTTCAGTTTGCACAAGGATTTTTTGACTTCCAATGCCCCATATGATTTCCATGGATCATTATCGACCCCCAAGATTACTCATGTCAAGTTTCAAGCCTTGAATCACACTTTTGCTCAATCAATTGAGCAGTTGACCTAAAAATCAGTTGTATTGGGGAAAAAGTTAACCTTGGACAATTTATAGTCAAACTTTATAATTTTTTATCCACATCAACATTTCAAACTCATAGGTATCATTTGATCAAGTTTGGACCATAATTCCTCAAGAAATTTGTCAAAATCTCCAAAAGGGCAAAATGGTCAAAATTAGGGTTTTGACTAAGAAATGGCAATTTCTGATTTTTGACCTAGCAAATTATCAATTGGTTTAAGGCATGATCTCAAGATCCCAATTGCATCATTTTACCTAATAACATGGTTCAAAACATTGCAAGTCCATTGGATTGACAGATGAATTTTGCAATCAACTGATCAAAAGTCAACTATATACTGAAAAGTCAAACTTTGACTTTTTGGTCAAATTCAAGTGCCAAAGATCATAATTCATCAAAACATGTCAAAATATGAACTTATTCATCAAGAAATCAAAAAGTCAAGATTTCATTTTGAAAAGTCAAAATTCCTAAACTTAGAAATTTTTCTAAGTGTTGGAAATTTCATGTTTTTTCATAACTTTGAGCAAGATTTTCACCATGATGCAAGATGATTCAAGATAAACTTCCAACATGAAAGTTGTAGATATCCATGATATCTAAAACATTTCATTACACAACTTCTCCTAAATATGATTGGATTTCAAGTTATAAATTCATGAAGTCATGACATTTTCATTTAACACTTAGAAATTTTCAGCAATTTTGGTCAGGTTTTTATCCCAACTTCTTGGCCAATTTTCATCAAGTTCCAGTTTCATTTAACAAAAGTGGTAAACATGAATGTGGTTTTTATTAGTATTTCATTTTTTGTCCCAACTTCTTGGCCAATTACTAATGAAGTTGAGCATCCACTATTGAGTTGCAAGTCATTTTAGTGAAGAACACATAGCAAAACTCTTATGATTTGCTGCATAATCTTATGTTGCAGGAATCCTTGCTTACAAATCTCATCATAATTTAATGTTTACACAATAGCTTGAACTATTACCCAAGTGTTTAAACCATTGTCCAAAAGATCATTCCATTTAAGGCATAAAGGCACCATTGCTATTCTTGAAAAGCAAGCTTTTTGTACAAAGTTTGTCTTGAGCCCATACCTTGCTTGTTGCTGATTATAGTCCACCATAAATCATGGTAAATTGCTCCTCTATAACAACAACTTTGGTACTTCACCTTGGTACTATAGAGTACTTGACATAGTTTGATCTTTGTAATCCAACCAAACCATAACATGCTATCTTGCAAACCTAGGCAGCTCATATGCACAAACCTCCTGCCTATAAATAGAAGAAGCATTTGCAAGACAAAGAGGTTAGAAAAAATATAGAGAAAAGCCAGAAGTTTTGCTGTAAACTAGCCATCAAGATCCCATACTCTCCAAAAAGCCATAATTGTCCAAAAAAGCTTCCACTCTTGAGTTTTAAAGTCCAAATATTTGGAACTCTCACACTTTGCAAACTCTGTCCAAACATCTAAGCACCTCACATACATCACCTAGAAATTGTTCAAACTCAAGAACAAGCTTCTACAACACCTTTGTTTTCTTTCCCAAGTTCAAGAACAGTCAAGACAATAACTCAAGCTCAGAGTATAAGATCCAGCTCCAAGGTAAGCTTCTTGACTTTGGTTCTCCATTGCAAGCATCATTAGTAATTCATTTTTTTAAGACAAAGTGTGGTAATCTTTGTCCTTGAATCTAACCTTTTATTTATCTTCCATTCTTTTCATTATGTGTTGAGAACTAACCCATGTATGCAGCAAAACAATGTTGAAGTAAAAAAATGACAATATGAGTCGACACATAGCCTTATGAGTTGATATATACTGCTTTACAGACCCAAAACAGAAGGAAAACAGTGTATGAGTCGACATAAAGCACGTATGAGTCGACAAATGCAGTGTATGTGTCGACACATACCATTATGTATCAACTCATACTGAGTTGGTTTGACAATACAGAGGCAAGAAAAGTTATGTGTCGATGCATAGGGGCTTGTGTCGGCACAAAATAGTTCAAAATGCATTTTTTCCTTCTCTTTCCACTGTTTTTACATCTCCTTCATTGTTATTCGATATGGTTGTAATATTTAAGTTCCTATTTCATCCCCATTTGTAAATTGTACCCCCATCCCCTAAACAATGTAATAGCATAAGACTTTATTTTCCGCGATTTAATGCTTTCAAATACAAATGTTAGTAACTAGGGGGTGTATGGCAAGATAAAATCAACAAGTAGATAACCCTTATCAAAGATTAAATGCATGCAAATCAAACACACTAATCACACATGCACCCTTAAGGTTAACTCCACTTGTTGCCTAAAAAATGGTCATGTTATTCATGTGGGATGCCTTAGCAAAAACAATCGAAATACAAGATCATAGTCCCTCGATGACGCTATAAATGTTTCCTTTCAAAATGATCTTAGTCCCTAAAAAAAGAAATGCTAAGATACCTCACAACATTGCTATCATGTCATACGATGACCCGCGCCCGTCCCGTTTACATCCAAAGATAGGGTTGCTTACCGAATCAATGGTAAGACAACAATGTCAAAGGAAAAGGAAATGAACAAGAAAGACATTTGAGTAGGTAGATTGCTCCTAATTACTTGCTCAATCTCAAAATAAACATCCTTGCTATTTTCAAAACAATCACATACACTTTCAAACATCTTACAAAATTGAAAACATTTTCAAAAGATCAACATCTTTGTATACATTCTTACGAACGAGAATCATTACAAAGATTGCCTAAACAATGGCCTCTTTACAAAATACTTTCAAAAAACCACACAAAGCATAATATCAAACAAAAGAAAGTGATCTAGCAAGTAACTAAGAGCCCATGGAAAACCAGGGATGAAAAGGATGCTAATACCTTCCCTTTTCATAATCTACCCCCCGAACTCAAGAAACAATCTCAAAGGTCTTTCCTGTGCTTTTTCACTTTTCCTTTTGGATAATAGAAAAGTCGGTGGTGACTCTTGCTAACTGCAACATTTGCGATCAAACGCAAAACCTTCAAGTCATTTCTCCCACCGTATCACACCAATCAATTAGCTCTTGCACGATTTGGATGATTTTCTAGTTGTTCATTGACTCATAATATGCTCATAAAATTAAATCTTGGATTTTATTTCATTATTCTACCATTTAAATTGATTTATTTTGATTTAAATGGATAAAAAATCAAAATAAGTAATAAAAATAATAAAATAATAGGTGGATAATCTCAGGGGTCATGGGTCCTCTTAGGCACAAGTTTCAAACAAGAAAACATGGGCCCATTTGGAAAAAAAAGTCATTTTGATCAATGTTGACTTCATGCACATTTTCAAAAATTGGTCAACTTTGACAATACATATCTCCCTCAATTTTAACCCTAAGAAGGTGTTCTTAGACTTTTTAGAAAGCTTAGGATGTCCTCTAAACAACCCTTTTTGTTTCATATCAATTGGATCTTCCATGTTCATGTAAGAAGCTTTGAACCAAAAGGTGTTTTTGTTGACTTTTTGAAATGACCTATAATGTCTGAATTCATATCTTTTTATGAGTGCATTTTTTGAACTTGATGGATGAAGATGAGTTGTAGGGAATTAAATGTTCTTCAAAATGAGCCTTGGATGGGAAAATTATGATAAAGTATGAGAAAGTTATGCCTGGTCAAAGTTTGGTTGACTTTTCCTATAGAAACCCTAATTTAGCAACTTTTGAGTTCTGATGAATTTGGGGCATTTCTTGAGGAATCGTGATCAACCCTTGATCAAATGATGAATATAAC